>CM033037.1:3101159-3588659 GCA_019207045.1 Branchiostoma floridae x Branchiostoma belcheri | reverse complement strand
TCCATTGCTATTCGCTAATAACAACGAAGCTAAGTCCTTAACCCAAAGAACGATCCGTACTACTAATAAATGTCAAGGTATTTATACGCGTTTATGAGTACCCGAGAACCGCTACCCAAATCGCAAATCAAAGGACCTTCCAGCTTGATTCTGTTCTTCTTGTATTCCTTTCGGCTATATTACTTATTAGTAATCCATTATGTTTGTTTTATTGTTAATGACGAAAAAAAAGTTCGAAATTTGATGTCAGCTTTGTAGCTCTGGAGTTTCGATGAAATCAATATTGCAACAAACCATTTACAGAATGTAGCTCTGAAGTAGCGCATCTAACGCTATTTATTCGTGATCAACGCATAACATAAGAATTTGATTTAACATGACTTGAATGTACTTCATTCATGCAGCATAATTTTTGTGAATTTGGTAGATATATTGTCCACTCTGTACTGCTTGCATTGATATAAGGCAAATTGGAACACTTTATTAAACCCGTAAATCTGTAAGGTAAAGACGGTAGTGTCCTGAAAATTAAAAATGTGTACGGCTCTGTCAGCTGTTGCACCTTGTCGAAGTTCCTGACAATGTTCAATACGGCTCTCTGTATCAGATCAGTTCAGTTCATCTCTGTAGAGAGGTGACACCATGTATGCTTCCTGTAAGCTTTACAACATTTACCGTGAATCTCTAAAGACCCACGACCCCCCAAAACAAAAGACAAAAATGTAACAGAAAATCTAACATTTAGCTGGAGTACGAAGAAATAATGCATCAGTACTTATATAACAATAAACCAGAAGTGTGCACAATAAAAAGGTGACCTCTACTTCTATTATCTCCAATTGTATGTATGGCTGTCATCGTTTTTGTATCTCTTTTCGATTGTCTTGTGAATATATGTTTAAGTCTAGACATTAAGGTACAAATATGTAGCCATATATCTTATCTATTGGAGACTTGATGGCCATTAAGCGCAGTAACTGTTGTGTTTATCTTTATGAAGTTGGAGATCCGTAAGAAGTTGGGGTCTCCTTAGGTGTTGAAGTTACTAAAGGATTTAAAGTCCCTTAAAGAATTGGTATTCCATAAGTAGTTAGGGGCACTTATGGAGTTGGGGATTCTATGTTTTTTTTAGGATTGAAGATCCTTGCTTTTAGGAGTTAGGGAAGTTTTTATCCTTAAGAAGTTAGGTATTCTGAAAGAGTTAGGGACAATCGAGGAGTAAAGGATCCTTAAAAGGTTGGGACGTCTTTAAGACTTTCCATTCCAAGACGATTCTTCAGGAGTTAGGAATCCTTGAGCAGTTAGAGATCCTCACGGGGTGTGGGATCCTCAAGAATTCGGGGACCCTTGAGGAGTTAGGGATCCTTTAAAGTGTTGTTTAAGGATTTGCGGTAGTTGCCATCCCCTGCTCCCCGTCCGGGAAGGTGACGCGCACGAAGGCTCCGTAGATGATGTTACAGGACAGCTCTACGGCGGAGGCCGCCACTATCAGCAGAACTAGGGCCCCGGTCCACCAAAGACTCCGTCTGGGGGGAGAGAATAGGTGTGAGGATGGATCTACTCATTCATGTATTACGTAGAAAGACAGACAGACAGACAGACAGACAGGACTGTCCGACAGCTCCACAGCGGAGGCAGCCACAATCAGCAAAACTAGGGCTCCCTTCCACCACAGGCTGCGTCTGTGTGAAGAGACAACACACGTGTGGGGATGGAAGAGATAGATACAGACAGACAGACAGAATAGCTCCACGGCTGCGTCTGGGGGAGACAACAAACTTGTGATGGTGGGATCTCGAGACACGGAGACAGACAGACAGACAGACAGACAGATAGGATAGCTCCACGACAGAAGCCGCTACGGTCAGCAAAGGTAGGGCAACTGCACCACAGGCACCGTATGGTGAGAAGAGGGTCAGTATGGGGGGTCCTGACAACGATTTACGCTGAATTCAGGAGAACCCCCTACGTATTACGCTAAATCAAGTAAGGCAATTACGCTAAATTTCGTCACCTCACTACGATTTACGTAGATAAGATGGTTTTCCCTACGAATTACAGGAAATAAAATAGGCTGCCTACGCCTTACGTAAAAGAGCATGCAGACCCTCTGAGAACAATACGTGTGAGGATGGATCTAGCTACATTCATCTAGAGGTTGTGAAGTCACATGATAATACATATACTGATGATATTCAATCTGTTAAAGATTTCTATAGAACAGACCTGTAGGATAGCGGTCTGTCCGATCCTTTCTGCAGCCTGTGGAGACGGAGGTAGAACTCGTACCTGCAGCGAATACAGGCCAAATCCCGTTCAATATCTTTGGTATTTGGTATTTATTGAAAATGACGACAATCATTACACTGGGTCAGCCTAGGCAGGCTGGTGACGGCTGACCCATAAAGATACAAACAAACAAACAAACAAATCTAATTTACATATATGCACAGAATTTACATTATAAATAGCGTAATTGATACAGTGTAAAATAATTGTAAGAATAAATTAGCATTGGTATAATGATGGAATAGATGGAAGGTCGTTACTTAGTTTATCACCAACATTATAATAATGTGTGCACAGGCGCCAAAAGTTAATCCGTTCTGATGAACTCTAGAGAGCTCTTCATAATGTACGCTTATTGCATACAAGTTCCCAACGGCTGATTGCATGTACATGTAACATAGATATTATAAGGATGGTAGATAATATAAGTACTACTTCCTATATATTATACCACATTCTATAATTTACATTGAGCTGGTCAAAGTTTGTTTGATTTGACTGCTTCTTTTGAGGCAGTAAAGACACTATCTTTAGAAATAAAAGATTTTATTGCGCAACAATTAACTTAAACAATTATCGTTCAAGGTACAAAGCATAGCATAATTGGTGATCCTTATTAATTAGCTACATATCAGTAAAACAAATACATATAGCTAAAACAAAGAAACCTTACCATGACCAGACTATATGAAGCACCCCAACCGGCACCAGGACCCACCCCACGATGTTCGGACCGTATTGGTTAAACGTCATCAACGCCGTGCCGATTCCCACCAATAGCAACCCTGGATAGAAACATGTGACATGTGAGGTGTCACGTGAATATGACGTAATTCAGCGTCTGCCATATTGGTGGGTTAAAACAAGCACGTCACCGGAACGTACTGCGCCTGCGCGAAAAGTATAGACATGCTAAACCTTACTAAACCCCCGGTTTACTAAAGGGCCGCATTTAAGAAAGTACGTGCGTATATAAGGGTGAAATCCCGTGTACGTTTTACATGAAACCATGTCTCTAACATATATTGTGCAACAAGCGGAATTTCAATGCAACGTTGACCAAACCAAGCCCCCAAACCACCAGGGTTCGCGCAGGCGCAGTACGTTCCGGTGACGTGCTGTTAAAACACGTATTGATTGGAGTCCTCCATCATGCATTTTCAAAAATGTTAACCTTTAGCACACTGAAGTGGCTGTTTGGTTACCGATTTTCTATTGGTTACAGGCTAAGTCAGCATGGAAAAGGTTAAATTGTGCTCTTACCCAATGTATTTGTTTTAAGTATTTGCGTTATTGTTTTGAGGAGGCGGCTTCTTGTACGCATTTTTCTTCAGCCTCAAAGAAATGATAGATACGTGAAGACGTGTTAGAACTCATCATGTGAGAAGTGATCTAAATACTTAATTTATGTGTATCAGGTTACAGACTTTCCTCTCAGAATCCGTATTCAACCCGAATATTTAGCTCGGCGTGGAAGGAATGTTGAAATGATGCTAGATAAAACTGGCAAAGTTGAAGGCCGTACCTTGGTTCATGAAGGCGGCCAGTGTTCTCTCCATGGCAGACAGAATGGACGGATCCGCAGGATACTCTTCTGTGAACGACTCAAACTTGGGCTCGCCTGAAACACATGAGGTCAGGCGCTTACCTTATACAAGTGGCCACAACGTGTCTTAGCCGACTTAATCACGCTCCTAGCGGCCTCCCCGAAAGTTACAGGCCCTAAAGGAACATGGTCATGAACCCCAGCCAGCGAGAGACTGTTTTGTGAACACAGACTAGCCGTGTCTTATATCCGTGAATAGTTTATCGGATTGGCAAATCACTATAGTAGCAGAGTTATTTACAGACAATCAAAGAGTTTATGCCAAGATGAAGTTTCGGTGGCCGTTTGTCACATTCATCAGGGCAACACTGACAGGTTCTCGGTCACGTTTGGGACCGCATTATTAACACTGAAACAGCGACACCTAGCTGCAGCTCCAAGTAGAACCAGTGGAAGGCGACAGACGGTCACTCAAACGTTGGCAGGTTGCCACACCGTTAAACAAAGAGAATTGTTTTCTAAAATTATTAGACAGGGTAGCGGACAAGTAGATAGATCGTTGTCTTTTCCAGTTACTAATATCAAAGCCATATCATACATGTACGCACGATTTCATCGTTTGTTTTGTCAACAGAACAAATATACACCAAACATGTAGTTCCCAGATCATGGCGTACCCTTTTCAATCCGATCGGGATCCGCAAACGGCTGGAATCTGTCCTTAGTGGCCTTTTTGGTGCCTATCCTGTTGTTCCCAGTCGTACTAGTTATGGTTATTTCGTCCTCGTCTGTCATGGTGAATCCGCCATTCACCTGGCCTGGTAGGGGAGAACCTACGTATACAAGCAAAATATATGGCTTATAATTGTTTGTCCTGTGTATTTTTGTACGATATCGATGTACTTCAAAATCTATATTTCTGTGTTTCTAACATGTCAAAACAACTACTAGTATATGAAGCAGATACACTACGGTAGGATGGTTAACACACACAACCAAACTTAATATCATTTTTCTATTTGATTACAGATGAAGCATTAGCACTATAAATTCAACCCTTATATTCGTAGTCAGCTGTGCTATAAAGTGCGACTTAAGAAAATCTAGGGACCCGGCTATGCCCCAAAATAGCCCGATAGCCACTGGGCATCCCATGGGGCGACGCCTGAAAGTGTACAAAAACAGCTAGTAAACCACCCGACAGACTGGTCCCTTGTGACAAAATTATTACTTAGGACTCAGGACGCGGGGCAAGTCAGATGAAGGTCACGATTACGTAATTTAGCCTCTGTTTGGAGTCGAGAGTTATTGAAAGGTCATACATCTTTTGACTTGGCACTGCTTTTGAACTTTGTTCGGGCGTGTGATTTAGATGGAAAGGGTGATAAATTTACAAGTATTGTTCAAGCCCACAGTCTCTGATAACATACCCACGCACAGCATGATTTGTTATCACCCTAATTATGCTTTTATAAGCGTACTTCAATGATCATGACCCCACCCATAGATAACAAAAAAAGATAGAATGCTTGATTTGATTTTGAATTTTTTGTAACTCCCATCCTTATTAAAAGCATCAGGCATACAAAATCTTAAATTCGAAGTCTTAAATAGCTTGATTTGATTTTTAACTACCAGCAGGCAAACAAAATCAAGTGTTTTGTATTTGGCAAAATCTCAAATGTCTGTACTGTACTCATTTCGTGTCATCTGGGAAGAAGTAGGAAATGGGGTGGACAACTGGGTTTGCCTTAACTTAATTCCTATACTCCACCCGAAACCTATCTACCTTAAACGTTAGTGGGTCACAAGACGGGACAAGTGGACTTTTGACTTGTGAATGTACGACGTTCTGAGAACTGGCCAACCAAGGTGATCGTGCATCGCGCCTAGTGCAAACAAGCGTCTAGTTATCAGAGTATTCAGTATGTTTCAAGAGAAAAAAAGTACCTTTGTCTGTGTGCTAAATTTCAACTCATTCTATAACAAATGAGGTTGGTTCAATTGGCAAGGGAAGTGAACTGTGGACTTGTGAATGTAAGTTCCGAGAACTGGTCTAGCTATAGTTGACTGGAATTCGTAAATAGCGCAAACAGTCGTCTAATTACCAAAGTATTTCAATCTCAAGAAAATATCTGCCTTTACCTTTGTGTCCAACTTCAAGTCATCTTATCAAGAAATGAACCAGCTATGATAGAAATAGCACTCACTCTTGTATTTGACCAACGACAACCATTGGTACCATTGTTTGCGGGTTAGACCGCTAAAACTCCACCCCCTTGTTACCATACAAGGCCAGCAAACTGTTTTAGATGCCCTAATAACTGCTTATAACTGTTATAACTACCAGACAGTAACTTACCCATGTTGAAGGAAGGTCCGGGTCTGTCCATTCTCGGTAATGTTAACGTTACTCCAAGAACAGCACAACACTAACAAGACAAATAGGTCTTGTTGTTAGTAACAAACTTGACATGGGTTAGAATTAGATATAGTTTAAAAAGACACAATGGAGAACATGTTGACGGAAATAGTCATGATTACAGTAAACATATCTTCAGAAACTTTCCATTTCATTTTCTGTTTCAGGTCTTTCTGTAATAGTCTGTATAGACTGACTGGCGGTAGTGTAAGTATGCATTTCGTATGACACATCCACGCCGACGACTTTACTACAATTTCGCCAACTTTATGTCCTGTCGAGGGCCCTTCGTTCGAAATAGATGAGACCGTATGAAAAGGCTTTAGCTAGAAGCGTATATATAGTGAAATATTGGCTATTGTGCCCGACATGATTGTCAAAGTCCCCAGTGAGTCTGCTCACTTTCTTCGGTAAAGGATAAGGAAATGTGATTGTTACTTGAAGTAATCTCTAGACGTTGAGCTTACTAATGACATGTGTATCCAATATGGTGAAGGATTGACTATTTTGCCCAACATAATTGTCAAAGCCCCCGTGAGTCTGCCATTTTCTTCAGTAAAGGATAAGGAAATGCGATTGTTACTTGAACAAAATTCTATATAGCTGATTTCGACATTGAGACAAGTATATCAATTTTAACGTTCCCCTGTATACTAGTATTCATGCTATTTCAATTACAATAATCATCTTGTTCTGAAACACGTACCTGAAAACTTTTTAAAAGTTCCACGCGTAGGGCTAGCCGAGCTTTTGTGAAGGAATATATGACGACGTCACGTACACGTTTCCTTATTGTGGCATTAACAAGAAAATTTGTTTGGGCCGTACCATTATTCGCCCAGGGATGAAAAAAAAGCTGTGTAAAGCAGAATATCCAAATACACAAGTGGCCAGATTTCAACTGAGGTCGAATTTTGCCGCCATATGTTACGCATTCATTCCGGACATTAGTTTTTAAGTCCAGGCACATTGGTCGAATACGACTTGTTAAAAAAACTTCGTGCAGGAGGTTTAGGTACCCTCTGATGTCGACAGGGTTAACTATTCTTCGTTGGGTTTGTGTTTTCTCGCCACAATATCATTTTCATGGATTTTTTAACTTAGTACCCTTTTCATGGATCTGTTATTTTGATGCGCTGGGCGCTATTTAAGTTTAAAAAACTGGCAGATTTCGACCATAGAGCAGGATTTCTTTCGCCGCACGACCATTTCTTTCCGAAGGTGTAGTAGTGAGTAGAGTCATACGGTGTATTACAACAGGTTTTCCCACCACAATATCATTTTCATGGATTTTGTAACTCGATATCCTTTTTTCATGGATATGTGGGGAGTTATTGAGGTTAAAATAACTGGTTCGTCGCACGACCGTTTCTTTACGAACTTTGTTGAACTCTTAAAAGAATAAAGCGGTCATCTTCAATTGAGGTTAAGTTACAATCATTCAAAACAAAAATCGCAAAAACTTACGTTAATTATAATATAACGTTACCTTACCTAGGTTACCAAATACATCTGTCGTACATAGGGCCAGCCAAGCTTTTGTAAAGGAATAAAATATGGATATTCGTTTCCTTGTTATCTCAAGTAGTGTGTGTTTGCTCAGGCTTGCAACGATTGTGCTGCTCAAGTATTGCCTTCGAAACGATCACGGTGTTTAAGAGACCAACATTTCTTGGTTCTTCAGTTGAGTTGTACATAGACTCTTGCAACCGTTTCGATGATTTAGTAAAAAAAAAAAAACATCGCAAAACTTACCTTAACGTTTTATGCCCCTCAACCCGAGATAAATCTGTCGTGATAAGACCAGCCAAGCTTTTGTAAAGAAATGAAATATGGGTATTCGTTTCCTTGTTATTTCAAGTAGTGTATGTTTGCTCAGGCTTTAACGATTGCACTGTTCAAATATTGCCGTCGAAACGATCACGGTGTTTATAACACATGTGCTGCACTCGTGATGTTTTCAAGCAGAGTAGAGAACAATATTTGTTGGTTCTTCAGTTAAGTTGTACATACACACTTGCAATTTGCAATCTTTTCCACAATTTAGTCAAAATGACATCGCAAAACCTATCTTCACGTGTTATGCCCCGCAAGTCCCAAATAAATCTGTCGGAGGTAAGGCCAGCCAAGCTTTTGTTAAGAAATAAATATGAGTATACGTTTCATTGTTGTCTCAAGTAGTGTGTGTTTGCTCAGGCTTGTAAGGATTGCACTGTTCAAATATTGCCTTCGAAACGATCACCGTGTTTATAGCATAAGTACTACACTCGTGATGTTTTCACAGAGTAGAAACCACTGTTTCTTGGTTATCGCAAGGATTTTTGTTATTGGTTAATTTTGTTGGTTTGGGTGAAAAAATTCAATGTGCAGCAAGATTTTGTTTGTGACGGCAACTTACTCTAACACACCCATTTCACTTGGGTGATGACCTCACTAAGGTCAAGCAATTTGGTGCTCAAAAAATTTCACGTGAACCTGATTCAGTACGACTCTTACCAATGGTCTATTTCAATACCAAGAAATCTGTTTGGTGGATTATTAGACTTACACTGGCGTCTTAGAATCCTACAACACAAACTGCACCTGTACGATTGACTGTAAAACTTGGTAGAAATGACTATAAACTCTGTACTCTACTTCACCCGTTATTTTCTGCCACCTGCAAATGCCAAACGTGTGAACGCCTGATCAAATAATCTATAATTTTCTAATTGGTCTGACATCCAGTCCACCTAATTTTTTCAGGTCCGTTTCTTCTGGACCGGTCCAATAAGAAAAACCGGTTTTGTACCGGTACCCAGCCCTAAATTTTATTGATAGAAAAGCGAACCGTTTCACGATTGGTGGAATGGGCACCTTACCAAAGCACAAATTCACAGCGTCTATCTGCCATGTTACACGATGAAAAACAAGATCGAAGCATAGCATAAGTGGCATCAGTACATGCACGCACGCACACACACACACAATCGATGGTCATAGGACACGATTTCCGCCAGGAGTTCCACCATGCATTGTGATGATTGAGATGTTTGTTAGCCCCAACCTAAAGCGTTCCTTTTTCAATCTTTTAATCACAAAAAATCTATTCCCATGTGCTTAAGTTACAGGCAGGCAAAAATAGTTGTTTACAAAAAAAAATCTCTGAAATCGAGATGACTTCACAGTATCATATAGATGGATGTGTTATTCTTAAGTCTTTATTTTGGGTTTAAAATTGTGCATCCATATTTACAGATCTACATTGTATATACAACATGTACAGCATATAATGCAGGCAGAGTACTATACATTTTGTACCTGGGGATTTTTGTGCTCTGTACCAGCATTTCTCTATAGTATCATAGCCTGCTTGAGAGAATTCAGGGAATGGCAAAGTACACAAGAAGTAGTCTACACTGCTTCTGCAAAGGTCTAACATCACACTAACATTAAGGTACATTGACATTTAATAGGGAAAACAAGTGCTTTTGAACCAAGCTTGACAATGTGGCCAGGTTGATAGGTTGGGTTGCTGAAGCTGTCTTACTTTTTTCTACTTGATGATTAAGATGTATGTTAACCCCAACCTAAAGTATCTTTTTAATCTTGTAAGCACAATATAAATTCTTTCCCACGTGTTTACTTCAGTGGAAGGCAAACACCTGTGCACCCCAATTTACAACAAAGGGAATGTTTATGTAGTAAAGGAGGGTAAACTTGAGCTTTGGAAAACAAGTGCATTTGAACCAAGGTTAACAATGTGGCCAGGTTGATAGGTTGGGTTGCTGTAGCTGTCTTACTTTTTCTACTTACTTACATGTATACTGTCCAACTGCACCAAATATGTCAAAACTTGACATTGTGGTTCAGGTCCAAAAATCCCTGTGCCATCCGTGCAGGCACTGTTTGTAGCCTGTCCCAAACATTTTCAAATCATCAATCGATCCGCCATGTTCTTCATCCGGGATATGAGAGCTCCTCTCATGCCCAGAGCTGTAACATCTTGCATTCACTAATCATTAGAGCTTACTAACCCCATGAACAAGACTCCTTTTTGTTCCGGGGATTAGTGCAGCGGTACGATTACTCAGCAATTTTTTTTATATTTGCCTCAATATACCCATCTGCGACTGTTGGTAGGGGTAGCATAATCCAACAGTCATTCTGTGGCTAGAGGTGGCTATGACATTTTCAAGTCTTCCTGAGGTTTCAGGAAAACTTGCTGGAAGGAGTTGAAAGTCCAGACATTTTTTTACGGTGGCTATGACAGTGTCCAGTCTTCCTGTGGTTTTAGGTAAGTGTGATTGTCCATGTAGATGTGAGACAGACCAGGTCCATAGTAGTTGATGACATACTTGGAGCCATCAGAAGGACCTACAACCTAATGGATCAGAAACAATCTGTTAATAACAGACATGTTCTTGAAACATAGTCCACTATATCATTAAAAATATACGATACACACTGAGGTTATTACACTGAAACATGCACTTACACATACACATCCAATGTTTAAATTTGTTCATGAACTATCCTCATGCAAAATTGACAAGCAAGCAAGTTCTCTTAGAAGTCAAGCAAAAAAAGTGAAGGGATGAATAGATATATAAATGAATGAACATATCCACATGCATCAAGACTTACCTGTGTAGCTATCAGTATGATATCCACCAGTTGACCCAAGAACATGAACCCCAAAGTGCACAACTTAAGCAACCCTGGGAATATAACAATATATTCATTTACTTATTATGGGTGAAAGTATGTGCAGAAATAGATGATGTTTTACCCATGCTAAGATCAAAACAGTCTTCAGAATCAGAGTAATGTATTTTTTCAGATATGTCTAGCATTCACATATTCTATGTTATTTCCTGCCAGTGAGTAAGTATAGTCGGCATTTTTTTGAGCCTTAACAAAGATGATGCATGTGTCAAGCAAGCTTAATTTGTATGTTTATTGGATACCACAACACATTACTGTAGTACCCTAGTATACAATGTACATGTAAGAATCACATTATCAATACTAAATCCTCCTAAACACTTCTGCGATAGATTCAAGCATTTTTCTTGGTTATTGAGCTTTTAAGAAAAAAAACTATGTCTGCCTTTAAGTCTTACCTATTGCCGGATATCCCAGGTAAAACCTGTCCACTCCCAACATGCCCAGGAATATTGATGTCAACAGTGCAATATCATAGTGGTACCCGTTCCTGTACAAAAGGATAAAGTGTACATTTTACATCACATTCTTAATACAGCTTTAGCTTACTGGAATGCTAATCTTCCAGTAGTTGTGGCAAATGGGGCAGATGAAAAGTATACGCACGTGTTCAATGAAGCAGTGCTTTTCAAGATCTCAAGTACATGTATACATGTATTCTGCCCAGTGGACTGTGGCATACTAGTAACATTTTATACATGCCAAGGACTGCAACCATTTCAAGTACATATAAACGCTCAGTCTTCGGCTCTTATCGTCTCGGGAGACGGTCAACAGCTCAGTCTGGGCCTCAGTCAGTTACTGGTTACCGTAAAACGCTATATAAAACACTATATAAATGCTACAGTTGAGATTCAAAGCTCTTCAGAGCAATTCAAATGATATTTGGTCTAATATACTTTTTTGTAACTGTGCAATTTTATTTTGCACTACTGAAACCCACATCACTTAAACATCAACTAGCACAGTACCAACAGTATCAAGTAGAGGTAGAAAACTGCTGGTTACTATAACGTGTGTATCTATATGATATATACTGTAATATCAAGTACACTGTACTGGTATGTTGAGAGTCAGTGTGACATACGTATATCTACATGGTACATCCTTCTTCAGGTCTCCTGTGCAGTTGATGCCTGGAGCTGCTGAACACCACACTGGAACGGAAAGGATATCAAGATTTGAGTGTTAAGATGTTTGACAAGTCTATAGCTGAAGCATTCCCATTGTTTCCTTTTTTACCTTGTGTTGTTTGTTTTCATCTATAGTAAACCAAACAATGATTTATGCCATACCTGGGCCGTGATAATATTCGATACAGGTGTTCCGAACCAGTTGATAATTTTCCGTATCACAAAAGCTTCTATACTAAGTTGTATCACACACACAGGCTTCCATCAATTTTGCTGGTTATGAGCAAAAAGTAGTTGGCTCACCCAATAACAAAGAATCCAACCCCGAGCTACCAATGTTTAGGGGTATTGAACAGCACAACACAATAATAGACATGACAGTAGTTTTACCTGTGACCAGCCCCTCCTTTCTGCAGCCCAGGGCTGACTGTGTGTCTGTGTCTATAGCAGGCTGGGGACAGTGGTACGTGCCACAGTCAAGGAAAAATCATTATGGCATGATTAATGACACAATTCACCGTTGATGTTGAGAGCTATGTTGGGAATGTCTTGTTGTTGATCGAGTTAGTATGGCCCTTCAAGCATCAAATGCCTGATCCAGTTTTCAGTACATGTAACGTGTTCTTACAGTTAAAATAAACTTTGATCTGACTGTCTATGTCATCTCTCATTGCATTTACTTAGTCACAGTTAGTGCAAAATTCATGACAGTAGAAAGGATATTGTCCTGTTTTAAGATCTTCACACTTCACAGCTTCTTCCACATCTTGTGCAGACACTCTAAAGTGGCAGAAAGTGACAAAAACAACAAGAAATTGGAGAAAGTTCCGATTTTTCCTCCACCAGGCCGCCATCTTGGATTGGACTAGTCCATCCCCACTAACAAGGGGGTAAGTTAGCTCACATCCTGGCCCGCAGGGAACGGAAATTATAAAGACTGGGCGCCGCCAAACCCTTTAGAGGAGTTTGATTCTCAAACCGTGACAGGAAGAAGCGCCAAAAGACAATCTATCCTGGCCGGAAATTTCAGGAATGTTGAAGGTGATTCTACTGCCAAATATTTACATCACGTGACCTCACCTTATCCGGGTAGAGCGTCGGGTGCATTGATACAAACAACCAAAAGTTCTGTAAAAATATCGCAATTTCTTTGGCAATACAACAACAAACAAGCCTTGTAGACCAAAAATAAACGATATTTAGTAATATTGCGCAATATTATTCATATTAGTTGAGTAGTATTATGTACAAACAGTTTATGATTCAAATTTTGCAAGGTACTATTTTCTGTGTTGGCGGTGATCAGGTCATGGGGAGGGGTGGAGTTTGTGTCATGGCTGCCCTCTGACCAAAGGAGCAGCAAACTGAGCAAAAATCATCAAATTTGGACTTTTAAAAAGACTCATTTCAAACGTAAGTAGTATTTTCTGCATTATCAAGTGTTGAATACCCACATGGATGCGTAAATTAAGTGCAAGCGTGTTTTAGAAATGCAGTTTTGGGACAGAAACGTCCTAATTTGATGGAATTTGCACCGTAGCGTAACGCTGCTGCTATGGTACCGAGCTTGACGAATCTAAAATGTTAATAGTTTCGAACCATTGATTAATAAAAATTAGAATATCGGCGTCAAGGTCATTTTCCAAACTTTTCCCCCATTTTCTTGGGTACTTGTTTTCGCATCATAATAAGTCAAAATACACCATATGGTTTTAGCTAAATTCGTACCGTTACGTTTTTTTTAAAGGGGTGGGGTGGGGGGTCAAATCGATGCATAACCCATGACTTTAGTCTTGTGGTTTGCTTCCTATTGGTTTTTTGTTGTTCAAACATCCTCTTAGAGCTGTCTACAACCCTGTTCTTATCCAAGTGGCATGCTCCAAGTGTGTTTTGGTTACAGATACTAGGGGAAATTATGTGCCAGCATTTACTTTCTTTTGCAACATTTGCCAAAAAAGATGTCTAAATTTCACTCTTTGCAGTGTTTTTGAGTTTGTGGCATATATTGATATACTGTACTGTGTAGTCACATACTATTGCTGAAGAGAAATGTTCATGGTGGTTTTGACATCGCTATGAAGCGGCCTCCACAAAAACTGTGAACATAAAACCTCTGCATTTACAGTATTTTGTGAATCTGATTACTAGTTGCCATCTCGCATCTCTCAACCCTATCCATAGAGGGCAGTGCCTATTCATATGTATGTGTGTTGAAACTTTATTGTCATCAGTCACTGACGTTAACCATATTGTATCATGTGTCTGTTTTACAGTGAAAACTTGTGTTGAAGTTGAACTTGTACCTGGCAAAGGAGTCCAAACAGGACTGCGAACAAGAGAGGCATCATGCCGGTGGGACAACAAGGTAGTGTACTGTTGTAACTGTCTGTAAGTGTAAGGTCACGTGTAATTAAACTGTTAAGGGTTCTCACCAAGATTGTTTCACAGCGTAGGGGGCATCTAAATTTTGCTGTGAAACAATCTTGGTGAGAACCCTTACCTATGTAATTCTACAGTAGGTAACTGGTTGAAACACAACATACATTTTGTAAGGGCCCAAGACACAGCGTAGCGACCCCCTATGCTCAAATACGCTGGCGAGAACCATGTCGTTTATTGTAAAGTGATTGGTCAATTGAACCTGGTGAAGGGAGACAAATAAAACTTTTGTTTTAATTTAAATGCTACAGTGTGATCTACAAGCAGATGCTAGGAAGCAGAATTTGACGTTTTCCTAGTTGCACCTTTCTGTTAAAACCAGGGAGGTAGTTTATAACAGAAAATTATGGTCAGCTAGGAAAACGTAAGAAGTCTGCTTCATAGCATCTTCTTGTAGAAGGACTGATCGTAAGAACTAGAAGGCAGTAGTATTAACAGCCAAAATTTCTGTACATGTAGTTTAGCTATTTACTGTATACAACATGTGGCTGTTATTGTCAGTCCATTTGTCTAATATAATAATGCTGGGCTAGAGGTATTTGGCTGTGATACCCTTGTTTTCTATATAGCAAGTATGCTCTGAAAATTATAGACTTTTCACTATGTATTTATTATAATAATAATTTAACCATATGTTTGGGGTATTTTCATTATCTTCTGACTGATGAACACTTAATTGTGGGTACATAGGTACCAGCTGATATGGTCTCAATCTTATGCTTCTAGACGTGGGTGATAGGCTACTAGTACAATAATCCCCATGCTTACATGCATATTCAGGTTTGTTTTGTTGGAGTCATTCTTTGGATCTTCAATACTGGAATGACCTGAATTCTGATGCCATTGTTTACTTTCCTGTCCATTTCCACATACCTGATGTGTATGTGAGATCAAAATCTTGTGGAGAATGGCTGCTTTGTTTGCATACAGTCAGCATAGGCCATACAGATTCAATTTGTTGGATGAGAGTGTAGACGTAGGTTGAGAAAAAATGATGTGAAACAGGAAAACCATGAAAGTTCTGGAGTCCTTGAGGAGAAAGCCACTACTACTGGTACAGGGCTCGAAATACCATCTGCATATGCAGATTAGTGCAGGTAAAATTGGATGATCCATACGTCCTTAATTCTGAGTGGTGCAGGTAAAATTTGTCTGGTGCAGGTAATTTTTAATGTTACAGTGCAGGTATGCAGAAAAAAGTATTTCGAACCCTGTGGTAGTACAACTGTTACCTTTTTTTGGGCTATCATCAATCATGAATATTTTTGATGAAGCAAGCTTACCTCCCACCTCTAAGTTGTCACTTGAATACAGTATGAAAACTATAATATATCATTCTTGGAACCAAAAAGTCAATATGGTGTGACCTATAATTACTTTCCAAAAGCAAATTTGTTATCAAAGACATACAAGACTGCCCATGTACCAACCTAAAGCCAAAACACAAATTGTGTTAACACACAGTATGCGCATTGTTCACTCAAACATGCATAAATGGAATTCTTGCACTCTCTATCAACAAGAAGTGGAAGTCTTGCTCCTGCCCAAAATACTGTAAATGTATTTTAAGTTTGCGGGGATTTAATTTCGCGGTAGCGGGAAAAATGACTTTTCGCGGTGGTTTTGATTTCGCTGTAACACCATCGACTGCAGTCTAATACCATTATATTCGCGGTGGTTTTAAGTTCGCGGTGAAGTGGTCACTGGGAAAACCGCGAACATTAATCCACCGCGAACATTTCTGCATTTACAGTATGCAGCCGGCATGTTATGGAAATACAGCATCAACAGACCATGGCATTCTCAACATCATACAGTGATCAGCTAGACCATTTTCTTTTCAAGTGAGAAAACATAGGGACAATGCCTGTATCTGTGTTGTGACCAGCCGTCATGTATTAACACGCGTTCTGACAATGTTAACACGTATGCATAAATCCACAGGATAAGGATTTCCTAGCCTGGATGGCAGACTCAATAGTACACATGACATAGTCACATTTTTCTGCCAAAGAATTTCTTGCTGCACATTTTCTGACATACAGTAAATTCAAAGTTAATTTTTCAATGCACAGATTTTTGACTCACATTAAAGTTAATTTAAACCCATTCCCCAATTTCTCATTATAAATCCCATTTCCACTTTAGCTCACTGAAGAGCTGTTCTTCTAAGATGGTTGTGACAGGGAAGACATTTATATTGTACTGGGGAAATTTTCCTAGCTCTTTCAGACTACTACAGTTTGAACAGTAGACCACGGCTTAACTTCTTGTCGTAAGGACTGCAGCCCATTCTGGTATAGCGTGCTTGTCGGGTGAGCGACACAGCTGGAATCAAACTCCCGCCTTCTAGTTTTACATGTAGTTCCTGAGGCAGGCCACTGATCTCTGGACTATGCATGGTATCCAGGCTAGAGCAGTGGAAGAGGTGCTAGTAGAAGCGTGATTTAGAAGTTAGAGCTGAATACAAGCGTGAAGCTACATTCTTCTCATGTGAGAAAACATACCATAGATGGCTGTGTCTGTGTGGGGAGTGGGGAAGTATTAGCACTACAATGTTTATTGTAGGAGAGGTCAGAAAGGTCGCAGACAGCACACTTATGTCATATATTTCCCATTTATAGATGTGACAAGCCAAGGGGCTGTGCACTACAGTGAAGGCACATGGACAGTTGTGCTTTCTCTCCAAGCAGAGAGAGACACATGGACAGTTGTACATGTACCTTTTCTCCAAGTCTCTTTTCTTACATGTTTTCAACCAGTTTGGCGGGCAGGTATGAAGAAAATGAGACAAAACAGAAAGCCAGACAATATTTAAAAACGCGTAAAAAACATTAAAAAACAACCAGAGCCAAAATTTCTGCTTTGATCTAGTGAGTTGCACCGTTCTTTGGGCACAATTCATCAAATTGTGGGCTTGTCCCAAAACTGCTTAATTCTTCTCTCAAGATTGTATGTTTGCAAATTCAAAATCCGACATGCAAAATGGATTGGGTACCTGTATTCATGTATCTGTAAGCAACTGAACATGAAAGGCTATTCCTGATACTTTAAGCCTCTAATGCAGTGTAGTTTTTCAGACTGGCCCAGTGCCTGTAGACCACACTTTGTGATATGACCTTAAAATCCTTTGAGATGCTGCTGTCTGGACACATACCCAAAACTTCTAAAGAAGTGATATAAGTGATATGCTCCTGTGTGAACCAATTTGAAAGATACTTCATTTTCACCATTTGTATTTGCAATGACAGAGGGTGTCAAATACTACAAGTATGATATATTGTTGTGATTCCTTTGTTGTGAAGTAGCAAAACAACTATTGTTTTGATCATCACTCATTCACAAGTTTTTGCAGACAATGCTGACTGAAAAAGTGATGCCACTTGGCACAAAAATCTGTGAATTGTCATTAATTTTAGCAAAATTAACAAAGAAAATTGGGAAGAAACACAATAAATTTCAAAAGTAGTATAGTGGAGCTGGCTAAGAGTATAGTGGAGGGCCTCAATTATTCTATCCTCTGGGGAGGACCCTGAAAAGAGATCTAGTTGTAGAACAGTGTGTAACCTACATGTATACTAAACAGGCCAAACCCATGCATCTGCCAGGAGATGAAAAGTTGGTAGCCATACTTGGCACTGAGTGGCCCAGGATTAGTGTACTGTTACAGTCTCACTTATGTCCCAGCAGGAAACTGATAAACCATATCTGCCACATCTGATAAAGTTGGCAAGAGAAAGGTTTGGCAGGGTGACAAGGGCTCCATGATTTATCCACAGTTATGTTCAGGCTTTGAAATACACATACTTAACTTGCAATTTGCACATAATTTTCGAGATATGCACGTGAAAATATTCTGAACTTGCAATCTTGCATGTTGAAAATTCCTGGCCGTAAAAAATACTCTCAGGAATTAGACACCCTACTCTTAGACAGAACGACATATGGACGTCTGTCTTTTTCCTTCCTTGTTTTTGCCGGTAACTTCCTCCTGTAGCTTCACTAGATGTAATCAAAATTCGCCGATTCAAGCTAGCAATCCTCGTCATGATCGCCGCCTAGTCTTATTTTGCATGTAAATTTTTCAAATTGCGCGTAAAAGTTTTGCCAACTTGCAATTTTGCATGTAGCAAAAAAAAAAGGATTTCGATACCTGATGTTGCTATTTTTAGATTTGTGGATGAAGGTTGGACATCCTGATCCAGCTAATAAGATACTTCTTAGATTGATTTGGCAAAGAGGAAGTTCTATAATTTCTTCTTATCTGTTATCAAGGGACTGTCTTTATACAAAAGTTACAATGACATACATCAGTAATTATAACAATTTGAATATATGTAGTAGAGTCTAAAACTCTAACCATTTCCTTTGTTTGTGCATGTAAGTACTAATTTTGCAGCTTGTACTGTTAAGTACAAAGGTAGTGTGTTACTTTGACTTTGAGCTGCTTTACCCAATTTTCTGGTGTGCAATACAAACAAATAAACAAACAAATAAACAAAAACATTTTCTCCCGCAGAAGCGGAGCATGCTGTTTTAGCTGTTTTAGCTGTTTTTGCTGCATGCTGTTGCATGCTGCAACACAAATAAACAGATAAACAAACAAATAAACAACTATTTTCTCCCACAGAAGCGGAACATGCTGTTGACTTAAAGGTTGTTTACCTAGTATGCAATACAAACAAACATACAAACAAATAAACAAACAAACAAACAACTATTTTCTCCCACAGAAGCGGAACATGCTGTTGACTTAAAGGTTGTTTATCTAGTATGCAATACAAACAAACATACAAACAAATAAACAAACAAACAACTATTTTCTCCCACAGAAGCGGAGCATGCTGTTGACGTGCTGCAGAAGATGCAAGAACAGCTGCGTGCTGGCGGGGACAGCAGTGTCGACCTTGCCTCCATCATCCACATGTATGCAAACAAACAAACAGACAAACAAACAAATAAACAACTATTTTCTCTCTTCAGAAGCGGAGCATGCTGTTGACGGGGACAGCAGTGTCGACCTTGCCTCCATCATCCACATGTATGCAACACAAATAAACAGATAAACAAACAAATAAACAACTATTTTCTCCCACAGAATCGTAGCATGCTGTTGACTTTAAGGTTGTTTACCTGGTATGCAATACAAACAAATAAACAAACAACTATTTTCTCTCCCCCAGAAGCGGAGCATGCTGTTGACGTGCTGCAGAAGATGCAGGAACAGCTGCGTGCTGGCGGGGACAGCAGTGTTGACCTTGCCTCCATCATACACATGCTGGACAGCCCGCTGTTCCGACAGATCCTCAACATACAGGCTTCTGTTAAACAGCTCAAGAAACAGGTGAATAAACAAACAAACATACAGGCCTCCATCAATCAGGTAAAAAAACAGGTTAACAAACAGGTAAACAAACAAACATATAGGCATCTGTCAAACGGCTTAAAAAAAACGGGTGGGAACAAGGACAAAAGGTCGAGAATTATAAAAAAATGCAGCTGAGGTTACACATTAGAGGGCCTAAAATTATATTTCTTCACCTATCCACCTAATGTCATTACAATACACCCTTGGTTTCTTTAAGTTTACTACAGACAGAGAGGCAGATGGATACATGCCGAAAACAATACTTCTATTTTTCATGAAGGTAACAAGTTTACCTACAAACTAGTAGTTACACTTTCGAAGAATACTATTGGGAGTGTTCAAACTTAAATCACTTGCTTAGCATTGCCAAAAAGCTACATGTATGAGATCTTGTTGAAGATTATGCAGTATTGAATTGACTGACATTCCATAGCAAGTTGCTAGGGAGCACAAACTTTCTTTCCTCAAGTTTTGCATATTGAGCTGTCAGAAGTAGAGAAAAGTAAGAGTAAGATGTCTTGTCTAACATTCTGTCTGTGTATATGTATGTGTTACGCTTAAAGACTCTGTACGTAGTTCCCCTTTACAGCTCCTTGGCAGCTTTAAAAGTAAATTAGATGAACTAGAACGTCCCTTTTCCGTATGTTCCACTCCCAGGTGGAGAACTCGCCCCCGTCTGCTGTACAAGACTTTGAGTTCTCCCCGACCGGCCACCTGGTGATGGCCCCCAAGGGTAAGGCCAGCAACGGCACTACGGTAGTCGAAGTCAACGGACAACCAGGTACGTACATGTACTGTATTTCTAGAATTAAATACTAGTATGCACTTTTTAAACTTTTTAAAATTGAAAAGGTGCCAGCATAGACTTTACAAATTTACTTTGATGGCTCTGAAATTATGTTGAACGAGAAAATCATGAAAACAGAGTCTAAGGAAAAAATACTGTATTAGGAGTACTACCATATTTTCTCAAATAAAATACACAGGTTTTAAACTTTTCAAAATTGAAAAGGTACTACAAGTTGTTACCAAAGTTGGGGTGTATACCTTATTTGAGGTTATTGCATAGATAGAGGGTAAAAGCCTAAAGTAAAGCAAGGTGGAGCTACATTCTTAATAATTGTATAAGTTGCAGTAGGCAATTCACAAGGGATCGAACTCACAACCTACCAAATATTCTACCTCTTGGCCATTACACTGGATGTATCAGTAACAGTTACTACATTTTTTCCCCTGCCCCTGTTGCAGCGGAGGCAGTGGCTGTCCATGGAGCCCCCTCCCTCATGTCAGCTGCACCCCAGATGGGAGAGGAGGACTTCCAGAGGGCTATACAGGTGAGAAACTTACCTCAGGTATTTGTTTATTTGTTTGAAATTTACCACATAGGTGGATGGGATGAGAGAACGAGTGTAAACACCTTTGCCGACTCTCACCGCACTTATCGAGAGTAGGGGTGACCCAGTGTGCTTGGCCAAAAGGCGCAAGCCTTAGCAAAACCACATTGCACTACATGCTTCATCCTCAATCTGAGGTTTGGCCGCTCTGTAACTAATAAAAGCAATGCCTCGTAATGGTCTCTCGGGTCTGTTTTTTTACAAATTGGAGAAAATCTGATTCTCATAATTGTTTTTGTCTTAGATTAGTGTATCCTTCCCTTTCTTCTATAGCCTTTGTTTCTATGATCCATACATTGTATAAAGGAAACAAAAGAAGTGAGTCATCTGAAATATATGTTGAGATTTGGCAAAGAGCACTACCCAGTAGTTATTCTCTTTTCCCATATAATCTTCTTGTATTGTGATAGCACTGTGAGGAAAGGCAAGGACAGTAATTTACTACCTTGTGGGGAGCAAATTTATGCTTTCAAAAATTCTAGTCAGATTTCATTTCAACTAGTCTCTAGTTTTCAAAGAAGTTCATGAATAATAGATGTCAGCTTTGTAATGGAACTCTCCAGTGGAGCTTGTCAGTTCGGTATCAGGGCTCGAAATACTTATTTCTGCGTACCTGCACTGGTGCAGGTAACATTGAAAATTAACTGCACCAGACAAATTTTACTTGCACCAGTCTGAATCTAGGAAGTACAAGAATTATAGGATCATACTAAAATTGTTAAGGAACCATTGCAATTTTTTTCTTTAATACTTTATAGGTGGTAACAGTCAATGCAGCTAGTAATGTTCCGTATACACCTACATCATAGGGCATGTACAGGTGTGTATAAAACCCAGTACATGGGCCAGTGCAGGTTAGGTGCAGGTAGACACCAGAAATACCTGCACAGCTCCAATTATACCTCCACTAACCTGCATATGCAGGACTGATGGTATTTCAAGCCCTAGATATGAAACCAGCCCTTTTAGTATCAGTACTTTAAATAACATAGACTTGATGCGTAATAATCGTTATGAAATATCGTTAAGTTTATTGTATATGATATTGATGGATATGGCAAGTGTATGATGAAATAAATGATTAATGATCAGGTAGGAGAAGCGACTAAGGAGTATGCAAGCAGGGAGAAAATTATAGGGAAGATATGATTAAATATTGATGATAATCGTTGTATCATATTCACATTTTGACGAGCTGGTATTCACACGAATGTTGCGGCAAGGGCAGTGAGATTGGAAGGATCCTCTTAAGATGGGTAAAAGGGTTCGTTCACGGAAAGATAGGCTGAAGTTCACCTTGTGTTTGGTGAAGACATTAGACAAGGTGGGTTTAGTTATGTTTGAGAGATAGTTTTTAACAGTCATGTTGGTGATAGATTTATAACGATGCATGCATGTGTTTTTGGCCTTTTCAAATATTGTTTTGATTTTGAGACTTTTCTTCCTTGCAATAGGCAGTTCTGTAGAGGTTTACAAAAATGATAGAGACTTTTGTTCGTCTTCCTACAATTTTTACAAAACAGTTTTTGAAATGGATGTACAACGATGACCCAGTTAAGGAATTCAAATAGGTCAACAGTGTCCCCATTAGTTAATGATCTAACCTTCCTGAGCCTATTCCTAAGATATGCTAGCGTTGGTTTTCCGACATCTCAAAGTAAATGTGTACGAACTGGCTGTTTACAATATTTATTCTATTTATTGGTTTGATTGTTCAGCACACACAGCCAGGGCTGCCCAACTAGGCTAGCTTTGCTGTCAAAGACAATGACAATATCTGATAGAATTTGACATGGACAGCATAATACAACATATGCATCAAGGTCCAAATTTTATTCATGTTGATCCTTCGCTATAGCTTTATCTTTTGAATAGAAATTAAATTGCCATTGCCTTAGCTGTTCACAATCTATTTTTCAGTTAAGCTGCACGTATAGACCCAACTTGAAAGTTCATCTGTGTTGGTAGAAGTCATTCTGGAACGAGCTGAAGTGTAATTTTCCAACTAAAGAATTGTTCATTCCTCATCAAGGACTGCAGTTGATCAATTGAAAATTTAGAAAAGTCCAATTTTTGTGTTGGAAAGTACAGTTCAACTTGTTCCAGAATGTAGAAATCACATTTCTGATACATTTTCACTTTTGTACCACCAGGCAGCAGCTCAGGGCAGAGAAGTGGAGAACATCAAACTGTACAAGCCTGAGACTGGAGGGCTGGGCTTCAGTGTGGTGGGACTGAGGAGTGAGAACAGGGGAGAGCTGGGCATCTTTGTACAGGACATCCAGCCTGGAGGGGTGGCGGACAGGTGTGTTTGTTTGTTTGTTTGTTTGTTTGTTTGTGGTGAAAGTCAGGGCTTCAGTGTGGTGGGGCTGAGGAGTGAGAACAGGGGAGAGCTGGGCATCTTTGTACAGGACATCCAGCCTGGAGGGGTGGCGGACAGGTGTGTTTGTTTGTTTGTTTGTTTGTTTGTTTGTTTGTTTGTTTATGGTGAAAGTCTGGGCTTCAGTGTGGTGGGACTGAGGAGTGAGAACAGGGGAGAGCTGGGCATCTTTGTACAGGACATCCAGCCTGGAGGGGTGGCAGACAGGTGTGTTTGTTTGTTTGTTTGTTTGTTTGTGGTGAAAGTCAGGGCTTCAGTGTGGTGGGACTGAGGAGTGAGAACAGGGGAGAGCTGGGCATCTTTGTACAGGACATCCAGCCTGGAGGGGTGGCGGACAGGTGTGTTTGTTTGTTTGTTTGTTTGTTTGTTTGTGGTGAAAGTCAGGGCTTCAGTGTGGTGGGGCTGAGGAGTGAGAACAGGGGAGAGCTGGGCATCTTTGTACAGGACATCCAGCCTGGAGGGGTGGCGGACAGGTGTGTTTGTTTGTTTGTTGTTTGTTTGTTTGTTTGTTTGTTTATGGTGAAAGTCTGGGCTTCAGTGTGGTGGGACTGAGGAGTGAGAACAGGGGAGAGCTGGGCATCTTTGTACAGGACATCCAGCCTGGAGGGGTGGCAGACAGGTGTGTTTGTTTGTTTGTTTGTTTGTTTGTGGTGAAAGTCAGGGCTTCAGTGTGGTGGGACTGAGGAGTGAGAACAGGGGAGAGCTGGGCATCTTTGTACAGGACATCCAGCCTGGAGGGGTGGCGGACAGGTGTGTTTGTTTGTTTGTTTGTTTGTTTGTTTGTGGTGAAAGTCAGGGCTTCAGTGTGGTGGGGCTGAGGAGTGAGAACAGGGGAGAGCTGGGCATCTTTGTACAGGACATCCAGCCTGGAGGGGTGGCGGACAGGTGTGTTTGTTTGTTTGTTTGTTTGTTTGTTTGTTTGTTTGTTTATGGTGAAAGTCTGGGCTTCAGTGTGGTGGGACTGAGGAGTGAGAACAGGGGAGAGCTGGGCATCTTTGTACAGGACATCCAGCCTGGAGGGGTGGCAGACAGGTGTGTTTGTTTGTTTGTTTGTTTGTTTGTGGTGAAAGTCAGGGCTTCAGTGTGGTGGGACTGAGGAGTGAGAACAGGGGAGAGCTGGGCATCTTTGTACAGGACATCCAGCCTGGAGGGGTGGCGGACAGGTGTGTTTGTTTGTTTGTTTGTTTGTTTGTTTGTGGTGAAAGTCAGGGCTTCAGTGTGGTGGGGCTGAGGAGTGAGAACAGGGGAGAGCTGGGCATCTTTGTACAGGACATCCAGCCTGGAGGGGTGGCGGACAGGTGTGTTTGTTTGTTTGTTTGTTTGTTTGTTTGTTTGTTTGTTTATGGTGAAAGTCTGGGCTTCAGTGTGGTGGGACTGAGGAGTGAGAACAGGGGAGAGCTGGGCATCTTTGTACAGGACATCCAGCCTGGAGGGGTGGCAGACAGGTGTGTTTGTTTGTTTGTTTGTTTGTTTGTGGTGAAAGTCAGGGCTTCAGTGTGGTGGGACTGAGGAGTGAGAACAGGGGAGAGCTGGGCATCTTTGTACAGGACATCCAGCCTGGAGGGGTGGCAGACAGGTGTGTTTGTTTGTTTGTTTGTTTGTTTGTTTGTGGTGAAAGTCTGGGGTTCAGTGTGGTGGGACTGAGGAGTGAGAACAGGGGAGAGCTGGGCATCTTTGTACAGGACATCCAGCCTGGAGGGGTGGCAGACAGGTACGTTTGTTTGTTTGTTTGTTTGTTTGTTTGTTTGTTTGTGGTGAGAGTCAGGGCTTCAGTGTGGTGGGACTGAGGAGTGAGAACAGGGGAGAGCTGGGGATATTTGTACAGGACATTCAGCCTGGAGGGGTGGCAGACAGGTGCGTTTGTTTGTTTGTTTGTTTGTTTGTTTGTGGTGAAAGTCTGGGCTTCAGTGTGGTGGGACTGAGGAGCGAGAACAGGGGAGAGCTGGGCATCTTTGTACAGGACATCCAGCCTGGAGGGGTGGCAGACAGGTACGTTTGTTTGTTTGTTTGTGGTGAAAGTCAGGGCTTCAGTGTGGTGGGACTGAGGAGTGAGAACAAGGGAGAGCTGGGCATCTTTGTACAGGACATCCAGCCTGGAGGGGTGGCAGACAGGTGTGTTTGTTTGTTTGTTTGTCTGTTTGTTTATGGTGAAAGTCTGGGATTCAGTGTGGTGGGACTGAGGAGTGAGAACAGGGGAGAGCTGGGCATCTTTGTACAGGACATCCAGCCTGGAGGGGTGGCAGACAGGTACGTTTGTTTGGTTGTTTGTTTGTTTGTTTGTGGTGAAAGTCAGGGCTTCAGTGTGGTGGGACTGAGGAGTGAGAACAGGGGAGAGCTGGGCATCTTTGTACAGGACATCCAGCCTGGAGGGGTGGCGGACAGGTGTGTTTGTTTGTTTGTTTGTTTATGATGAGAGTCTGGGCTTCAGTGTGGTGGGACTGAGGAGTGAGAACAGGGGAGAGCTGGGCATCTTTGTACAGGACATCCAACCTGGAGGGGTGGCAGACAGGTACGTTTGTTTGCTTGTTTGTTTGTTTGTTTGTGGTGAAAGTCTGGGCTTCAGTGTGGTGGGACTGAGGAGTGAGAACAGGGGAGAGCTGGGCATCTTTGTACAGGACATCCAGCCTGGAGGGGTGGCGGACAGGTGTGTTTGTTTGTTTGTTTGTTTGTTTGTTTGTTTATGGTGAAAGTCAGGGGTTCAGTGTGGTGGGACTGAGGAGTGAGAACAGGGGAGAGCTAGGCATCTTTGTACAGGACATCCAGCCTGGAGGGGTGGCGGACAGGTACGTTTGTTTGTTTGTTTGTTTGTGGTGAAAGTCTGGGCTTCAGTGGGGTGGGACTGAGGAGTGAGAACAGGGGAGAGCTGGGCATCTTTGTACAGGACATCCAACCTGGAGGGGTGGCAGACAGGTACGTTTGTTTGTTTGTTTGTTTGTTTGTTTGTTTGTTTATGGTGAAAGTCAGGGCTTCAGTGTGGTGGGACTGAGGAGTGAGAACAGGGGAGAGCTGGGCATCTTTGTACAGGACATCCAGCCTGGAGGGGTGGCGGACAGGTACGTTTGTTTGTTTGTTGTGAAACTGAAAGTGCGGGGTTCAGTGTGGTAAAGGGGGAAGAGGGCAGAGATTTAAAGGATGTTTTCTTGCAGTTCTTTTAAAACAACCATAGTCCTTAGTCCATATCACAGTGATGAATGATCATAATGATAGTCCTTTCTTACCAATATTTTGCTGGCTTTCAGCTGCCTTCATCAAGGCATACTAACTCTCTGCTTCAGGTTGTCACAAGGTGGTGTCGTGGCAAGAATGTGATTCCTAACATGACTGGGTTTGTGTGTTTGTCTTTGACCTAGCTGTACCATAACATATTGGCAGTGAAGGCCCTTTTACTTGTAGCCACTGGCTATTACAGAGAGCAATCCCTGGGACAATATCATAGTTCATACTCCATTTTTCTTGTCTCGTAGGGATGGTCGACTGAAGGAAAGTGACCAGATCCTGGCCATCGACCACCAGCTGCTTGACGCCAGCATCTCCCACCAGGAGGCCATCTCCATACTGCAGAAGTTTGTTTGTTTGTTTGTTTGTTTATTCTTTATCTTTATTTTTTTCCCAGGGATGGTCGACTGAAGGAAAGTGACCAGATCCTGGCCATTGACCACCAGTTGCTTGACGCCAGCATCTCCCACCAGGAGGCCATCTCCATACTCCAGAAGGCTCACGGCATCGTCTTTAAACTGCTTTCTTGTCTTGTCTCTTAGGGATGCCCAACTGTGAGAGTGACCAAGTTCTGGCTAATACAGGAAGCTAGCCTTCCTGACAACATTATACTCTATTTTTCTTGTCTGGTCCCGTAGGGATGGTCGACTGAAGGAGAATAACCATATCTGGTGTGTACTGTTACCGTTTATGTATGGACAAAAGAATATAATCTATATCTTCTTTATTTTTTTCGCAGGGATGGTCGACTGAAGGAAAGTGATCAGATCTTGGCCATCGACCACCAGCTGCTGGACGCCAGCATCTCCCACCAGGAGGCTATCTCCATACTCCAGAAGGCACATGGCATCGTTGAGCTTGTCGTGGCGCGCGGCGGCATTCCCGAACCGGACGCCTCCGACAGCAGGGGGCCTTCCAACCTGTCCGAACTCGCTGAGAAGGTAAGATCATCAAAATCCTGAAGCTATTGGTGATTGAATCTTTGAGCTTCTTTTCTAGCAAACTTACAAAACTAGCCTATAATTGGTGCCAAAAAGCAGTTACTCAAGCAACTGGATATAATTTTAGATACAGTCAGGCTTTCCAACATGTTCATACACACTGAGAAGGTTTGTTTGATTACTTTGAACCTTGATTTATTTATGAAAGCTCAAATCATCCATGAGGGAGGTAAGGATCAGATAAAATATAAGTTACAGAGATTTTATTACCTTTAAGCTTTGCTACCTACAAAATTGCAAAATTAGCCGTAAGTTGGATTCAGCTATGGAGACTGAGATGTGTTTTTGCTATATATTGAACATCTTTGTGACCATTTACAGTGTGGATCTTCCTTTTGCTTTAACTTTGCAAGGTCTCTAAGTCTGAGGCTTAGGTCAAAATGCCCAACCCGGGATCTGGCCGGGTAGCTTATATAAAATATGATATGAAAGGCAACCAAACACACAGAACTTGAAAAAATTAGTCAGGAACATAATTTGTGTATACTATATTCCTTGGTAAACAGTTTCATTTTTTATCTCCACAAACATCCTGGCCAGGCCCCATTTTGAAAATGGGACCTAAGCCTGAATCACATTTGTTTTACTTGAAATAATAATGATCCATGTGTTTTTCAGCATACCAGTGATTCAGCAATGTGATGTTTTTTTTTTCTTTTCAAATTTTTGCAATTTGCTGCTTGACATTGAAGTGTGTTTGGTGTGATTTGCAGAGTCCCAGCACTTCACTTCCCCCAGAAATGGCAGATGCAGTAAGTTGAACCAATCACAGTTACAATCAATCAGCATGCATGCTCATACAGCAGTTGATGATTTCAACAATTACTGCTAATCATCCTTTGCAGCAACTTTAATTGTTCCTTTCTTGATATGTAATATCCTTGCATGCACTTGCCCCCTTGGTTAGGTAAAAGGGTTAGCACTGTGGTAGAACTGTTCATCATAGTCAGTTTATTCACTCTGTCAAGTGACCTCACTTAACTTTGTGTAGTTTCCTTACTTCATCTTGTCTTTCACTTCTGTAGTCAGACTCTATTATTCTCCTCTTTTAGGTACTTATTGTTTATAAGGCCACACCAATGAAGTTGTCTGGTCCTTAGAAATTTTGTGGTTGCAGTAACTGAAACTAGAAACACCAAAACTAGTATTCATGAGCAAAAGAAAAAATTAGCAAGATGATACATTGAAAACAGAATTTGGAGAGGAAACTCTACACTGACTATATTCACTCCCAAAACCAGTGTGTACTGTTTTCATGTTGAATTTATTCATTGTTTTATACAATGTAAGTAAGAGAACCAACAGATCAAATTGGTGTGGTTGAATACATGACTGAAAGATGCAAATTTTAAAACTTGTTCCTGTTGTGTGCCCCCAGCTCGGTGTGACACGGTGGTCATGTGATATGTCAGGCTCAGTTGGAAACACCTTGTGACTTACTGTAAATGCAGAAATGTTCGCGGTGGATTAATGTTCGCGGTTTTCGCAGTGACCACTTCACCGCGAACTTAAATCCACCGCGAACATTTTTCTATCATGGTATTAGACTGCAGTCTATGGTGTTACCGCGAAATTAAAACCACCGCGAAAAGTCCTTTTCCCTGCTACCGCGAAATTAAATCCCCGCGAACTTAAATGCATTTACAGTACTCCCTACATCACTTCTTTCCCTGCTGTAGGTGGCTAGACTATTTTGCACATTTTTCCTGGATGTCTGAGTGTATAATTTTTCCCGTGTTGTTCCCTCAGCTCGGTGTGACAAAGTGGTCATGTGATGTGTCAGGCTCAGTTGGAAACGCCTTGTGACTTATAATCTCCGTCCAAGCAGATCCTACGGTAGCATAAGATAGTATCAAAAGCTGGCAGAGGAGTGAAGCCGGCCTAGGGGTGTGTTTGGCTACATGGCAAATGGACACCTCTTGGCTACCTACACTCCTTGGCCAGTTTGGTACTATTTTATGCCATTGTAGGATCTGCTTGGAGATTAGTGACTTACTCCCTACATCACTTCTTTCCCTAGTAGCTAGGCTATTTTGCACATTTTTCCTGGATGTCTGTATAATTTCCTCCGGTGTTGTCCCCCCAGCTCGGTGTGACACAGTGGTCGCACGTGGAGATGATTGAGCTTGTGAACGACGGCAGAGGTCTCGGCTTCGGGATTATCGGTGGGCAGACGAGGGGCATCGAGGTCAAAACCATTGTACCGCAAGGGGTGGCAGACAGGGTGAGTAGATCAATCACTAACTTGTATGTACGAAACTAAACACTAAGCCAACCATTAACTTTTATTGAAATGTCCAACGGTTCTCTCAGAATGGCTCTGGAAAAAAGTTAAAATATATACCTGTTCTGAGAGTGACTTTTACGTGTTATTGTCATAGTTTTTGGTGGCATGTAACCCTTGTTGACCTGACAATATTTTATGCGGCAGAGAATTTTTGCGGTTCTGTTTCAAGATTCTGTGAAAGGCAGGCTTTTAGCTAGGATTTTATAATAGGGAGTCCAAACTTATTGTTGAGTCGCGGTAAGTGACTATAGGGGGGTCTGGGGGCATCCTTAGGTATCCCAAGAGGCAAAAATACTGTTCCAGAGGTCACAGTAGAAGACTGTGACCACACACCTGGTAGAATTTCATGCTTGTCAGGCAATTTTCTCCCCAGTGTAAGGGCGTTCAGGGGCATAAAATTTCTTGTTTTTCTAAGAAAAGTGCGTCCAGATGACACGTTGACGCATGCCTGGCTAAAAGCCTGGTAAAAGGTAGTGCATAGTCTCTGGCATAAGTGACACAAATCTTGGTCCTCAGCATCTTACCGCAGGGATTTGTTTATTTACAAGATATCCTTTAGATTTATTATTTGTTTACAGGCTATTACTTGCACATTCTCTTCTATAACTCCTGAACCTTCTTGTCTGCCCCCTCTTGTCCAAACCATGCACCAGGGAAGATCTGGAAGCTCTGACCCCCAGAGGAAGGGAGTGTGTGGAGTACTGGACCAGGAAAGTGTAGTGATGACACGAAAGAAGATGAAGATTCTCTTTTATCAAATAGTGATGATTTCTTTTTTTTACCTTTCTTCTCCCAGGATGGCCGGTTGAAGCCAGCCGACCACATCCTACAGATTGGAGACACTCCACTGAAGGGAATGGGGAGTGAGCAGGTCGCTAACGTGCTGCGGCAGTCAGGCAGTCATGTCAGACTTCTCATAGCACGCGGGAAGCTAAACAACACCCAGGCCGCACCTGCAGCTACAAGTGTTAAACAGGCAGAGGAGGTTTGTTTGTTTGTTTGTTGATTATTGTGTATAAGAAGTGAGTTTTATAGTCAGGCTGCCATGTTAGGCTACTGATCGCTCGCGGGAAGCTAAACAACACACAGGCCACACCTGCAGCTACAAGTGCTAAACAGGCAGAGGAGGTTTGTTTGTTTGTTTGTTTGATTATTGTGTATTAGGAGTGAGTTTTATGGTCAGGCAGTTATGTCAGACTACTGATCGCTCGCGGGAAGCTCAACAACACACAGGCCACACCTGCAGCTCCAAGTGCTAAACAGGCAGAGGAGGTTTGTTTGTTTGTTTGATTATTGTGTATTAGGAGTGAGTTTTATGGTCAGGCAGTTATATCAGGCTACTGATCGCTCGTGGCAAACTCAACAACACACAGGCCACACCTGCAGCTGCAAGTGCTAATTAGGCAGAGAAGGTTTGTTGATAAGAATTGTGTATGAAGATCTCACAACTAATGGCAAGTTTAGAAGTTCTCAAAACTTTCAAGCAATACCTAAAGCAGTGTGCGACTTAACCAGTGTAAACCTGCTGGACAAAGCTGCTCGGAAGCTAGTGTGACTAGACTAGCCAACTGTTGCCCACCCATGTCAGGGACCCAAGCAGCAGTATAATAGAAAAAAAACGGGCTTCTTAACTAGATACCACTACAGTTTTGTTTGTAACTACAGCTGTGTGTTTTTTTGTTTGTATGTTGTTGATTGGATGTAGTGCTAAGACTTAGTGCAGAGATAGAACAATTTCTAGCTAATCATAATGTATATGAAGTACTGTAATTCACTTTATCTTCACGGTACCAAACTTTCACGGTCTGAGAAAATTGAACTTGTTCTCGGAACTAAATGTTCACTGTCGAGGCAAGTGTGCATGAAAAAAGTCTGTGAATTATTTTTTATCGGTAATGATAAGTTCACGTTACAGTCGTCACCGTGAAAACCGTGAACATAACAGTACATTGAAAAAATCAGGAATTACAGTATATGATGATCTTATTCTTCCATTTGCCATGCAAAGGTGGAGAGTGCACCGAGTGCAGAGATAGAGCAGTTTGAAGCAGAACTCACGAAGGACAGCCAGGGACTGGGCATCACCATAGCTGGATATGTTGGTGAGAAGTCCTCGGGTAAGGCAATAGTTACAATTCTTTTCATAATTCTTTTTTACATACAGAATGCAATAATAATGTATAATTCCGTATATAACATGGTACCAGCCTGACCTCTGATCATTAGGCCAATGGGTGATTACAGATACTCATTCAGCTTTGTTTATATACTATTCCTTTATTTGAGCATTGTTATTTTTAATCCTGGAACCAATAACATAATTGGCCTGTTACTCCATTCCTATCTAAATTTTGTTTCTGCCTGCCTACCTAATCCTCTTCGCTCCCTTTGGTGGAGCATAAGGCACTGGCGAACTTCCTCCAGTCCTTCCTATCTTGGGCAATCCATCTAACTTTGTGCCAGGTCTTTTGTGCTGCCTTCATCTTCCCTTCTACATCCCCAATCTTGTTTCTAGCGCTTGCATATCAGTATTGATGCACATGACAAACTCTTCCCCCTGCAGAAGAACTGTCTGGAATCTTTGTGAAGAGCATCGCGCCGGGAAGTGCGGCAGACAGGGACGGCAGGATAAGGGTTAACGACCAGATTGTGGAGGTGAGAGACCGTGCATAGTGTTTGTCTAGAAAAGCTGTGTTCAGTATGTTGTGTCGTGGCCAGTGGAAGAGTAAAGTCTCATTTGATTAAATGTAATGGAAATATTATGTTTCATTTTCATTGAAGTGAAATGGAGCAATGTCTCCTTTCAACTTGCAGCAGTTCACAACTAAGGGAGAGCCTACAAACCAATCCCTTTCCAATCTCTTTTCAATCATTCATTCATTCATTCTTGAAGTCCTGTTTATCCTTTTCATTCAGTCAGCACATTCGTTTCTCAGCATGTGGTGGAATCCTGCTCAATGCAATTTGTATTCTATATGCTTATTCATTCATTCATTCATTCATTCATTTATTCATTCATTCATTCATTCTTCTCTCAGTTACTTGTTCCCCTTATCTCATGTTTATTTTCTTATGATGGACAAAGTCTGCAGGGTTTGTCTAACCATCATGCAGTGGAGTCTTTGACTACATCTATCACTCATTCACTCCTTTGTTTGATTGTCATTCCCTCACTCTTTCTCCGTCTTACTAATTCATGTCTTGTTTATTTCCTTGTCAGGTTGATGGTAGTAGCCTTCAGGCTTTCTAACCATCCATCCATTCATTCGCTTTCTCTCAGTCACTCTCTCACTCATTCCTTGCTCCTTTTCTTGGTTTCAGGTTGATGGCCGTAGCCTGCAGGGTTTCTCTAACCAGCAGGCAGTGGAGGTCCTGCGCAGTACAGGGCAGGTGGTACAGCTCAAGCTGGCTCGCTACAAGGACGGGCCCAAGTTCCTACAGCCTTCAGAACGGGGTAGGTTTAGTTGAATGGTTTCTCCTGTCGATTTGACAGATGAGGAGGCAGACAGGCTTTTTGCCTGTTTGCCTGACCTGCACATGACTTTTTATGGTGAAGGAGGGGTGTGCAATTCCTTCTCCACCCTCTCGTCTACTGGAGCACTAAGTCTCACAGGGGCAACTGTATGCAACGTGTGAGGCGGCTCCAGCAGATGCAGCTTTGTTGTTCAGAGTATCCGTTTCCTAGGAGGACTTCTCCTAGGAGGATGTAAGGGGTTCCTCCTACCCCTGATCGCGCAACTCGTGTGCCATGCCGGGTGCGTCATGCCTGAACATGCCCCTAAGGCCTGTCTCGGCCACATAGCCCCATCGTTGAATAAAGAGACTCTTTTTACACAACCACTGTTTTATTCAAACCGACGTTTCGGTGACCGTCTGTCACCTTCTTCAGGGCAATTCTGACTGGTTCACATTGTACTGCAGGACAGGTGTCGCTGCTCACAGTTCAGATGCGGTCACAAGGCGTGAAGTATTTACATATGTACAGACAGATGCAGCATATTTATGCAAATTATTTACAATGCGGTCCTAAACACAAAAGACGTCCATAACAGTAGTCAATTAACGGTGAAAGGTTTCGTTGTTTGTTTGGTGACTATTTCGGCATAGCAGACTGGTTAACTTACGCCAAACAATAGTTATTCAAGCAACTGGATATGGTTTTGAACAATATGTCTCAAACAAACACACCAAAAAAGCATTGTGACCTTAGAACCATGGTTAAAATTTACTGGGTAGTCTTACCAAAACCATATCCAGTTGCTTGAGTAACTATTGTTTGGTGTATTGTGTTACATGGATGTCTAACCTACATCGACGTGACTGGTTAACTTGTTTGTTGTTGTTGTTGTCTCTCTAACCGCTTCAGTTTGTCGGTATATGGTCACTTGTTTGTTTTGTGACAATTTCAGCATAGCAGATTGCTTAACTTGTTTGATTTGTGACTATTATAGTGTAGTGATTACCACTCTCATTCCTTTTTGAATGTGTCTGTATTCTGTCAAAAAACAGGAAACAGCACCGGCATTGTATTGACAATTTGGCTTCACAAATTTGTAGCTACTGTATGATCATTGAATTGTAACCATTACAGTACGTGCTTGCAAGCTAATTTGCCAATTTTGATTTGGAAAACCAAGTTTGAAATCATAATGATATAATGAACAGATCTTCCTCAGTATCAGAGACGAAATGTATTGGAAGCTACATTTTGTAGCTGAAACATCTCATCGTTTTCAAAATCTATGCAGCTGCTTGAGTACCTGTATCTTAAGCTAAGGGCACAACCCGCCGTGCGTGCAAATACGTGCTGTCTACGTGCCAAAATGTGGGCAATCTTTTGGGATCCGTAAGTGGCAAGTACCCCTTCCGGACGAACTTGTAGGGAACTCGTACGGATTTTGGAGCATGCAGACACGTTGTGGCATCAAAAAAAAATGTACCGACAAATTGCACGTACGGCGGGTTGTGCCCTTAGCTTTAATGTCTTTCCACAGAACTGTAACATTTTTTATCTTGTCAATACTTATATCCATTGCACAGGCAGGTTCTCCTAATTGATTCAGCACCAACTTGTCTTGTCTAAATTTACTTTTCTGTTATCCATTTTGTACTTATGTATGTATGTGGTTTACTATTCTTGTTTTATGCGTATGTTTCTTGAGTAGAAGGCTTAATACATAAGCAATTTGTGCTTTCTGCCTCATACTCTCAAAATATATGTGAATGAATAAGAAAAGAAAAAAAAAAAACTTTTCTTAAACTTCTCATCCTTCCATTTCTCCAGGCTCCACTCCTTCACCGTTGGCTTCTCCAGCCATCACCCCCTCCCCTGCCCCTGACCTGTCAGAGACCCCCTCCCTGGAGCAGGCCCCCCCTCCCTACCCTTACCTGGGGGAGGAGATGCCCTCCCCCATCCCCCGGGACGAGTCCCCTGCCCTGGGGTACCCCAAGGAGGGACAGGTCAACCTGGAGGACATACAGCTCTTCACTGATGCTAGTTATGGTGGGTACAACTTTATTATTAGATATTAGAGCTTAATTATTGGATCATCCAGTCAGTACTTACTCAAATAAGTTGTTGACTTTCAAGTTTTTCTTTTCAAACGCAAAAATATATCATGAATGCATATGTTTGCAATATTCAGAAGCATAACACTAGAGTGAAGTATTGGTTTTGGCTTGTATTTGTATTTGTTTGCCTGCCAGTGTTTGTGTGTACATGTTGTTATTTCTATGATGTAGAGGTCAAATTTTCTGCTGTCTTTCTAGTCTTTCAAATATTCGTGTTATATCTAAAAAAGACCTTCTCTTCTTTTATGCACTGTAATATACAACATCAGATGAGCTTCTGTGTAATTTCTTTTTTGGATTCAAATTGAGATACAAAAATCAATGTCATATAATTTTTGCTGTAATTTTTCTATGGTTGGCATGTTGTGTGCATTGATTTTAGCAACACAGTCTTGATTGTTGAAATTAGGCTGCGTGCTGTGCATGTATTCAATTTCTTGATATTCTATTAGACGTATCTTAAAACGGGCCCTACAAGCCTTCCCTTCACAATCATCCTTTCTACTGTCTGTAAATATACAGTTTGGCTCTTTAGGTTACCAAGGGAACCATTTTTGAATGACAATGACCTTGGACTGTCATGTGACAAACTGCTTCCGTATTTGCCTATCAAACTGTTGAAGTTGAAAGACAGTTACTGTTACTGAGTGTTGGATTTTGTTTCGTTTTCAACGTTGGGTATCTGGAGAAAAATTGGTAAGATTGTGTCTCATTACTTTGACTAGTTTTTGTATATGTTTTTCATGTAAGCACATGTAGACCTTATGCCTGGGGCAGAGAAAGGTATCAAGCGATTCTTTCTCTGCAATGGTAGATAAGTTACTAAAGAGAAGTGAAAAAAAACACACACCAAAACTGCTACTTAATATTTTGCTGCCTTTTTGGTTTTGGACATCCAAAGAAACGTTTTGAAACATCTCTGACAAACTTGGTTATGGAAGGAGTAGAGCTGAAAGCAAGATTAAATGACAAGCTGTACTGGGAGATAAACTTTGTTTACGCCCCATCTCTTTTATTGTACATGTATAAGGAAGAAGAATGTTGATTATGATTGATGTATTTCACCTCTACACGTCATATAGACCTCACACCAGAGGCTGAAGAAGGCATCAAGCAGTACTGGCAGGACCAAGCAGGAGAAGACATGGAGATCGTTGTGGCACACATCTCCAAGTTCCTATCTCTGACTGTAATACAGATGACTGTTTCCGTAATATTACTGTCAGTTAAAATCTTTTCCCACCACATATAGACCTCACACCAGAGGCTGAAGAAGGCATCAAACAGTACTGGCAGGACCAGGCAGGAGAAGACATGGAGATCGTTGTGGCACACATCTCCAAGTTCCTATCTCTGACTGTAATACAGATGACTGTTTCCGTAATATTACTGTCAGTTAAAATCTTTTCCCACCACATATAGACCTCACACCAGAGGCTGAAGAAGGCATCAAACAGTACTGGCAGGACCAGGCAGGAGAAGACATGGAGATCGTTGTCGCGCACATCTCCAAGTTCCTATCTCTGTAATATTAATGATTGGTGGCAGTTTCTGTTAAATAACTGCCAGTTAAACTGATTTTACTCCACTTCTTCACATGTACAGCGTAGACACCAGAGGCAGAGGAAGAAATTAAACCGTCTTTATCATGAATTGTTTCAAAGAACTTGGTAACCAACTGTGCAAGATGAAAATCAAAGTTTGAAGTCCTAAAATGACTTTTCTCACCACAAGGAGACCTCACACCAGAAGCTGAAGAAGGCATCAAGCAGTACTGGCAGGACCAGGCAGGAGAAGACATGGAGATCGTTGTAGCGCACATCTCTAAGTTCCTATCTCTGTAATACAGATGACTGTTTCCGTAATATTACTGTCAGTTAAAATCTGTTCCCACCACATGTAGACCTCACACAGAGGCAGAGGAAGGCATCAAGCAGTACTGGCAGGACCAGGCAGGGGAAGACATGGAGATCGTCGTCGCGCACATCTCCAAGTTCCTCTCTCTGTAATACAGATGACTGTTTCTGTAATATTACTGTCAGTTAAAATACTTTTACAATACTTGTAGACCTCACACCAGAGGCTGAAGAAGGCATCAAGCAGTACTGGCAGGACCAGGCAGGAGAAGACATGGAGATCGTCGTCGCGCACATCTCCAAGTTCCGTGAGGGCGGAGGGCTGGGTATCAGTCTGGAGGGTACCGTGGATGTGGAGGATGGACAGGAGGTCCGACCCCATCATTACATCAGGTCCATCCTGCCTGATGGACCTGTCGGGGTGGATGGGAAGCTGAAGGGAGGAGATGAACTGTTAGAGGTGAGATTTCTTTAACCCTTAGAACTTAGAACTTAGGTAGTCATTTTGCTACCAATTCTCTATTGGTTACTGAGTTATGTATATGTAGCATGGAGAAGGTTTATCCAGTGTAATAAAACACCTAAGGCTTCCAAGGAGATATCCATTAGAAGTCAAATCTGGTCTTCTGCATTCCTTTACTTGAGTTGACAGAGAAAGTATCACTGTTGGTGATCCTCTCAAAAAATCTCTGCTCAGCTATAACGATCCCCAAGCAATAGGGAGCAAAGGGAGCAACATCTGCTGGACAAGGACTCACTTCACTTTCGGCAAATTACTGTGCTCAAGCCCCAACCCCAGTCGGATTCGAACTTCTTGAATGTTCCATTTGAGCACTAACAATTTGCCACCTTCCCCACAGGTAAACGGCCACCAGTTGCTTGGTCTAGATCACAGAGAAGTGGTCGGCATCCTGAAGGACCTCCCCACCAACGTGCGCATCGTCTGTGGGCGCCGACCGGAGCCCGTAGAGCGCCCGCCGGACATCCCCACCATCCGCCCTCTGGATGTGGAGGAGTTGAACAGCAAGAGGATGTCTTTCACAGGGTCGCCTGATGTGGGGATGATGGCTCGGGCCAGGTCCGAGGGGTCCATTCCTCCAGCTGTGGAGTCTGGTATGATTGCTCGTTTAATGTTGAACACTTAATATTCTAACTAGTGATTCTAACTAGCATTGTTTCACAACGTACAGTAGGGGGCACTGTGTGGTGCAATTGGTAAGGTGTTTGACCCAGACCACAGAGATAACAGGTTCAAATCAGATGTGGGGATGATGGCCCGGGCCAGGTCGGAGTGGTCCATTCCTCCAGCTGTGGAGTCTGGTACGATTGTTTAATGTATTATTCAAACTTACAGCATGCAAAATACCTAATTGCACACTTGCACATTGCAACCACTTTTTGCTTGGTGCAACTTACTTCTAAACTCAGGTTGCACAGGGTGCAACTTAGATTTTGAGCCTCAGAACTCAATTTTGTTGTCAATTTACTTGGAAGAAATAAATGGACTGAGGCAGATCCGTTTCATATCATCCAAATATGTCTATTATGTATGTATGTACAATGTATGTATTGTACTTTTTCCCCAGAAATAAGTGAATTGTAGGTGGTGCAACTTGAAATTCAGTTGTGCAACCTATTTGTGCCCCTGTTTGCACACTGTGCAACCTGGCTCAGAAAAGTATTATGTACACTGAACTTTTTCAAACTAGTGGTTCTAACTAGGATTGTTTCACAACGTACAGCAGGGGGCATTGTGTGGTACAATTGGTAAGGTGTTTGACTCAGATAACAGGTTCAAAACTGTGAGGATGATGGCCCGGGGCAGTTCCGAGGGGTCCATTCCTCCAACTGCGGAGTCTGGTACAACTGCTTGATTTTTGGTTTAACGTTGAAGTCTAGAACTTGCAATTTAGCCCCACCTATATTGGGTATTGTAAGCTCCTCACAATTCAGGTCCCTGCTGCAAAGAGAGAGTAGTCAGCCCACTCAATACAAAATGAAAATAACAACAGTTACTGTTAGAAATCCGTTGTTAGTTTGCTGGTTCGTTGGTAGAATATCATCTATAGAAATTCAATCTTTCATTTTGCCAAGCATTTTGTTCAAGATGGTCTTGAGAAGGCCTAAATAGCACGGGGTCAAAGATTTTAAAGATTACCTACCAGAATTACATATGTATGAGAGGTACCAAGATTTCCACAAGCTAGGTCATACTTAACACACCAGCCACTCAGAGACTATGTCCTACAGGTCATGAAAATATCGAAGATGAATTCCACTTTGTTATGAAATGTCCTACCTACAACAAAGAGAGAGAAACATTGTTTAAGAATGTTAGAACCAAAACACACTCTCTTACTGGTACACAGATATCTTCCATACACTGCTAACATGTTCATCTCATATATCCGTCTACGTAGGTCAGTTTCTTTATACTGTATTCCAAATGCGAGACCAGATCACTCATACACAACTGTACTATTATTGATAAAATTTTGTTGTTCTGTATGTAGCCCTGTATGTAGTACATGTACTATTGCCTGTATAGCTACTAGTTGTTGTTGGTTGCCATACGTTGTACCTTGTGCGATCGTTGAGCAATAAATAAAATTCATTCATACTTATCGTGCCAGGTTTATGTACAGCACTGGTGTTACATAACATATAAAAACACACACAATTTTGTTACCACAGAATCCCCCTCCCTGGACAAGAGCAAGTCCCGTTCTCTGGAGCCCCTGAGTCAGCTGGCCATGTGGAGTCCTGACATACAGACCATAGAACTGCCCAAGGGGGAGAAGGGACTGGGCTTCAGCATTCTGGATTACCAGGTAAGACAGTCATACATGAACATGTATCTGTGTGTGCTTGTGTGTATGGTAATGTATGATGTATGTGAGTGTGAGCTGGCCATGTGGAGTCCTGACATACAGACTATAGAACTGCCCAAGGGGGAGAAGGGACTGGGTTTCAGCATTCTGGATTACCAGGTAAGACAGCCATACATGAACATGTCTGTGTGTGCTTGTGTGTATGTTCATGTTGTATGTATGTGAGTGTGAGCTGGCCATGTGGAGTCCTGACATACAGACCATAGAACTGCCCAAGGGGGAGAAGGGACTGGGATTCAGCATTCTGGATTATCAGGTAAGACAGCCATACATGAACATGTTAGTTACTGTCTGTGTGTGCTTGCGTGTATGTTCATGTTGTATGTATGTGAGTGTGAGCTGGCCATGTGGAGTCCTGACATACAGACCATAGAACCGCCCAAGGGGGAGAAGGGACTGGGATTCAGCATTCTGGATTACCAGGTAAGACAGCCATACATGTACATGTCTGTGTGTGCTTGTGTGTATGGTCATGTATGTATATATGTGAGTGTGAGATGGCCATGTGGAGTCCTGACATACAGACTATAGAACTGCCTAAGGGGGAGAAGGGGCTGGGATTCAGCATTCTGGATTACCAGGTAAGACAGCCATACATGAATATGTTACTGTCTTTGTGTGCTTGTGTGTATGGTCATGTATGTATATATGTGAGTGTGAGCTGGCCATGTGGAGTCCTGACACACAGACTATAGAACTGCCTAAGGGGGAGAAGGGGCTGGGTTTCAGCATTCTGGATTACCAGGTAAGACAGCCATACATGAACATGTCTGTGTGTGTGTGTGCTTGTATGTTCATGTATGTATGTGAGTGTGAGATGGCCATGTGGAGTCCTGACATACAGACTATAGAACTGCCCAAGGGGGAGAAGGGACTGGGTTTCAGTATTCTGGATTACCAGGTAAGACAGCCATACATGAATATGTTTCTGTGTGTGCTTGTGTGTATGTTCATGTTGTATGTATGTGAGTGTGAGCTGGCCATGTGGAGTCCTGACATACAGACTATAGAACTGCCCAAGGGGGAGAAGGGACTGGGTTTCAGCATTCTGGATTACCAGGTAAGACAGCCATACATGAATATGTTTCTGTGTGTGCTTGTGTGTATGTTCATGTTGTATGTATGTGAGTGTGAGCTGGCCATGTGGAGTCCTGACATACAGACTATAGAACTGCCCAAGGGGGAGAAGGGACTGGGCTTCAGTATTCTGGATTACCAGGTAAGACAGCCATACATGTACATGTCTGTGTGTGTGTGTGCTTGTATGTTCATGTATGTATGTGAGTGTGAGATGGCCATGTGGAGTCCTGACATACAGACTATAGAACTGCCCAAGGGGGAGAAGGGACTGGGTTTCAGCATTCTGGATTACCAGGTTAGATATACATGTACATGTGTATATGTGAGTGCTTGTGTGTATGTTCATGTTGTATGTATGTGAGTGTGAGCTGGCCATGTGGAGTCCTGACATACAGACCATAGAACTGCCCAAGGGGGAGAAGGGACTGGGTTTCAGCATTCTGGATTACCAGGTTGGTATTCTGTCTTCTTGTCTGTTGCAAATAAAACATCTTTGCAACAATAAGTGAAAATGAATGAAATTAATTTTATTGTATATTCATGTCCTGAAGAGCCAAATACAATGTTGAGAAAATAACTGCAGCAATTTCCGTGTCCCTCTTACAAACAAAAACCACAGCAAAAGTAACTAGATTTACGGTGTCTTCTTCCCTAGGAATCGAACCCACGATTTCTCAATCTCGAGTCTGCTAGTCTAACCACTCGGCTGTTTGGCCCCACATCTTAGCATGCCTAAATCTACAATAACTTTTTTCCCCAGGACCCATTAAGCCCAAATCAGATGGTGATTGTGATCCGAAGCCTTGCAATTTCAGTGCACCTGATCCCCCAAAATGAATTTCAAGCCCTAAAATGTGCTCAGTCACAATAATCTGTACGTAGTCCGCAAGAGCATATTAAAGATTGATGTGCAATAAAAGTTTTTTGTTCATTAATATCCCCAGGACCCATTAAGCGTAACAAGATGAACGCCTGATGCCTGGTGATCGACTCATGTCCATAAACAACGTCAATTAGTGTTAACCTGATTAAATCTTGCTTATAGCAGTCCCCCAGCATCCCACTGGCATTGAGGGGCCAGTTACAGCCCTGAACAGCAGAATTTGTGTTACACAGACAAGTCTAGTGTTTCTTATTTTGGTTTAAGTTATCTTCTAATATATCCTATTGAATCATTCCCCAGGACCCGTTAAGCCCAAACCAGATGGTGATAGTGATCCGAAGCCTTGTCCACGGCGGCGTGGCGTAACAAGGTTGCCGCCTCGTGCCCGGACTCATGTCCGTGAACGACGTCAAGTAGTACTAGTGTTTGCCTGATTAAATCTTGCTTATAGCAGTCCCCCAGCATCCCAGTGGCATCGAGGGGCCAGTTACAGCCCTGAACAGCAGAGTTTGTGTTGCACAGACAAGTCTAGTGTTACTTATTTTGGTTTAAGTTATCTTCTAATATATCCCATTGAATCATTCCCCAGGACCCGTTAAGCCCAAACCAGATGGTGATAGTGATCCGAAGCCTCGTCCACGGCGGCGTGGCGCAGCAAGACGAACGCCTGGTGCCCGGCGACCGTCTCATGTCCGTCAACGACGTCAATCTCGAGCACGCTAACCTGGAAACGGCCGTGCAGGCGCTGAAGGGAGCTCCGCCCGGCATCGTGCGCATCGGCGTGTCCAAACCGCTTCCTGTTCCTGAGTCATTCCAGGATGAAGAACCGGTAAGTCAAGTTGTCATTTCTATTTTTAACACCATTTAACAAGCCTTAGAGTTAGAAACGGCCGTGCAGGCGCTGAAGGGAGCTCCGCCCGGCATCGTGCGCATCGGCGTGTCCAAACCACTGCCGGTTCCTGAGTCATTCCAGGATGAAGAACCGGTGAGGAATGTTGTCATGTTAAACATCATATAACAAGCATTAGGGTTCTTCAGCAAAGCAACTCATGCATTGGGATATTGATATACAGTGAGAAACAGACAGAAAGTTGAAACCCCATGTTAGTGCGTATCAGGGTGTCCAAACTACTGCCGGTTCCTGAGTCATTCCAGGACGAAGAACCGGTGAGAAAAATTGTCATTTTTATTTTTAGCATCATTTAACAAGCCTCAAGGTTCTTCAGCAAAGCAACTCATGCAACATGTGCAGTGAGTAACAAACAGAAAGTTGAAACCCCAACTTAGTGCGTATCAGTGTGTCCAAACTACTGCCTGTTCCAGAGTCTTCAGGATGAAGAGCAGGCAAACTCTCGCTTCTGTTTGTATTTATTTGTTATTTGTTTGTTTAAGTCTTTATTTATCCATGCTCACGACATCATTACGCAATACACTTGTACACAAGCTTTGGCATGTCAGTGACGTCGGCAACATTTAATCATTGTCATCTTGCCCCATACCTTATTTTATGGTGTAATTCCATGGTATCATTGTACATAAGACATGGGCTCCTGCCTCACAGTGCTTACATGTACATGGTGTTTATGGTGCATGATAATACAGTACAATCAAACCTGTACAAGTGACCACCACTACAAAAAAAAACACCTTGCCAGTATGACCACCTTGTTGTGGCCCTAGTGACCGTTTATCAGCATACACTAGAACTCATTGGTCCCCTGAGCACTGGTAAACTCACTTCATAGACCGTGAGAAACCCTTGTCTCTAATTGGTACGCTTGTGCAGTTTTCACCAGTATCTTTATGAGAAATTAACCAACAATTTTACATCAATCACCACTGCGTACCATTTTGAAATCTTAATTTACGTTGTCGTCAATTGCACAAGAGCAAATTCTCACAGCAGTATGCCTGTGCTGGTTGGTCTTCTTGGACAGGTTTGACTGTATTTCCACACATTTATTCATCTCTTCATTCGTTCCCTCCCTCCCCTCCCCAGTCCTTCTCACGACCACCCCCCGTGGTCCCCCCTCCCGAGCCCCGCTCCACACCCCCCCAGTCACCCATCATGGAGGAGACCTCCTCCTTCGCATCCATCACCATGGCAACGGCTACCATAGCGACGGTGACAGAGGACGAGAGCGACATGATGGAGGCTAAGGAGCTGCAGGTGTCGCAGGTGGAACAGGTAAACAAACAAACAAACAAACAGGTGTGGCGACACAGCAGATGGTTTCACTTTGACATAAAATCCTTACTAATCACTGTCATCGTTGGGTGTCCATTCCATATTGTCATGTCCACACTCATGTGTGAGTAAGCTCCAGCAACTAAGTTGATAGAATATGGATACAGATTCTGGATGTAAGCTTTCCAAGATTTTTACAATATTTGATCATTACAAATCATCTAGTACAGGAACATAGAAAGTGTTTCAAGTTTCACAGGTGCAATGATTATCGTTGATTTGATGGGTGTAGGGTGTCAATAGGATCGATTTCCAAAATTTATTTTCTTTTCCAGTACTAGACTAAGTGTTATTTTATTGTTTTGTTAATGAAACTTACATGCCAAATGCATGTGACTAAAGGTGGGGTCACGCCTGCGTATATACATTGTATTTAAGTCCGTATGAGGCGCACATGGGAGTATTTGCCTCCACCAGGCTCCTCAGGTCGTTGTAGAAATGATAGAAACTGGACAAACGTAAACAGGTAACATGTCAGACGAGTTAGTTGGGTCGCTAACCATACTTTTCGGTTAGCTAACTCAACTGGCATGTTATGTATCTATATTTGTCCAATTTGTACTATTTTTCCCGCGACCTGTTGAGCCTGGTAGAGACTAAGAGCGCCATACGCACCTCAAACGGACTTGAATATATACGCATGTGTGGCCCCACCTTTAGATACATGTACAGAGTAAATTTCATGCTTTCTGCTCCACACAGGTCCAAGCCCCAGGAGTGGAGGTCCGCCGCCGGCCCCCCACCCCACCTCCCAAACCAACCCTACGGAAGGTGGAGGTAGTTGTGAAGGAGGCTGCCCCGCCCCCAGTACCCATCGAACCTCCACCTGTCATCATCAGGGAGAAGGTAAGCAGTGCTTGTAACAAATGACTGAATGAAAGTCTTACAAAGACCAAACTTTTCTTCCTACATTGAGGGAAATGGACTTGCCAAAGTGCTGACTGTCACTACAATTTAAAGCTCAATTTGTAGACTGTTACCAGAGGGTTTGTGTGGCCTATGTAACTGTAGTGTTTGGCCAAGAAACCGTAGAGTAGGTCCTGGGCTTCTGTCATGCTACCAATCTTGTGTCCATGGGAAAGGTATTTCAAACAACTTTCCTCACTCCACCCAGGTGTGAAAATAGGTACCTGACTTCGGTTGGGGAGGTAAAAGGCAGTGGGAAGAGAGGGATGGTCTCCCAATACCATGCCCTAGACACAGTGGATAACAACCCACTGTCCCTATAGCCTCAAAAAGGCTGAGGAACTTTGTTTACCTCAAAGTTTGCTATTGCTTGAAGTCTTAATGATTCTCATTTTTACTGAGATTGTCTTTTAAGACTCCATGGGGCCATTTACTTACAGTGTTGGAAGAAATATATTTTAGTCTTTCCATAAAGCTTTCAGTTACATGACTTTGTTTGCCACAATGCTTCTGTCCTGTCTTGTTTCTGTGCTGTGTGGTGTGCATGCTCTCAGTCTGTGTTTGCATCGGTGTGCTTGACAAACTTGGTGACCAAAAACCATTTACAAGGTGGAAAGTTTGCTTTGTTCGCAGCCTACTACAGAAGATTGTGATGGTTTAACTTTGTGTCTGCCCTGGGCTTTTTTGTCATTGTTTTATGGCATGACTGAGCTATGGATATTAGCCATTACGAAGAGCAGTGGTTTGTCAATGTGACAGGGACTTTGTCACCAGAACAGCTTAATGGCAAAACTGCTACCTCCAGAAATATTGTCCTCCCCCATGCAGACCCCATGTCCCAAGCAAAGCAGTGTTTTTGTGCCCTCTTTATGATATATGAAATATGCAAAACTAACAGAGCTATATTCATATGTACACAAGTCAAGTCAAGTTTATTGCGCAACGATTGTAACGGGTACAGTGTATGGCAAATAACATGTAACATTAACAACTACAAACTACACTGTATCTACAACAGTATACAACAGTATACTAATCTAAGATAACAGATTGGCACAGTGGCATAGGATTTGTACTTTAAAAAAGTGTAAAATGTCAATAGATGTTTGAAACTGAAAATAGACACACCAAAAAGCAGTTACTCTTTGGATATGATTTTGGGAATGTTTAGACGTTTTATCAGTGACACTGAAAGTAGACATTTGAACTGTACATGCAAAATTGAGGGCGGCTTTGCAAATGTCCAAGGCTCCACTGAAAGAAAAGCATGCAAATGGCTTTGGCTATTGGTTCCATTAGAAAACAGGGTAGAGACATGTATTCGAAAAGACTTGTCCTTGCTCAACAACCCAGTTGCTCGGAACAAACCATCGGCCCCAGCGGGGGTCCTACGTGATCCTGAAGCGCTGCGAGATCGGAACCCAGACCAACATAGAGGTCACGCCTATGGGAGCCCGAGAAAGCTCCCTCAAGGTCAGTCCTGAAGGTCGTGCGTTCCAAGCTGTCAAGGTCGAATGGAGGTGTCCATGTGCATTTCATTCCGTGCCTGTTTTGTGTCCCATCGCATCTTTCATCAAGCACATGTTTTGATACAACGTTCATACAATTACATTCAAGACACTTACATGCTACAAAAGTACCTCCAATATTTGAATGTATCATATTCCAGTTTTTGCTTACTCAAAGCTAACCTTCCACCAGTTGTGACGTCAAACTTTAGGTTTTATGTACAAGACATACACACATTACAGGTTCAATTTGTTTTGCTTTGTTTGACTGCTCAAATGAGAACATGTTAGCAATGCAAGTTCATCAAGCAACAACCTTCAGGATGTAGGGGCAAGGGCAATAGCCATGTTAGCATACCTAACACAAAACAACAAAATACGCATGTCATCAGTATGTCATGGTCCAGTGTCCGTCTCTTCTATGGTATGCCTACTTTTCACATTATTTTGTTATTTATCATGGTCAACTCATCAGACCGGTTGGTTTTGGTTTTGGTCTGTTTGTTTGGTTTATGAGAATGGTGAATGGATGGATGGATAAATGATGGGCTTGTAAGATTAAAAAAATAGTTATTTTCATTTCTAAAAGCACCTTATGTGTGGTTAGAGACTTTGAAGCTTACATTTAAGATTTCATACTTTTGCTCTATAAGGCCACACCAATTTAATTTCTTGGTTCACGGATTTTTTCATAAAGAATATGGAGCGAGAGGGCGAAATAAAAATAAAAATAAAAATTGTAAAATGGTTGGGGTAAAGGTAACGGCTAATCCAAAACATAAAGAAAAAAAGTTTTCAGCTTGATAAAAGTACAAAAACACTATTTTTGTACAGTAACAGCACCTGTACCCACACTTTAAGGAGCTTATAATATAAAGGCCAATTTGCTACACCAGAAAGTTGGTGAATGGTTTCATTAATGGTGAAAATTTGCTGAGTAGTAATTTTTATTTTTATTTTTTTTCCCCAAAAATAGGAGCGAGCGAATCCGTGAACCAAGAAATTAAGTTGGTGTGGCCTAAGTTCCACTCAACAGTTTGCTGCAGAATTCTGACAAACTCTTTATCAAATTGATGCAACCCAAACTCACCCTTTCTGTTTTCCTTCTCTTCCCAGGAAACTCATATATTTCTTAATTAACACTTTTATTTCTCTTTTCCGTAAACGTAAACATCCCAGCCGGGGGCCAGTTTAGAAATGGGACCCAAGTCTAAAGAGACCAAAGCTTTAAAATAATACTTTGAATTTTTTTCCCCAACAGTTTGGAGCGTAGTTTTGAACAACACCTTTAATTGATGCATCCCAAACTTATTGTTTGTTTGTTTGTTTTATCTATTTTACCAGGGGTAACATATCGCCTTTTCTAGGCGCTTTTCAATGTGGCCCGGGGGGGGGGGACCCCAGACATACATATACAATGTACATACATATCAAATAAAATAAGAAGTAACATAACGTGAGAAAATTAAATTTGACGTATGCCCATCAATACAAATCATAGCAACTTAGGAATAACCAATACATAATAATCATTCTACGATACAAGTAAATCCTTACCCTTCCTTCTTCTCCTCAGGAAACCCAGGAGGTTGACATCAGCTTTGGCAGCACCGGCAGCAGGTCAACGTCCTCTGAGACGTTGACCTCTGTGGGTGACCTGTCGTTGCCGGGCGGGGAGCCCAGGCTGTTGCCGTCTTCCCTGGAGCAGACAGTGGAGATCAACAAGGGCAACTCCAGCTTGGGTAAGGCTAATCTCCAAGCAGATCCTACGGTAGCATCAGATAGTATCTAAAGCTGGCAGAGGAGTGAAGCCAGCTTGGGAGTGTGTTTGGCTACCGGGGCAAATGTACACCTCTTGGCTGACTACACTCCTTGGCCAGTTTGGTACTATTTTATGCCATTGTAGGATCTGCTTGGAGATTAGGGTGAGGCGGGGGGCATGGGTTCATGAAATTTTGTGTTTTTGTGCTTAAGAGTTTGCTGAATAAATTGTGTTCTTTATACTTTGCTTAAGTGTGTAGAAGTGTACATTTTAGCTGCATAAAGCTCTAAAGAAAAGAATAATTATTGGAACCTAGACTTTAGGAAATCTAATATTCAGATAGATCCCTTTTGAAATTGAAGTATTTCTTCAAACTAGAATGTGTATTTTTGTATCATTTAAAGAATCGTAGAGATTTTTAAAGATTCATTATTTAATGTAACTAGTGTTTTTTTTTTTAATGTAAAATATTCTCTCTAGAATACCAAAGGGCATACACATGTAGTACCTTTACACATTAGTACTACTGATTTTTACTTTCAAATTCAAAGTAGTTGGAGTGAAGGTAAGTACGGTAGGAAGGAATCATTAAGTTTGTTGGATGAAAGACAGTGCAAAAATCGTCTTTTTCAGAAACAGGTCCAGGAGTGTCTGAGAAGAGCTCATCAGTGAACTTAGGTTGGAGTTGGCGTTTTTACCGCGGTGGTTCATTCCCCAAACTAGCCTGGAATCCACCCTTTTCTATACAGTCAAACCTGTCTATAGCAGCCATTCAAGGGACTGGAGAAATGTGGCCCCCATAGACAGGTGGCCACTATAGAGAAAATGTTGATCAATTCAATCAATTTTAAACCTGGCGCAGGGTGACATATGGTCACTGTATGGTCACAATAGGCAGTGCTTCTGTATCCACGGGACAGGAAATCGTGTGGCCATGGCCGCGTTTGACAGGTGGCCGCTATAGACCATTTCTTAATGCTTAGGTCAATGGGAAAAATCCAAGGGACCGACAAAAAGTGACCGCAATGGCCAAGTGGTCGCTATGCAAAGGTGGCCGCTAATACAGGTTTGACTGTACATGTTTGTAGCTCCAGTGCACTCACTCATCTGATCATTTCCCTCCAGAATGGTCTGGGGACCATCCAAATCTAACCATTTGACTAGTTTTTGTAAAAAGTGTCATTGATTAGATTGGGTATAGAATATACAGAATGATCTTCCAGATACCTGTTCAATTCTAGCATGTAACGCCAGTTCACCTTTATCCGTAGTGTAACCTTTATCCGTTCTTTTTAAACACAATGTATTTAGGGATATCAAGTTGACAGATGGTGGTTTCAAACTGCAATATTTTGAAAATAATACAATTTGAAACTATCGTCCATTGACTTGATATCCCAGGATATCCTGTATAGCAACACAACGGATATAGGTTACCATACGGATAAAGGTGAACTGAGGTTATATATAAATATTGCAGTTTTCGAAATTCAAAAGTCAAATTATTGACTTCTATAAGACAGTGCCAGACTACATGTAACATTATTCTGAGTGGGGGAATTCAGAGGAATGGACTGTAGATACAATACTAGCCTAAGGATAGATTCCAGGCTACTCCCAAAACTGCTCTCAACCCTTTTCCCTGGTTTTCCCTCAGATGTAGGCTTGGGGTGGAGGAATACGCTGTAGTTCCTGTGTGAAGGTCTAGCATTAGAGCCTGTTTACGCTAGTGCATAGTTGCCATCGGTGGTATAGGAAGTAGTGCAAGGTTTGCTTTTGGCAAAGGTTTCGGGTTTTTACAAGACATACTTCTTCCCTCAGTCATGTGTGTGGATTTGCCTAGACCCCATAGTTTTGAGATTTCTAAAAGTTTTTACTAGTGTGACATGAAACTATAGACAGAATACTGTGGCCATTTGTATAGGGCCATTATGCTGTATGTGAAAATTTTAGTTACTCATAGTCATACATTTGTATTTTGCTTTATTTTTCAACACGTAACAGTGTTAACTGTTTGGCTACGGTACATGTAAGTCCCTTTATGCTTCATGCCTGTACAAAGACTTACTTAAATGTTAACTTATTGAACTAGTTTAACTGTAATATCCAACACAAAAATTGGACTCACTAAAATTTTCAACTGAACAGCACCAGTCTTTGTCAAGGAAAGAACACCCCATTGCTGTTGTGACGTTACGCTATGCAGATAGAACATGTGACTCAGTACAGTAAGCAGTGGTTCATAGGTAGCGGGAAGTCTTGTAGCCTCCTTGACAATACTGAATGCTGTTCAGTAAAAAAATTCGGGTGATTCCAATTTTTGTGTTGGATCTTACTAGTTCAATAATGACTTCTACCAGGACAAATGAACTTTCAAGTTTCGATGTTAACTTGTCTGCGTACTTCCAGGTTTGACCGTGAACCCCGACAAAGAGGGGAACGGGATCATCGTAAAGAGCATCACGCACGGCGGCGCCATCAGCAAGGACGGACGCATCACCGTGGGAGACGTGATCACAGCTGTGAACGGAGAGAGCACCAAGGGGCTAAACATCTACCAGGCCAAGGCTCTGCTGAGGAGGCAGTCACTACTGGGTGGGGACATCAGGTAAAACACAGTTTGGAAAAGACATTCAGGGCTCGAAATACCACCTGCATATGCAGGTTAGTGCAGGTAAAATTGGAGCTGTGCAGGTATTTCTGATGTCTACCTGCACCTAACTTGCACAGGTCCATGTACTTGGTTTTACACATAAATGTCCTATAATGTAGGTGTATGTGGATTGTTATTGGCCGCATTGACTGTTACCACATCTGTGAAAGTATAGAAGAAAAATAGCAATGGTTCCTGAACAATTTATTAATGATCCATACTTCATAAATTCAGTGGTGCAGGTAAAATTTGTCTGGTGCAGGTAATTTTCAGTGTTCAGGTATGCAGAAAAAAGCATTTTGAGCCCTGACATTGTAGAAAGTGCCCAGTCAAATTTGCCAAAGAAGACTCTCTGGACTGATAAAATCTGGTCTATGTGGAAAAAACAGGTCACTTATACCCCCCTCACATTAGGCGAAAATCGATCGGACGACGAGTCTGCGAGCTCCAAATTATGAGGAGGCATGACCCTGATGGGAAGGGGGGAACTCTGCCATTTCTTCGTCGGCAGCAGGGTCATGCCTCCTCGTAATTTAGAGCTCGCAGACTCGTCGTCCGATCGGTTTTCGCCTAATGTGAGGGGGGTATAAAGGACACGTCAGGTCATACTAAGTGTGTCAAATGGAAAAAGTGGTCCACCAAACAGCGGTCCCATTGGCCAGGTTGTCCTTATGTAGGGTGGGTCTCTTGTCCAAGTTTGACTGGATAAAAGTGAACAGCTTATATTCACAGCAATAAAATCTTCAGATTTGGGCCCTTGTCAGGTACAAATGACCAAACATTTACTAAGCACATAGGATATTTTTCAGTGCATTTTAGTTTAAAAACTTTGTTGATGGAAGACATCATGGAAGGACTAAATTTTCTTAGACTTCATCATGTTTTTAGATTGAATATAAATGTAAATACTTAACAAATTAACTTTGTCTTCATTAAATGATTTTTTTAATATAACAGGATGGATGTCTATCTCACTTTGATTTGAATTTTTGAACAACTTGCATGATTGTACAGCTTCAGTAACTGTTGTTGTGATGACTGTGAAGTAACCACGGTGATGTTGTTTATTTGTTGTGTCTCCATGGTGACGTGTTTGTTGTTTGTCTGTCCCCCCGACCATGCATCCTAGAGATAATGACAACAGCAGGTTCATTCTAAGGTACCCATCATGCCCCTCTCCTCCTGTAGTACCCACAATCCTCCATTTCACTTTTTGAATTTTTGCACCGTTTTTGAGCTTTTTTTAGCACATTTTGTCAATTTTCATGTCATGAATTTCATCAGCTGCACATACTTGTAGCCTCCTTTCTCATTTTTCAATTAAAGATCTTTATCAAACAAATAAGACGTTAAAGCATTTATTAACATTGCATAATTGCATTGATGTAAATAGATTGTAGTCCAAGTTGGCCAATACCTTAATAATTTATACTGATGAATGAAAAATGGTATTGAAATTGAAATAAACAACCATAACTGTCTCTTCCCTGACCCTCACTGCCTCATAACCTAAAGGAACTGTCACAGGTAAGGTTATCTGCATGATAGACGTAACTGGTAAAACTGCCCTTCTGCCTAGCACACCAGGCCTGTTATGCAGGCATGTGCTGATGATTGGTAATAATTACATGAGGACACAGAGCGACCTTTCACACCTACGTAACCCCTTCATATCTAACTCTAGGCCTTGTTTAAGCTATCTTTTAAGGTTACTGATAAATCGAGTCTGTGTTTAGTTCAGCTTGTTGAGGGGTACATCACACCCATACATTTGTATGTTCCTGTTTGTCTGTTCTCTCAGAAAAGAAAAAAAAGAAGGGCTAGAATCCTTTCTTGTACAAATGTACTATGCTTTCAGCCTTTTAAAATCTTACAGTAACTTCAAGAGCAAGGATAACAATGTATGTCACTACACATGAAAACAGCAAAAACACAACTGACAACATACACTGACTTTCATCTTTTTTTCCCAGCATCACTTTCATCAAAGCAGAAGACATTGCCACCTACAAGGAGACCGCTGCAGCGGCACAGACCAGTTTTACCACATCAGTGGTCACCAGGACTCCTGAACCCAGCCGACCTCCCCCACAACTCCCCACTGTCCCTCCCCCACCTACCAACCAGGAGAGGTGAGACAGTGTGTGTGTTTGGGATTGTTTGGACCAAAATGGAGATGGCCCTTTGGCTCAATTGATAGCAGCCTCCAATTTAGCTCCTGTGGTTCCAATTTGTTGGTAACTAGGAGACCTGGTTCAATTGATGGAAGGCCATCTAGCTTTTTGCCGCACCCAGATTATTCGAGGCGGTGCCTTGAGCACATCATAGGAGAAGGGTTAACGCCCCTCCCCCTTAACTTAAGAATATACCCTTCTATAGAAAGTTTCAACAGTAAGGAAACTTGCTGCTCTGTATGTTGGCCAATAGGTACAAGGGTCTGAACAAAAAAATGATCAGCCACCAAGATAAGTCTAACCTACATACAGCACCTACATCGTGTGTGTCATCTTACTAGAAGAAGCAAGATATTTTTTGCTTGACCATGGTCTTCACAACTAATTTTGCCGGAAGCAATCTTTTTGGACAGCATTTCACTATCTTATTAAAGACATATCATTGTTGATACAAACATCTGGCTAGATTCTTACCTCATCTTCTCTTCCTAATTTTTTAAGCTAAGCTTGCAGCTCTAAGCCTCCAACTTAACTCTATCTTCACTACAGCTATTTTCTGACCATCAGAATACAGTAGACAGCCTTTGCATTTTATATCTTTCTATGCTCAGTAATTATAAGTTTTTCCTACTCTTTCTCCTGCTGCCATATGATTAAGGATTTATCCATTCAGAAACATGTATTCTCGGTATGCAAGAAGGTTAGTGGCAACATCTACCCTCAACATGTTGTCCCTCCACTCCCAATATCCCTGTGTTTGTGCCAATCAACAGTCTCATGTGGACGTCTGTTCATTCTCTTCTGAATGTGTTTTTTCTGTCGCCAATCCACGGTGTTGTGTTTGTACAATATGCTACATTGAATGTACATGTACAAAATGTACATGTATCAGACTTGTGTGCTACATACGCCAAAAAGTAGTTACTCAAGCAACTGGATATGGTTTTGGAAACGGTCAGACGTTTCGGATAGAATCCACTATCCTTCGTCAGTGACACTTTCCAAAACCATATCCAGTTGCTTGAGTAACTACTTTTTGGCGTATCTTATTACCTGGATGTCTAACCTACATCGACATATCTTGTGTGCTACATGTATTGGGGAATTATTCCCTTCTGAATGTGTTTTTGTGTCGCCACTCCTCAGTGGCTGTACAATGTGCGTCATTGAAAGCACATGTATCAGACTTGTGTGTTATTTGGGGCTATTTTGTAAAGGACCTCGATTTCATTAGAAATTCAACCAAATTTGGTAAAATTCCAAAACATTCAACGTAGTTGTCCTCTTTGAATTTTTTTAATCACAGGCATACGCTTTGACATACATGTACCATCCTCCTAACGCCCGGTCCCCAACGGCACTACCTTATGGGGCCCTGCTGTCCCAGGCCCTACCTACGGGTATTATGATTGTCGCCACAAACAAGCTGTCAACCAATCAGAGAACAGGCCTTCCTTGGGCTTCATTTTGTCGGAAGCTGTCTCGCAAAGGCCGCTGGGAAGCTATCAGCCAATCATGTTACGTATTACCATGACTTTGTTTGCTCACCATGCCAACGCCCGATCCCCAACGGCTGACTGCCCATATAAGGGCAAGCTCATTAATATGTAATAAGTAGGGCGGGTAATACCGCCGGCAAAAGGGAAGGAAAGCAGAGTACAGTCAGGAATACATGACTGACGGTACTCTGCTGTAGGAGAATGACATGTACATGTATCAATAAAATGTATCTTCTGATCTTGACAAATGTCATTGATTGTACTATGGAAATGAGACTTAAGCTAGAAATGAAATTTTTTCAATGCTTATGGATCATGCCTGCAATCCAAGCACTACAGGTGACCTGTGACACTTTATGTTGGTTTTCCCTATAGTTCAGATATCGAGAAATACTGTGTGTAGATTGGACCTTAGATGCATATAAAATAAGACATACAATTCAAATGACAGGTTTCTTTCCTTTCCATTCACAGCCCCAGCCAGGACAAGCCCTTCTTCAGTCCGTACCAGTCCCAGAAGATACAGAAGATGTCTCCTCCGACCCACCTGAAACCCTTCACGACCATCTCACCTGCCAAGTCTGGGGAACCCACCAAGATGGTACAGATCTACAGGGAGCCCAACCAGTCACTGGGTAGGTTATGGTGTCACATTACATATCATATTACACTCTGTAACCTGATCTACAGGGAACCCAACCAGTCACTGGGTAGGTTATGGTGTCACATTACATATCATATTACACTCTGTAACCTGATCTACAGGGAACCCAACCAGTCTCTGGGTGTCACATTACATATCATATTACACTCTGTAACCTGATCTACAGGGAACCCAACCAGTCTCTGGGTAGGTTATGGTGTCACATTACATATCATATTACACTCTGTAACCTGATCTACAGGGAACCCAACCAGTCACTGGGTAGGTTATGGTGTCACATTACATATCATATTACACTCTGTAACCTGATCTACAGGGGACCCAACCAGTCACTGGGTAGGTTATGGTGTCACATTACATATCATATTACACTCTGTAACCGGATCTACAGGGAACCCAACCAGTCTCTGGGTAGGTTATGGTGTCACATTACATATCATATTACACTCTGTAACCGGATCTACAGGGAACCCAACCAGTCTCTGGGTAGGTTATGGTGTCACATTACATATCATATTACACTCTGTAACCTGATCTACAGGGAACCCAACCAGTCTCTGGGTAGGTTATGGTGTCACATTACATATCATATTACACTCTGTAACCGGATCTACAGGGAACCCAACCAGTCTCTGGGTAGGTTATGGTGTCACATTACATATCATATTACACTCTGTAACCTGATCTACAGGGAACCCAACCAGTCTCTGGGTAGGTTATGTTGTCACATTACATATCATATTACACTCTGTAACCTGATCTACAGGGGACCCAACCAGTCACTGGGTAGGTTATGGTGTCACATTACATATCATATTACACTCTGTAACCTGATCTACAGGGAACCCAACCAGTCACTGGGTAGGTTATGGTGTCACATTACATATCATATTACACTCTGTAACCTGATCTACAGGGAACCCAACCAGTCTCTGGGTAGGTTATGTTGTCACATTACATATCATATTACACTCTGTAACCTGATCTACAGGGGACCCAACCAGTCACTGGGTAGGTTATGGTGTCACATTACATATCATATTACACTCTGTAACCTGATCTACAGGGAACCCAACCAGTCACTGGGTAGGTTATGGTGTCACATTACATATCATATTACACTCTGTAACCTGATCTACAGGGAACCCAACCAGTCTCTGGGTAGGTTATGGTGTCACATTACATATCATATTACACTCTGTAGCCTGATCTACAGGGAACCCATCCAGTCACTGGGTAGGTTATGGTGTCACATTACATATCATATTACACTCTGAAACCCTTCACTACCACCTCACCTGCCAACACATTATATTCTGTCCCAAAATGTACATAGAGAACATGGCATATTCAAATGTATAGAAGTGTAGATACATGACTGTATGATTTGTATTTCCAGGCATCAGTATAGTAGGCGGGAAGTCCATGGTAGTGAACCGTACAGAGGTGCAGTGTCAGGGAATCTTCATCAAACATGTGCTGGAGGAAAGTCCAGCCGGCAAGGATGGAAACCTCAAGCCTGGGGACAGGGTCCTGGAGGTACGCTTTCAGATTTATTACAGTCATAGTTTGATCCACTAATGCTTGAATGGGACCTAATCTGGAAGCAGATCCTACGGTAGCATAAGATAGTATCAAAAGCTGCCAGAGGAGTGAAGCCGGCCTAGGAGTGCGTTTGGCTACCGGTGGCTCCCAGTGGCTGATGACTCCCTTTGGCCAGCTGGACTCCTTAGCCAGCTTTGATACTATCTTATGTCACTGGTAAATCTGCCTGGAGATTCGATGGGACCCTACTCTTTTAGATAAGTGTGGTGAGATATGTCTGTCCTCAAACATTGGAACTCGGGCTCTCAGTCTCACCAGAAAGGACATCCCTAGTTGAAGCTAGGGATCCAAACCTAGACCCTCTTAACCACATTCAAGACAATCTTGCCACCTTGTTCTTTGCTGTAAATAACAAACAAATGTTCCGCAGGTTGATGGAATGGACCTGCGAGAGGCCAGTCATGACCAGGCGGTTGAAGTGGTTCGTAATGCTGGCAACCCCGTCTGCTTCCTCATACAGAGACTGGCTCCATCCGGACAGGAGGCGGTAAGTTCACAATAGACAATCAATTAGATGTTATAAAGCTTAATTAAAGTCTATGCTTTGGTAGTCAGTGTGATTTGATTTGATATAGAATGTGAATACTTCAAAATTTAATGTAACTGTATGGGCTGTAAGTTCACTTTAAACAAAAACAATTAATTTCTTTTTTAATTAATTAAAGTCTAGGTTTTGGCAAGAGCTCCTCGTATGTATATAATATATAAGTCATATATGTTTATAAATCAGTCAAGGTGATTAGATGAAGAATGTAGATATTATATAATTAGCTACACCAAAAAGTAGTTACTCAGCAACTGGATATAGTTTTGGAAACGGTCAGATGTTTCAACTGGAATCTACCAGTTTTCGTTAGTAACACGTGTGACCGTTTCCAAAACCGTATCCATTTGCTTGATGAGTAACTACTTGTTGGTGTATCTTTTTACCTGGATGTCTAACCTACATCGACGTATATTATTAGCTAGCTGTAAGGACTTTTATGTAGTTTGTATGTTTTTGTGTTCGTTATTTTTTTTATGTCCAGGAAGATTAGTTGCTTACAAATCGTGTATGTTAGTTACTGGACTTAATATAGTATCCAACATATCCAATCATTGGAGCAACAGCCATGCAAAGTACACTTACATGGGTTTCGGACTACAAGATTGCTTGTAGAAAATGAGTTTAGGTTTACAATGTAAAGCAATGTTATAGGATATTGGTGCATCTATAAAAGTTAGACATACTGGTGTTAAGGTCCACACAAAAAAGTAGCTCAAGCAATGATTGGATAAATTCTGTTAAGAGACGTTTTAGGTACAATAGTCAATGACCAAAAATAGTGGAAATTCTGGACAGTTGCCTGAGTAATTAAAAATATTTGTATTCTGTGGCATGGAGATACATGTGCATAACACACATTGTTTGTGAATAGGCTGTGTCACATCTAGATAGAATACTAAGAAAACACATTCAAACATTTTACATGTAGATAACATATAGGGCTGTGTACAATATGTTATGAGGCATAGTTGATTTCCAGTGTATTTAGATGTTGCATGTTAGTTTATGTTCCCTATGCGTATGGTACATGACTGTAGATAATGTAGGATTTGAGTCTTTGAAAAAGAAATGTCCCTCAGCAAAGGACCAACAACCTTTCCCAATGACCGACCCACAATGTGAAAACAGTTGCGATTGATTAAATTCCAGCTATCAGATTCCATGGAAATTTCGCCCGGCCCAGTGCTAGAAGCCGGGGTAGAGCAACAAGTCGCTGAGGTATGTTTGGTCCAAGCCGACGATTCACCTGCTGGATTCTTTTTTTGTTTTTGTTTTAATTTGTTTTTGTTTTTTTTGCCAAATAAACAAGCAGTAGCATGTAGCGCACCCCCCAAATTTCCAACCCATTCAGTTCCCAGAGCCTCTTTTTTCTTCATTTTCTCTAGCTTCTGTAGTAATAAACCATGGTTATTTAAATGACATTGTAGTACCCTTGCCCTTTTTTGCATGGATTTTTCTCTTCTCCCAAACCAAGGCGACCAATAGGGCAAAGTGTTGACTGTGTCCTGGGTCACAATTGGTCAGATATTAGATGTAGATGTAGATGTAGATTTAGATGTAGAATCTGATGTAGAATCTGATGTAGTTGTAGTTGTAGAACTCCTTGTCAATTTGCACATCTTACATGTAAAAGACGCACTTTCTATACCCTTCTGTTGTCATCTAGAGCAATTAAGTCCATATTGAAGTTTGCTAACCTTCATTCTTCTCTCCCTTTAAAATTTGTTTTACAATTACGTTCTTCTTTTTCTTCTTTAAATTGTACAGTATGATGATAAATTCATACCTAGTATGTAATATTAGGCTAAATGTATATACATTTTGTACTAATCTTTCTGATTCTAAAGATCACAATGTTATTATGCACTATATCTTATAATGTACTAATATACATTGTATATTGATAGATTTGATGACAATTATCGCAAACATGAAGAAATCATGAAGAAAAGAAATACTTGAACTTAGGGATTGTGCTTTTGGTGCCACTTGATATTAAGAGTGACCTAAGATTTTAAGATTTGAGTAAACTTATCAAAAATTGAACTTGATTGATTGATTGATTGATTGATTAAATGACAACAAAAATCTGACTAATTTCAGTAATTTTACATGTTATTGAAATTGTTTTATTCACTGATGTCTAAATGCATTTTGTTTCGTGATGTGAATATATTTTAAAGAAGGAACAAAAGGATAGTTTGTCTCCCTGTAGAAGTTACTTGTATCAAGGACTTTATTTATACTTCGTATGAACAAAAGGTGTGTATTTTCCCAGGGTGCACCAGTCATGCACTTCAGCTCGCCGACGTCCGAAGCCCCGCCTAGCAACGATGGCTCCATCGTCACAGCAACCGCTGTCATGGTGAACGAGTCGTCCGACAGTGAAGAAGAGGATGAGTTTGGATACACCTACAGTGAGTAGCGCTTTTTTTTTGTGACTTTTGACAACGGTAGGAGTTCTAAGGCCACACAGATTTATTATCTTGGTTCTCTGTCTGAAGGACAAAAAGTGTTTTACTTGTACTTTGTTTGAAAATCAAGAAAACTGGCCAAGAGGACAAAGTTTATAGTGCTGGCTTGGCACACACAGTTAATGACTAGAGGTGGGTTCCCGTACAGAAAATTCAGATCCAGGTCTGGTTCAGGTCCAGAGGATCAGGTCCAGGTTCGGACCTGAACCTGATTCAGTATGTGAAAACATTTGATGGACGATACTCAAAACAACAAAGAAATCTTAAACTACACTACAAAGACATCTGTTTTGTGGAGTTTTAAAATCCTACAAGGCTAACTGCCTCTATACGATTGACTGTAAGACCTGACCAGTAGAAATGACTATAGACTCTGCTCTGCTTTCCTCTTGTTATTTCCCTAGATCTACTCTACAAAATGTGGCTCACTGATTATTTTTTAGGTCCATTTTTTCTGAACCGGTCCAACAAGAAAAAAAGTTTTGTACCGGCACACCATACCGGTACCCACTCCTAGTCTGGACCTTTGCATAACATTTACCTTAAGAACCAAGGAATAGATTGGTGTGGTCAATAGAATAAGATATGGTCATAGTCATTGCAATTGCTATATTTTGTATGTATGTTATGTTATGTACATATTGTATGTGAAGCAGGCCACAACCTTACATGTATGTCATAAATAGACATGAAAGGTAGGCTTGATTCTAGTAGAAGACTTTCATCCAGGAAAATATTAGATATTTTACCATGGGATATGGGTGGACTGAAAAAGGTTTGATCAACCTCATATACATGTAATTATAAGATAAACTGACATTTAAAAGGTTTGCAACTTAATGAGAATATCTAAAAGCCTCATCAAAGTGTCCGTTAGTATATAGCGATTGGTTTGTAAACCAAAGTGTAATGCCTTGTTTCTTTTTGGTGGTCTTCATATAGCAAACGAGTGCCATAATTATATACACCATGAATATTTCAAGAAGTATACTTACCAGTAAGACATTTCTAAAAGTCTTTGATGGACTTCAAAAGTTTTGACTATTTGATACAGTTTTTGTTTAAATCTTAAACAAAGAAGATATTACGGTATGCACAAAGTAGGTGGCCGGCTGTACAACTAACCCCACCCACTACCACCTACGTATGGCCAGGAAAACAGCTGAGAACCTGCCAGCCCTTGCCCTCTTCTTTCATTGTTTTTTCTGCCACGACTTTTCTCTTTTTACCTCACAAATTCATGCCACTGCAGTTCTATTCCCTTAAGCTGCCCACTCTTTCTTACTTAGCAGATAACTTCCTCATTAAAAATCTTCTGTTGTCACACCAATGTTACAGAAAGTTATCATACATGAAACTTTACTTCATGTATATTTGTCCATGCACAGTTAACAAGAATGAGGTTTTCTTTTTTGATATTTTGAGGGGGTGTCTTTCTGTCTTTCAATGTAGTCTTTAGTAACAACTCTTCCTAAAAACACTATTACGGCTCACTAACTCTCTGTCTGCTTCCTTAAGAGATAAGATTAACAAACTCTTTAACATCTTTGCTATGAATCAGCTATTTGTGCCAATCTCCAGTTTTCCAAATTTGAAACTTTTGATAAACATAATTGTTCTAAGGAATCCAAACGAATGAGGGCTACTGGTTTTGATTTTTTTTCTGTGCATGCATTTGTGATCGTTCTTTTATCCTCTCTCAAATTAAAAGTGATTATTAGTTATTATATCATACAGACATATTTCCATGCACCTCACTGAAGTCATGTTTTTTCTTCTCTCTCTCCTGTCTACCCCCCTCCCCCTGTCTACCTCGTTCCCTGCTGTACTCTACCTGGTTCTGTGCTGTCCTCTGCTCCTCCCACTGTCCCCTGCAGGAGCCTGAGTGGCAGCAGAGCCCTGCACCCATCCTGCACCCCTGCCCAGCGAGAGGAGAACTTACTTCTTAAAGTGGAGAACTTCTTAAAAAGAAGAAGTTCAACTTACTTCTTAAAGTGGAGAACTTCTTAAAAAGAAGAACTTACTTCTTAAAGAGGAGAACTTACTTCTTAAAGAAGAGAAGTTATCATAAAGAAGAGAACTTGCCTTACAGAAATGTTGTCTTGAAGAGAAGTTGTTTTAAAGACTCTGAGGAGAAATACTTCCTTAAGAAGTTATGATGTCTTAAAGAAGAGAAGTTATTCTAAAGAGGAGATGTCATCTTAAAGAGGAGAAATACTTCCTTAAGAAGTTATGATGTCTTAAAGGGATTTTACTCTTTCTTGAGAAGTTATGATGTCTTAAAGAATATAGGTTGTCTTACAGGAAAGTCATTTCCTTAAGAAGAAATTACGCTTTAAGGAGAGTTTTGCTTTCTTCAAGAGAATTTATGCTGTCTTCGAGAGTTGATGTCATTCCGAGTAAGCAAGGTTATCATTCTGTAGAATTCATTTGTTTGAAAACATTTCAGTTTGACAAGAACTTGTAAGATGTACAGTAAAATCTGTCCATCATGAGGTGTATATGAAGTTAAAACATAGACAGGTGAGCACTATAGACATGATTTGCCTGAGTCAAAGAGAGAAATGATCTATATAGTAAGGGACCACAAAAAGAATGGTCATAATGGCCAGGTGGTCCTTGATATGCAGATTTGGTCTTTAGTACAGGTTTGAAATTGGCTATACTTAGGAAATCTAATGTTTGATATCTCAGTAATTCAGAAGCTATCATAGCAATAAAGACAGCATACTGCCAGTAAAACGTAGCTGCAACTGTGGCAAGTTACAGATTCTCAGAAAGCCCATAGCTTAGCATCTTTGATTATGAATGAGTGCACTTAAAAGAGGGAAGCTGTCATTCCAAGTGCTAAGGCTAGGAACTGTTGGGACTTTAGTTCCGTAAAACTAGTTGAATCCATAAACTGTATTGCACTGTTAAGTTGATTAAGCAGATATTATGAATAACAATCATGGTAGTACATTCACTGGTAGGGAATTTGTATGGGATCGAACTATGAAGTACTCACACACAGTGCTAATTCAGCAGTGTCTTAATGATTGCACTGAATTCTACCAAGCACCAACTACACTTTGATATGTAGAATTACTTATTACACAAAACTGAAATGGCTTAGGAAAAAGGACATGACATGGTACAGTGGATTCCATGTAGGTTTAGTTAAAAGTAGAATCTCAGATAGGTAACTCAAAATACATTTAATTTCTTTTTATTGAAATGACTTAGAAAAAGGACACGACAGTCATGATACAGTAGATTCCATGTAGGCTAGTCAAGTATTTCAGATAGCTAACTCAAAACACATTTAGTTTCTTTTTATTGAAATGACTTAGAAAAAGGACACGACAGTCATGATACAGTAGATTCCATGTAGGCTAGTCAAGTATTTCAGATAGCTAACTCAAAACACATTTAGTTTCTTTTTATTGAAATTCCATGTAGGCTAGTCAAGTACAATTTCAGATAGCTAACTCAAAACACATTTAGTTTGTTTTTATTATTCGATTGCTGCTATCATAAAGATTCATGACTTCATCCATTATTGTTTAGTTAGTGGCTTTATGATATATTATGTGGAGTATTTTGTTGCTTTCTGAACATAGCCAGTTTTATTTATTACGTTTGAATGACTTTAACCACAGTATTAGTAGTAACATATTTTTACTACCCTTTTATTTCATTATAGATAGTTCCTACAAGTTTAATTTGTTTTACCTGTAGTAGAAATGTTTGTCTAGTATTTAGGTATACCTTTTAGTGTTTTTAAGTAGATTTTACCATAATTTTAAATTTACCTTAGTCCAGAATTGTCGCATACAGTAGCTATTATCACATGACACATCAAGAATTTAAGTTGAAAAGTAGGACATGGCCTCTCACAATGTCTTTTGTCTTAAAATGCCTGACAATTGTTAATACTTAAACTGAAGATCTCAAATCTTTAGACGAGAATGTAGGTATAACGTATCTACAGACATGAAAGCTTGATAATTCCTAACTCATTCTAGTTATCATTATGCAAACTGCACTGAAATTGTATTGTTTCAAGTACATTGTCACAGTCACATTTCATAGTTCCAGGGGTTTTGGTAAGTTCCTGTATTGCTATCATCATGATGATGACAACAATTGATTGTTTTTGTCATTCAAACATCATTATAACATTGTCATAATGATAGCTTCTTGCCATAGGACTTTCTATCCTTATCAAGGGTGTAGAAGCTGAACGGTTTGAAGGATATACTGTACAACAAGAGATAAACAATGATCATATACATACATATAGCAGATTGTATTATAGAAATTGCTAAGCTTTCTTTCCAACACTGAAATCAATATAGGGACTTACCCTAAATTTTCGGTCAATCTCCATCGACCTTGTTCACAGAATGAACAAGTAAATTCTAGACATTCTATAATGTATCCTACCAACACAGATGAACTTTCATGCTAAGATAGCAGATTGTAGTTTGCAAAGTTCAGGCCTTTCTCAGTTTGTATGTCACCACTGCACATTTAGTTTAATGTAGGTATTGTCTGTGATGATGTCTTTTCTGCCTTTTTAATGACTGCCCTAGATTATGTGTCCTTAGTACTTCTCTTTGTGACTTAGTTACCAATACTGGTGTCATGAATGTAATTTTGTCCATCAAAATTACATTTGACTACAGATAGGTGCATTCATCAGTTGTAGGGCAGAGTTTTGAATAATAATTGTGACCACATTTATAGCCAAAGGTGTGTCAAGGTTGGACAGTGCTAATCCAATTGGTCTACTTGTATATGTGTCGTTGACAGTAACCTAGTGATGATAACAGTCACAGTGTTTTGCTGTATCTACTGTCAAGAAGTTGCCCTGAAAGTTGTAAACTAGTCTTGATGTAAAAGGAGGTGTATGTTTGATAATGTCTCCCCAGTTGTGAAATAATACTGTGTGTTAACTTGAATATGACCCACCTAGATTGTACAATGTACTTACATGTATTACTTATTATACATGACTTGTATACACTGGGTTCTTAGCTTTACAGCCAAACAGATTTTGGTCTGCCGATATTTCTATAACTTTTCGGCTTGTGTTTGAACAGCTTCATTGCTTTTATGTCACTTTACAACAAGGATCCTGTAGTTAATTTCTGAGGACGTATGCTGTAGCCAAAAGATTGCTGAAAATGGCATACATTGTGATTGTGTACCTAGTATATGTTGATCTTCCAAACTGATGATGCTATTTACAGAAGGGATCTATGGTCAGGCAAGTTTCACTATCAACTTTTGTGGTCCCCTATTCCAGTGCTGTGTCTATGGCCATAATCTCGATGCCTTAGCAACTTGTAAATGGTTTCTTGTTGAAACTAAAGCCACAGTTAGATAAAGTTAAGGTAGAGTTCTTTCTCAGAAGGAAATCCTCAGAAGGGCCAACTCCCAACCCTTAAGCAAGATCATCACAAGGAAGAGGATGCAGCTGGCAGGGCACATCCTGCGCCTACCAAACCACAGACATTCTAAGACTGCCATGACTTGGATTCCTCCAGGGGGAAAACGAAAGAGAGGAAGACCAAAAAACACATGGAGGAGGACATTCAATGAGGACCTGAGGGGAGTCAACATCACATGGGGAATGGCAGAGCAGACTGCGTCTGACAGAGGACGATGGAAACTACTTGCTGCCCAATGTGCCTCACGGCACAGGAGGACCTAAGTACTAAGTAAGTAAGAGTTCTTTCCACACTGTAAAACTTTCCAACCCGCCAAAGTTTTGGCAAAGGCCTTCATCTGGGCATAGCCATGATAGTGAAATCTTACTTCTCTTTTGCTATTAAATTGCTGTGTGGGAAGAACTGTAGACCACGCCAATTTGCAACTTGTAAATGGTTGTTGAAACTAAAGCCACGTGTAACTAAAGGTTAAGTTCTTTACGCACAGAGAAATGCTTGCCACCTACCAACGTTTTGGCAACTGCCTTCAATTGGGCACAGTGAAATCTTACTTCTCTTTTGCTAAATGGCTGTGTGGAAAGAACTGTAGACCACGCCAACTTATTTTCTTGGTTCTCCAGCATTTTTGTGTCAAGATTTAGCAAGAAGTCAGGATAAAAACAGAGGAAAAGCAACTTTAATCTGACTGTGACTGAGTGTACCATGGTACAGAGTTTTCCCTTCAGATTGTGTTTTTATGTTGATGTTTCTTCAGTTCAGGATTTAATTTTTATTCCAGAGAACCAAGAAATAAAATTGGTGTCACATCAACTCGCATTATTCCACCATGTGCCATAATACCGCCACATCATAAAACATTGTAACATTGTAACAGTTATAGAGGCCTTCTCAAAACTGTCACTAAAATATCTATATCAAAATAGTCTATATACATCAGGATTACTGATGACACATTCATTTGATACATTTCTTTAAATAACTTTGAATGAAATATGTGGTTACTGTAGTATTATTGGCATCTGGTGTAATTTTGAGAGTTGAATTGTTACCTTCAAATGACTCCCAAACTATAGAGCTGTTTATGGAGCTAAAGCCACATCTGCAAGGTGTTTGTAAATAGGACACTAACGTTGGCCAGTATCTGTGATGTACTTAAATGTCTTCAATAAAGTGTCTTCAGAGTTGAACTTGACATCTCAGTTTGGAGCTGGGTTCTTCTGTGGGTCAAGAAAAATGTGGTGTATATAAGAGGACTTTCACTTTTAAATGAAATAAAAGAAATGATTTTGAGAGAATTACATTTGTTAGCACCCCCCCCCCCAAAAAAATGCCATAACATTTGATTAGCATTAGGCCAGGCAAATAATATTTGCAGAATGTGATGTTTTCATATTTACACTCATATCCTACAATCTTTACTTTTTATTGTTTGTGACCAGTCACACAGTATGTGCAATTTCTTGTTCACCACACCACACTACACTACACTACAAAATGATTAAAACAGTGGTGAATAATGTTCGTCAAATTTTGCAGAATTAGAAGTACAACAACTGATGACAAATTGTTGAAATAGTTCAGGAAGGTGAGTAATCACTGAAAGTGGAAATAAGGCCACAGTGGCAAACGTTTCCCAGTTGGGGCATGACTCCTGTCCACATTATTACTCTGACATATTACCTTTCCCTGTTAACAGTATTTCAATCAACTTCTGCAACAATTGATCTCTCTGTGAGTCAATGACAGGTACCGTAGTTCAGCTACGCAATGCATGGTGTGAAATTTCCTTCCAAAGATGTGCAATCAAAGTTTGTTTGAAAAATTAAACAATTACAGTCAGGACTTGAATTGAATGATCACAGTTAACAGGTAAACTGGTTTCACTTTACAGTAGGTAGGATTTTGAAAGCTTGCGTCAGGTACCACCAAAAGTGTCCACCAAGGCCATGTGACAGTCTTACATATAATGTTGCAACATACAATTTTTGTATTATGAATTCAGACTCATAGTCCAAAATGAGCTTGAATCTTGATTCTCAATGCAAAAGACATTGAACTGCTCTCATTCATTTTTCATTGCTACAATAGCACAACTTGCAGTTTATGGCCAGTAAACATCAATAGACCCCTTGTCACCTTATATGGGGCAATTCAATTACTGCATTGGTCCCACAGAGAACATACATGATGTGACACAGACTGGTAACAACAGACTTCCATTTGGTGGGCAGTTCTCTCCATTAAACTAATCCATCGCTTAAGCTCTCGCAAGGAGGAACAACAGGACAATAACGAAGGAAAGGGATTAGGGATTTAGACTGTCTGTAGATTCTGGCAGTTTTGTGGTAATGTTTCAGTTACTGGCTCAATTTATAGGCATGGCCAGGGTGTGGAGTAGGGTAGGTGAGTGTTACACAAATTTATTACTTCTTTTTACCATATCTATGATACGTGTATACATTGTCCAGTTAGTGACCCTTTAGACCAGCTGGTCAAGTGCATGAGTCTCTGCAGTTTTTGCTCATATAGATTTGCTTTCTGGAAAGGGTTGCAGTTGAGGTGTTTATCTATCGTCTACTGCTTGTTCAGTTATACTTTATGATGAGTAGATCTGCAAATTATTTCCTGAAAATAGAATCTGTAATGTTATGCATAATTACTAGGGGTTGGTACCGGTACAGAAAATTCAGGTTCAGGTCCAGTGGATCAGGTCCAGGTTCGGACCTGAACCTGGACCTGATTCAGTATGACTAATATCAATGGTCCATTTCACTACAAAGAAATCTGTTTGGTGGACTATTTGGCTCACTGTAATTCTAGAAGCATACAACGCTAACTGCCCCTGTACGATTGACTGTAAAACTTGGTAGAAATGACTATAAACTCTTTACTCTAGTTCACTCTTGTTATTCTCTTCCACCTGCAAGCGCCAAAACATGTGAATGCCTGATGAATGATCTGTTAATTTTCTAATCGGTCCAACATCCGGTCCAACTAATTTTTTCAGGCCCTGTTTTTCTGGACCAGTCCAATAAGAAAAACTGGTTTTGTACTGGTATGCTGTACCGATACCCAGCCCTAATAAATATACTGTATACCATCTATCTTTCTTGTCAAAAGCCGTGTTCCACTGCTTATACAGTTATTGTTCTTGATGAGAACATCTGCAAAATTTACCAGTACAGTATATAGAATTTGTACATGATTATGTTTGCTGTACACCATCCATAGCATTTGTCTTTCTTTTCAAAATCAGTGGAAGAAAACATAGCTTTTCTGTTTGTTCCAGTCATTGCACTGCAACAGCTTCTTAGCAGCGACTCTGAATCACTTTTACACTCGACTTCTCATATGTACGAGGTTCATGGTATGGGATATCACTGGGTGATCGGATGGGGAAAATTTTTTAGCGCTAAATCTCGTAATATATCTTCCAAACTGAAAGAACTATTGAGGCATGTATGCAATCATATGGATTCGTATAATATTTGCCTTGAATTTTAGGGATGGTATCCTCTTAACAAGTAGACATTGAAAACACACAACATCATGTAACACAACTTGCCACCTAAGATAACCCTAAGGAAAACCAGGTTCTCTCAGAGTCTTAAGATGAAGACGTATCCTCCTGTTCTTGGCCCAGCACTTGAAGACGTGCGAGCGGGGCTGAGAAGAGGACTTCCCAAGGCCACGGACGTCAGCCCCAAGGTCAAGGTGCTCCAGGAGAAGCTGTCCATGGATGGTGGGACGTTCTTCCTCCTTAAGTTATCCCACCTGCATCTTAAGTTGTCCCACCTGCATCTTAAGTCCCATTTCAATGTCTCATCTACATGTAGAACACTTCACTCTGTTTTGTTCATCAGCATTGTGGTCTTTAAAGTTGGTCCAGTTGGGACAACACAAGTCACTTGTACATTTGTAGAAAACTTCACTCTCTTTCATTTCCTGGTGTTTAGGGCCTTGGGGCCATTCTGATCTGGTAACACACTTCATCCATTACACTACACAATTTTTCAATAGGTAACACCATGGCACTGCACTCACTGCACTACACAGTTCTTTCATTCTGAAAAGGAAATAAAGTTAAGCTTGTTACAGGTGTCACAGTGGTAACTGGTACTTAAGCCTAGCAACTAGCAGTCTTGTGCTGCACCTACCCACTTGAACAATGTCATGTAGTGTCTTATCGTGTCTGTCTGTAGTAGCTGTTTCTTTGTGTTTCTGCCTTCAAGCTAACAATCGTTATTTAGTATGTATCATGGTCGAAAAGAATTACTGGATACTAAGGGACTTCTGTGCAATATTTGCTAACAAGACAGTCTCAATGTACATTGTAATTATTGAAAATCAAGGTGCAAAGTACTGAGAAATAGCTTTGAAGATAATCAAACTTTCACAGTGTGTGTAGACCAGTAACCATGCATTGTCCAAGGAAAGGTTCTGAATGGTAATGTCAGATTTGAATAATTTCAGTCATCAGTTACTAACTTATCCTTGTTTATCCCTCTATTTTCCTTTACACCAGCATCATATTTTCTGTGTGTGGTTAATTCTCATTCAAAAAAAGGTACATAAAAATCAAGAACGCTTAAGGGATTGAATAATCGTGGTTCTATGACCTGCAGGTCTGTCACAAGGCCTGGGAAAAGTACCGGTAGTATGTTTAAGTTAGAGATGGAATAGACGCAAATGGTCAATATATCAAATGATAAGTTAATTACCGGTAAGATTTTGTACCCCTTGGAGGTATCAGAGCCATTTAAACTGTCCCTGGTAAGACTCTAAACTAATGTGTAATGTTTATACTAGTGTTTAAATAACAAGTGTTTGACTTTGTTACAACAACACATTTTACTAATTAAAATGGTCCCAAATTTCCACCCAAACAGAGACAGTGCAGAAGCGGTACGGTGACCTGAACGGTGACCTCCACATCGTTGAGCTGCAGAAGGGAGAGCGCGGGCTGGGTCTGAGCCTGGCCGGGAACCGCGACCGTACGCGCACCAGCGTGTTCGTGGTGGGAGTGGCTCCAGACGGGGCGGCAGCCGAGGACGGCAGGATACAAGTGGGGGACGAACTCTTGGAGGTAAGTCCAGATTACAGTCTATGTTAGAAATGTACGTTTTTTGTTTATGGCAATTGCAACTGTAATTAGTCAATCCCCGCTAGCGGCACTTTTTTCTGTCGGTATACGACTGCACCACACAGAACCTAGGACTGTGTTGCTCTGACCTAGCACGCGGCTATCAAACATTGTCTGTTAATTTCTTCAGTTAAAAAATAAACTTAAAAATTAACCAATATAACATTTTAGATTAGTTGGGCTGGCTAGAAGGGAATATCTTACGGCTAATAACATATGTCTGTTCAGCCGTTTATCTTAAGGTACCCACTTGAGTACTACATGAATGAGTCCATAAAGCATCAGACCTTTGTCCTTGGTGCTGAAATATTGGCTATGATAAAAAATGTTTTCCATTCAATGGAGATATCCTGGAAGTGTGTTAGGACAAAGAAACAACCTGTAACGCTCACAATGTTGTGAAAGTTACTAGCAAATGTGTTAAATGGTTCCCTGATTTATATATTTTCAAGTTCATGCCTTTTGTTTTTTCATTAATAGTTTGTCCTGATTTTTGAAACATATATGGAAAAACCTTACAACTAATTTAATTTTAACAGGCATAAAACAGATGACCATACATGTACGTTTGTGATTTTTCTGTAAAACGCACTATATTCTGTAACTAAATATTGAAAAATAAATACATGAAATACATGTAAAAAAATACATGTACGTTGAGCACTATTGGTTGTTCTGCCCCACAGATAAATGGAGAGGTGTTGTACGGCAGGACTCACCACAGCGCCTCCCAGGTCATCAAGAGTATCCCGCCTGGGGTGGTCAAGATCGTCTTACTCAGGTAAAAACACATGATTCTTACTCAGGTAACACAACTACATGTATTGATCTGAGATTATATATTTCATCTGTCAAGATGGAATAACAGAAAAAAACCTTCAACTGTAACATACTACATGTATTTCTAAAGGAGACCAGTTCTAAAGCCAAAAATTTCACAAAAGACAGAAGCATAGCAGAGACAGATTTGAGCATCATCAATTGTACATTTACCATCATGTATTTTGGAACTAGAATTATAATTCTTTTGAGACTCTATCCTTAACCATTCCAGGTCATCATTAGTGATATCTTCAGATGTTTTTGAACCAGGTATGACTAAACTTTAAGATGTGTTATGCGTAAAGGCTTGTACATTACTTGATTCTGTTTTAATGTATTTTGTCAAATGTTGTTATTACAGGAATGAAGAGGCTACTGAGTCCCTGTCCATGTCTCCTATCAGGTTCCTTACTACATCATCTGGAGAGGTAGGGGTGTCTTCTTAGCTCAATTCAACTCAGCACAAATGATACCCATAGCATTTGTTAGCATCCTTTTGTTTCTGTGTAATATCAATATCAACCAACTTGCAGTCAATTTTTAGTTAGTCATGTAAACAAAACTTCAACATTTCACAGAGGTGCCGATATTTCGGGAACTAGTTAATTTGGTGGTGATAGGAACAGACCAGGAATTATGGCACCATTTACAAAACCATACCCCTTGGGGCGGATCATTAACCTTTTATTCACAGATCATTTACAATTGTGTTTCTCATAAACTTGTGTGACCTTTCATGACTTTCTTACGGCCCCCCTCCCCATCCAGTTCTATGGTTCCCTTCTTATTCGTACAATTTCACTCAGTATCTTAATTCTCATTACCTTTAGTTTTGGAAGGCTAAACCTGACCTGAGAAAGTTGAAACATAGGGGCAGATCATTAACCTCAAATTCACAGAACATTTTCAATATTATGTTTCTCATAAACTTGTTTGACCTTTCATGCCCTTCTTGCCGCCCCCCCTCCCCATCCAGTTCTACGGTTCCCTTTGATTCTTATTCGTACAATTTCACTCAATATCTTAATTCTCATTACCTTTAGTTTGGGAGGCTAAAACTGACCTGAGAAAGTGAAACATAGGGGCAGATCATTAACCTTATATTCACAGAACATTTTCAATATTGTGTTTCTCATAAACTGTTTGACCTTTCATGCCCTTCTTGCCACCCCCCTCCCCCTCCAGTTCTTATTCGTACAATATCTTAATTCTCGTTACCTTTAGTGGGGAAGGCTAAAACTGAAACATACGAATGTGTATAGGGCTGGATCATTGACTTTTCATTCACAGAAAGTTTACAATTGTGTTTCTCATGAACTTGTGTGACCTTTCATGCCCCTTGTTACCTCCCCCCTCCCCATCCAGTCCTACGGTTCCCTTTGATTCTTATTCGTACAATTTCATTCAATATCTTAATTCTCATTACCTTTAGTGGGGAAGGCTAAATTTGAACTGAAGAAGTGAAACATACAAATTTATAAAGGGGTGGATCAATAACTTTTCATTCACAGAACATTTACAATTGTGTTTCTCATAACCTTGTGTGACCTTTCATGCCCTTCTTGCCGCCCCCCTCCCCTTCCAGTTCTACGGTTCCCTTCAATTCTTATATTTACAGTTTCACTCTCAATATCTGACATGAGGAAGTGAAACATAGGGGCAGATCATTAACCTTATATTCACAGAACATTTTCACAGAACATTTTCAATATTGTGTTTCTCATAAACTTGTTTGACCTTTCATGCCCTTCTTACCGCCCCCCTCCCCCTCCAGTTCTACGGTTCCCCCTCTGACCCTGGGCAGGACGCCGTCGAGCGCCGCGTCAGCTCTTTCCTTTCTCCGGACTTTTCCATCAGCCTCCTGGGACAGGTGGAACTCTAAGACTTCATTCTCACCCCCATCCCCACTCCGCACCTCGCTAGTGCTGCAAGTTTTCTGATTCAATAGCTGAGACTACTCTTATATATGAATTCACATTTAGCTGTGTCTCAAAGGGTTGTCTCCAGGACCTGTCCTTCCATTCCTTCACCGAAAGTTGCTTGTTAGGACAGAAATTTTTTTTACTTCATCTGTCCAAAAAAATCTGAATGTCATGCCATGAAGGTGATGAAAATATTTCTGATTAGCTGGAAACGACAGATTTAAGAACAAAAGTAGAAGAAATATTTTAAGCTGGAGACAGCCCTGGTTCAGCTACATTCATTGTACGGGTTAATGGTTGAGCTATTATACAAAATTCATGAAATCGTGATGGGAAAAGGTTGCCTTGGATCCTTGTCAGCAGTTATTTCTGTCTTGGCATCACTGAAAGGTCGAAAGCAAAAAAACTGTACACTGGATGTGACTGCACTTGTCTAATATCCTGGATAGATGCACTACTCCCAGCACTTTTCAAAATTCATAGGTGAAAATGTTTCATGAATTTGTTTGCAGGACTAGTCTCCAACCAATCATCACTCACAGTCACATAGAACTTTTTTTTAATACTTTTGGCAAAAGTCTTGCAGAACTCTGTTCACTGCGCCCCATACCAGGTAGCACTAGAACTACAGCACTTTTACTCACCCCAATCCTAATCCCAATCCACTGTAATCTCCCTATACTGCACTTTACCATTAACTATTAACCCTGATTCTTACTCTAACTTCCAGCCTGTTATTTGCTTCAATAACAGTAATGTCATGTTCTTATGATTCATGTGAAGTGATATATTGTTATGCAATGTTCTTAACACCTTGCCATGGAAGAAGCATGAAGCAGGTAACGCTAGTTCACCTTTATCCGTTGGGTAACCTTTATCCGTTCTTTTTAAGAACAATTCATTTAGGGATATCAAGTCGGCAGATAGAGGTTTCAAACTGCAATATTTTGAAAATTGTACAATTTTAAACTAAAGTCCATAGACTCAATATCCATGGATACCCTGTTTAGCAACACAATGGATATAGGTTACCCCACGGACAAAGGTGAACTAACGTTATATGATTATGCCATTGCACCCCACAGCTTGATTCAACTTTTGATTAATGCACAATTTCTGGTACCTTTGGTGCCAAACAGAATAAGGTGGCTAGCAAGTTTATTTGAGGCCCAAGGCAGTCAGCCCTTTGAACATGGCAGCGAAACCCCCTTCGGGCTTAAACTCCCCAGAGTGCTAATATGAGATCGGTGGGCTGACTGCCTTGGGGCCCTGAATAAACTCGCTAGCTGCCCGATCCTGTCTGGCACCCAGGGTAAATTTGTAGGTTTCAGATTATGCATGTAACGCTAGTTCACCTTTATCCGTGGGTAAACTATATCCGTTGTTTTTGAAAACGGCACATTTGGGGATATCAAGTTGACGAACCGTTCTTTCAAACTGTAATATTTTCAAAATACACCACTTTGAACTCACATTTCTTCCGGATGATAGCCCTAAATACGCTGATTTTGAAAACAGCGGATAAAGGTTACCCCACGCATAAAGGTGAACTAGTGTTAACTGCTAGCCTACTTTTGCTTGAACATTTGATATTTAAGAGCTTGTCAAGAATAAAAAGATTTATGTTTTCCTCAGGATGAGAATTCTCACCCTGGCAGTCCTGTGCCACCCAGTATGGAGCCTACCATGGTGAGTACCTTACACCATAGTCCTTGGATTCCCTTCAAATGAACTGTTTTACTACTGAAAGTATAAGAAAGACATAACCACTTGTTCTTATGTTAAGAAAAATATCTTTGTATTTCATAACTTGAAAGTTCATCTGTGTTGGTATTCTTGAGATAGTTGTACTGTAATTTCCAACACAAAAATTGGACTCACTCAAATTTTGCGACTGCACAGCATCAGTCTTTGTCAAGGAATGAACAATCCACTGCTGTCCTGACATCACGTTATGCAGATAGAACACGGGACTCAGTGAGCAGTGGATTATAGGTTGCAGGAAGTCTAAGGAGACGGTGGGCGCCATAGACTTCCTGCAACCTATAATCCTCTGCTCACTGAGTCACATTTCAATTGACTTGTGCAAATGACCAATAGACCATACCATTAAACTAATAAGCTTTTTAACTCCATCATTTGATACAGAAGATGAATGGCATACACCCAGCTGAGGAGCCTCCCTCCTCCCCCCACGGCCAAATGGACCATCCTGCAGAATCAGGAGTGTTCTACAGCGCCTACGACAACGTCAAGGTCATCACTCTCACCAAGGTCAGTCACTGCTCTTTGAATATGTTAGACTAATCACATTATTAAATATTTTAGATTCCTAGAGTATTTGCAAATTTAGAAAGTACTACATTTGTAATGTATGATCATACATGGGTCACATACTGACTCCTCTGGCATACTATTGAATCTCTGATGTAGGTTCCACATCCAGGTAGCAAGATACGCCAAAAAGTAGTTACTCAACGTAGACCCTGACAAAAACTAAAACTACTGCATAGTAGTTGAAATGTCTGACCGTTTCCAAAACCATCTTCGGTTGCTTGAGTAACTACTTTTTGGCACACGATTGACTCTATTTGTCAAATTTCTACTATTTGACCAGTGGTCCGTAGAGCCTGATAGAGGTTAATGTATGATGGAAGGAGGACAAGATTATAGCTATTACATTGTACCTCTTCGTGTCATCTTGATAAGACAGTTTACATATAACATTACAGATAGATTTAATGGGAAATACAGCAGATTATGTATTATTATTCATTTACAGCAAAGTTTGCTCTTTTTTTTGCAGACTCCTACAGGCCTGGGTTTTGCTATAGGCGAGGGGCGGGACATCAGTACAGGAGACCCGGGCATCTTTGTCAAGAACATCACGGACGGGGGCGCAGCGCATGAGGTCAGTGGAGATACACATGTACTTAGCAATGGCAAGACTTTAGAATGTTGTCAATCACCTCACCTCGTCCCATCCATCGGGGACCTTGGTTGTCTCTAGCGCAAGTCTCCTCCATCCATCCCTGTTCTTAACTAAGCTATATTCCAACAAAATAAAGAAGGAAAAGTAACCAAATTTTACTCTTTTTTTTAAAACATCTACCATGTTACTGGGATAAAAAAAAAACTTGCATTTAGAGTATTCTTACTAGATAATTATCATTCCCCAACATGTGTGTAACAAATATTGATGACATGTTGTCTGTATGTTTGAATATTATCAACATATTTCAGTTGTTCATGACTTCTTTGTTGCCTTGTTCAGGATGGTCGTCTGCAGATGGGAGACCAGATCCTGGGGGTGGATGACGAGTCACTGGTGGGGCTGTCATACGATCAGGTGAGAAAAATTTTGTTAATTGAATTAATATCTCAACATTCAACCTAACAATAGTTGACTCCTAAAACATAGTACATGTATAACAAGCTTTACTTTCCACCACTCTTTTTTATGTTGTTAAATTGATGAGACACCAGTGCATTGAATATGAAACAGGACCATATTGTACTGTTTTAAGCTGTAGGCTGTAAGCTGCAAACCTTTAGTAGCCTAATACATGTTTATGCAAAACCATGGAAACTGCATTGTTATTACCGTAATTATTGTTGTTTTTGGTTATTTTGATTGTCCTACTATTGTACTGTTTCCAGGCTGTTGGTATCCTGAAGAAGACCCAGGGCACGGTTCGCCTGACGGTGTGCTCGGACAACCGGCGCTACATCCCCACGGACCAGCCTTCGTTCATCCAGCCCACACAGGTCAACCATGCACCGGTCACTCAGACTGGACTGGACCAGGCACCCATCGTGGACGAGATCACAGGTTTGCTTGTTTGTTTGTTTGTTTGTTTATATGGTAAACACAGGTCAACCATGCACAGGTCACTCAGACTGGGCTGGACCAGGCTCTCATCGTCGATGAGATCACAGGTTTGTTTATTTGTTTGTTTGTTTATATGGTAAACACAGGTCAACAACGCACCAGTCACTCAGACTGGGCTGGACCAGGCTCCCATCGTGGACGAGATCATAGGTTTGTTTGTTTGTTTGTTTGTTTATTTGTTTATATAGTAAACACAGGTCAACAACGCACCGGTCACTCAGACTGGACTGGACCAGGCTCCCATCGTGGACGAGATCATAGGTTTGTCTGTTTGTTTGTTTGTTTATTTGTTTATATAGTAAACACAGGTCAACAACGCACCGGTCACTCAGACTGGACTGGACCAGACTCCCATCGTGTACGAGATCATAGGTTTGTTTGTTTGTTTGTTTGTTTATTTGTTTATATAGTAAACACAGGTCAACAACGCACCGGTCACTCAGACTGGACTGGACCAGGCTCCCATCGTGGACGAGATCATAGGTTTGTCTGTTTGTTTGTTTGTTTATTTGTTTATATAGTAAACACAGGTCAACAACGCACGGTCACTCAGACTGGACTGGACCAGGCTCCCATCGTGGACGAGATCATAGGTTTGTTTGTTTGTTTGTTTATTTGTTCATACGGTAAACACGGTCAACCACGCACCGGCCACTCAGACCGGACTGGACCAGGCTCCTATCGTGGACGAGATCACAGGTATTCTGTCATCTGTATGTGGTTGTATAGTTAAGACTCTGGAACGTAGGGTATAGTACAGAGTTGTTGAGTCCTGGCTATTGTCACTCACCCAGTCTTCACTTGGCTTGAAAAGGCCAAATCTTTATGATGGGATAGGATATTACATGTAAAGTACCTTACATGGTATTGTTCACGATTGATTGTCCTTGTCGAAAAGGGCTGATGTAATTGGTGATGAGTCATTTTGAGTTGTTTCCCTTCATACAAAATGTACATTGAAGTCATCTTAAAACGGTTGTTTTTAGATTCAGTCTGTGGAAGTAGGGGAGTTAAAGCTGAACCCGAGTCTAGACTTTTCATTTTGAACTAATATGATCTGTTGGTATTCTTTCCCACAGTGTGAAGATTACCATTTGAACGAAAATGTTTCTTACAAGGAGTGACTGTGAAATGTCTGTATTTCCAGTGTCTGGAGTACCCTATGAAGAAGAAGTAGAAGAAGACACAGACCAGCTGGAGGAGTCCTCCCCACCCCAGGAGCACCCAGACCACATGGACCCGCGAACCTGTCCCATCATTCCCGGCCGCATCACCGTCATCGACATAGAGAAGGGGAAGACTGGGCTGGGACTCAGCATCGTGGGGGGATCCGACACGCTACTGGTCAGTTTGTTTGTTTGTTTGTTTGTTTGTTTGTTTGACATCGAGAAGGGGAAGACTGGCCTGGGACTCAGCATTGTGGGGGGGTCCGACACACTACTGGTCAGTTGTTTGTTTGTTTGTTTGTTTGTTTGTTTGTTTGTTTGACATCGAGAAGGGGCAGACTGGGCGGGGCTCAGCATTGTGGGGGTCGGACACGCTACTGGTCAGTTGTTTGTTTGTTTGTTTGTTTTCTTTATAATGAGAAGGGGAAGACTGGCCTGGGGCTCAGCGTTGTGTGTGTGTGTGTGGGGGGGGGGGGCTCGTTACTAAAACACAACCAGTAGATTTCTAGCGAGGACACACCTTTAAGTCGATTCGTTCACATGCAAAGTGCCCAATTACCACGTACTGATCTAGTGGCACGTGAGGTACAGGGATGAATAGTTTACACCTATTGTCTGTTGATTAACGATTTTTCGTCGAGCTTTCTTTCAATAGTTTGCTAGTTACTAGTATTTGGAGTCGAACGTTATATTTTATAATGCAGTAAAGCCGCATTCTTACCTTGTACTGAGCTAGAACTGCGTACCATGATTCTTTTACGTTCAATTTTTGAAATACAACTAACGTTACAATGTATGTATGGAGACTGTATATTGTGCCCATTTAACCAGGATTGTCTGCAAGGTCTCTCTTCCATTTGTTTCATTTTCACAGACTAGTTGCGAATAAATGTCGGACACGCTACCGGTCAGTTCTTTGTTTATAGATGTGAGTGATGAGGGAATTTCTCTCAGACTCGTTTATGTACATTGAGTACGACCATTGAAACTTCATGGCTAATGAATCTTCAGTAACTGCATCAAGTGGCGACAACAAAAGCAGTTTTGACACTGACCACAAAATGTAAAAACTGTCAATGGCTGTGTGCATCAAGCTTTGGACTTAGAAGGAAAATGAGGTCTCCCCCTAAGCCCCCTGACAAGCACACCGACAAACATCTTCGATACCAAAGGACTACCAAAGACATCAAACTTTTCATTCTATTTCCATCTCATGGCTCTGTGTTCCTTACTTACCCCAGGGTGCCATTATAATCCATGAGGTTTATGAGGAGGGAGCAGCTGCGAAGGACAGCAGACTGTGGGCAGGGGACCAGATACTGGAGGTAGGTTTTACTGTAGAATCTGTATCTGTATCTGTATCTATATAGCCGTTATAACCGCCGTTCGGCGTAACACACCAGCTTCTGTATCTGTATCTATATAGCCGTTATAACCGCCGTTCGGCGTAACACACCAGCTTCTGTATCTGTATCTATATAGCCGTTATAACCGCCGTTCGGCGTAACACACCAGCTTCTGTATCTGTATCTATATAGCCGTTATAACCGCCGTTCGGCGTAACACACCAGCTTCTGTATCTGTATCTATATAGCTGGTATAACCGCCGTTCGGCGTAACACACCAGCTTCTGTATCTGTATCTATATAGCTGGTATAACCGCCGATCGGCGTAACACACCAGCTTCTGTATCTGTATCTATATAGCCGGTATAACCGCCGTTCGGCGTAACACACCAGCTTCTGTATCTGTATCTGTATAGCCGGTATAACCGCCGTTCGGCGTAGCACACCAGCTTCTGTATCTGTATCTATATAGCCGGTATAACCGCCCTTCGGCGTAACACACCAGCTTCGCAGGCACGCGGTGCAGCAGCAGCTGGTTATATTACACCGAACGATCCGTCACACCTAACTTTTGCACATCTATCTGCAAGCGTTCTTTAAAACTATCCAGAGAAGATGCCGCTACTGTACTTGGTGAAAACAAATTCCACTCTACGATAGTTCTGGGAAAGTACGAATTTGTGAACACATCAATCCTAGGTTGGTAACTCTGGTATTTGAAGGTATGAATGGGCATGGCTGAAATAGATGAAATTAGCATATTGTCTTTATCATAATGATTAGCAAATATTGTCACCAATACTTGTCTAATCAAACTGGTCAAAACCAGCTAGTCTTAGATTGCAAACCAAAGTCCATTCATATCGGGAGTTCGTTTTTACTTTAGTTTACTGAACTTTATTCCACATTGAATACATACAATACAAAGAATACATAAATTTTTCTGTATACACCAGGAATAACTGTATGTACATTCAAACTATGTTAGTTAGAATGCATAGGCAACATCAGGATTTTTGAACTTGCTTTGGTCGAATTCAGGTGAATGGAGAAGACTTAAGGAACGCCACCCATGACCACGCCATCAACGTTCTGCGCCAAACGCCATCGCGCGTGAGACTGATCGTGTTTCGGGATGAGAACCAGTATAAAGAGGAGGACCTGTATGACGTGTTCTCTGTCGAGCTGGAGAAACGCATCGGCAAGGGGCTCGGCCTCAGCATTGTGGGAAGGAGGTAAAATAACAAGTTTTGTTTGTCTGTGGAATGATATGGGAGTGTTAATCTCAGACGTAGTGAAGATGTAATGGCAAAAGAAAACCTCTAAACATTTAAACCTTTGAATCCAGAAGGGGGTTACCATTTGCTTGCCAGTACAAAATGCATACTGACTGACAAAATGCATGCTATAGATCATTAAAAAAGTACAGTTATATATTGATTCTTGTTGTCCTCTCCAGGAACGATGTCGGAGTGTTCATCTCGGACGTAGTGAAGGGCGGCGTGGCGGAACAAGATGGCCGTCTGATGCAGGGGGACCAGATCCTGAGTGTGAACGGAGAGGACATGAGGAGTGCCACACAGGACAACGCTGCTGCTGTGCTCAAGGTAAGACAACAATGGACCCTTCCAGCCAAACACCATAAGCCCCGCCCCCTGTTCGATCTCGGGTTCTATTTCAAAACCTCAGTCAAAAACGGCGCGAGTTGCAAAAACATGGCCGCCGCCGCTATCAAGCTGAGAATACCGGCTGACTTCGGTTTAGCTTTTGGGGCCTTAAAATCCTCTCAGAACAGGCGGAAGAAAAATGCTATGCATTCTTTGTGGAATGCTACATCCACTAGGTACAGTCATTTGAGGAGGGGGCACATATAGTTGCGGTAAGGGTGATATAATTTCAGTCAAAGCGTAAGCAGGAGGTGCTCCATAATATTACCTTGTTGGTGGGCAGGAGTGCCCGGCTTCTGACATGCGGTCGATGCAGGTGTAAATCTGGGTACGTATATCTGTGACAGGGTTTCTACCGCGTTTGTTGCATGCATGGCATGTGCATACGAGGGGCGTGCAATTAGTAATGGTCCTGACCCATTTCCCATAGCAGGAGATTAATGAAACTTGGCACAGTTATTAGTCTTTCTCTTCATAGGAATCACCCAGAGTTATGCATTTCTCCCATCGTTTGATGCAGCTCTGGACACCGATTTTGTAGGACACCCCAGGTTGGTCCTCCAACTGATGCCTCATCAATGGCACAAGAGGGACGACCAGGGCTGGGAGCTGTTTCCACAGACTTCCAGCCACGTTTGAATTCAGGATGCCAGCGTTTTACAAGGTCATATGATGGGGCATCATCACCATAAGTTTCATTTATTTCATCAAAAGTCTTCTTTGGTGTGCGTCCTTTCAAATACAAAAACCGGATCACTGCGCGACACTCAACTGGTTCCATTTCACACCTGGTCCATTTCGCACCTGACTAAGTTCAAACACCAGTAAATCAGAAACCACAATTAGTTCAGAGCTGTCTTTTGCAACATAACCCATAGAGATATGAATTATTACACATACAAAATTTCATTTAGATCAGACAACTGGAAGTGGGTCAGGACCATTACTTATTGCACGCCCCTCGTACATGCTTTGGAGAAAAATCAAATTAAGAAGAAAGCAGCTCGGTCACTCACGGAGAGGGAGCTTGTACCACGTGTCAAATATAAGACACTACTACAAAGTCCGCTAGTGCAGAGTCCCGTCTCTTCTACGTAAATTGCTTTACATGCACATCCTGTCCAGGAAGAAAGTATTGTTATGTAGCGCCTACCCTTCCCAAAACAACAATACTCGGTTGGTATAGTCTTCAACAAAAAAGGCATAGCATTTTTCTTTGCCGATTCCTTTCCCACTAGGGCTGTTTTTGACCGAGTATTCGAAATAGAATAGGGGGTTCTATTTGTTCGATATCGCGTTCGGCTGGAAGGGTCCATTGGAAACAAGCAATAATGGATACTACTATAAGCACAGCAGCCATATATTTTAAACAATAATTTCAAACATGCTGTGGTCATGGTGCATGAAACCTTTACTTTTGGATGCTATGTTTCAAGATTTGTGATTATTTTGCTGACCAGACTGCCCAAGGAATGGTAGTCCTGACCATAGGGCAGTTAAAGGCTACCTCCCAGGCATCCTGAAGGACCTCCATGGCCAGCTCCAGCATTTGTTATGTGATATATTTATTCCTTATTCAGAGTTAATGTTGTATTCTGTTGTTCGTTTTTCCCAGACTGCCCAGGGAACGGTAGTCCTGACCATAGGGCGGCTGAAGGCTAGCTCCCAGGCATCCCGAAGGACCTCCATGGCCAGCTCCAGTAGCCACACTCTAGACAAGGCTGGATCCACAGGCAGCATGGACAGGGCTGGCGTCATCACAGGGCCACGCAGGGTGGCTGCGGGTAGGCTATGTTTATTTTTATTTTTTAATTTATTTTTGTTCATTTTACAAGAAAGAAAAGCATACAAAACAATGCAAAAGGTAACACATACACCACGGATCCAAATCAAAAGTGTAACATAATCAACAAGCATAAGAAAGAAAAATGAATCAAGATAATACCAGCAAACTAAAGCAACAATAACACAGGAGAAAATACACAACACATGGCTTTCAGTATCTTAATAGCTAAATACATATATAAATAATTCAACCTAAAGTCAGTTACACACATTAATTGAAATAAAGAAAAAGCAGGTAGGCTATGTCTGTGGTCCTTGTTTTCATTCATTGACTTACATCAAATATTATTTTGGTCCTTTTTAGACAGCAAACTGAATGCTGCTTTATTGCTGTTTCTGTCTCCTGTCATGAATATACAGCATTAAGATAGGTACCAAGCACTGTAGTTCTCATAGTTCTCAAGACAAGAGGTTCCTCTCAATCCTCTACTTTAAAATTTACAACAACTTACCCTTTCTCTATGATTCTGTAGCCGCAGACTCTGCCGACTTCCCCCCAGATGGGGTCTGTATGGTGGAGATGTACAAGGGGCGCAGCGAAATAATTTAACTTGTTTCTTTTCTTTCATCTCAATCTGCTAGTTTAACAACAACTTGCCCTCTCTCAATCTTAAGCGTAGCGTGCGTAATCAAATGGTTAGTAGTCCTGCCTCTGGAACTAGAAGCCATGAGTTTTATTTCTGATGCTGCAGACTCGGCCAACTTCCCCCCAGAGGGAGTCCGTATGGTGGAGATGTACAATGGACCTGTAGATACTGTATATAGCATCTGTCTTCTCTGTCACGACAAGACTAGCTCTTCAATGAGGTACTGGTACATGTAAAACTGGATCGAGATCACTTTCCTTTCCTTTCCTTTCTAAAGCTGCAGACACTGCCGACATCCCCACGGATAGAACAGCGTTGTATTCCCATGAGTCCCTAGAACCAGACTACCTTCCCATGCGTGGACTGTTCCATTGGTGAGGGGGAACTTACCTATTCTAAGTAATCTAACACTAACTGTCTCCCCTCTCCGTTTAGCCGCAGACTCTGCCGACTTCCCCACGGAGGGGGTGCGTATGGTGGAGATGTACAAGGGGCCACAGGACTCCCTGGGGGTGAGCATCGCTGGGGGGGTGGGGAGCCCCCTGGGGGACGTCCCCATCTTCATTGCCATGGTGCAGGCCAATGGGGTGGCGGCGCAGACACAGAAACTCAGGGTGAGGTTTTACTGTTGTTTCTGTATTAAATTTTGTAATAATGTGCCTATGATATATATATATAACAGCCAGCACATTACAGACACAGAAACTCAGGGTGAGGTGTTATTGTTGTATATGTAGTGATGTGGTCAGGTGTGTATGATATAACAGGCGGCGCAGACACAGAAACTCAGGGTGAGGTGTTATTGTTGTATATGTAGTAATGTGGTCAGGTGTCTATGATATAACAGGCAACCAGCACATTACAGACACAGAAACTCAGGGTGAGGTGTTGTTGTTGTATATGAAGTAGTGTGGTCAGGTGCTATGATATAACTGGTGGCGCAGACCCATAAACTCAGGGTGAGGTGTTGTTGTTTCTGTATTTGTGGTCAGGTGCCTATGATATGAAAAATGAGAAGGCACAAAGAAATTCAAAGTGAGATCATTGTTGTATCTGTATTAAAATTTGTATTCATGTGTCTATGATAGAATAGGTTGCCCAGACACAGAAACTAAGGGTGAGGTATTGTTGTATCTGTATTTGTAATTAGGTGCCTATGATATGGTGGCACAAAGTTTTCCAATCAATTTCAATATGACAGCTGGATATTCTGGTACTGTGCTAAAACTATTACAACCAACGAATGATACAAACTTTACAAAGTACATTGGTAACTGTTTACATATGTGACTAATGAATCTCTTCAACAACAAAGTACACTGCATGTGAAAAGGACTATAAACTGATCTTATGTGACTCCCAGGTTGGAGACCGCATCCTGAGCATTAATGGACAGGCCCTGGAGGGGGTGACTCACGCACAGGCAGTCAACATGCTGATGCAGACTACTGGGAGGGTGGTGCTGGAGGTGAGAGATTGATCTTTCTCTCCCTTAGTCTAACTACTAACTAAAGTATTTGACTGTTTGGGCTTGGTTTTTGGTTGCCCCCAACAGCATAACTACAGAAGCTATGAATAGATTAGGGTGATATTTGGTGTGTACATGTACCAGTAGTTACATGTAGAAGATCTCGTTTACTTCTAGTCTAACGAGTTGGAGGTGAGAGCTCATTCTTTCTCTCCCTTAGTCTAACTACTTGGCCATTTGGGCACCACAAAAGATCAGTTAGAGAACTTTATTGCACGACATTTGTACATGGTACAATGTATGGCAACAACTATTTCACAACTAATTAAAAATAGGTGTATAGAATAAGACTTAACATCCTTATTAACATAACAAGAAGGGCTAACACAAGTCTTCGATATAGTGTTACAATCGAGTTGGACTAATCATGAGTTTCATTATTATTTCTAATAGCAAAGCAGTCTTTGATATATTTGCCTATCTTTGCATTGTGGGAGTTGTGGCAAGATCTGGTAGCCTGAAAGCTTTTTACCTTTGCCAAGGTTTTTGTTAGTTTCTTTTTGGTTGCCCCCAACAGCATACCAGTAACTACAGAAGCTCAAATGAATTGTGATGGTATTTGGTGTGTACACTTCATGGTACAGTTAGAAGATCTTGTTTACATCTTGTCATTACACAAACATTTATTGGTGTAGCTTAATGGAAGACACAAAAGAAAGGTGGATGAAATATACCTGTCGGTATTTACTTCAAAAATTTTAAGCCTTAAAAAGCTTTTCAGTCATTGTTTCTATAGTGTATGTATAATCCAGGGCTTCAGTAAAAAAAAGCAGTGCTTACAAACTAAGATTGCTTTGTAGTAAACAGAAAATGATTTTCACCTAGAATGTAAAAAAGTTGTAAAATTTGCATGTTTTTGTTATGCAGGTTTCCCAGGGCGATGAGTTGGCGAACATGGCGGGAGGAGATGCTGCTCCGAGTGTCGCCAGTGTCATGGCAACCAGCGCCGAGTCATCCTCACCGCTCAACTTCAACGACGACCTGGGAGGGTGAGGATCGTTCTTATGTTTTGTCAGAGACATGTCTTGTAACAATGAACTGAAACATGGTGAAGCAGATATGTACAGTGTACCTGTCCTAGTGCTTGGGCCACAGGAATTTAGCTTGTTGATTCTTTGATGTAAAAATCACTCTAGACCTAAACTTTACAGTCAACATAAAAACTGAGTCTGAAGAGAGACTAACTTGTACCTTGATACCCAAAATTTCAGGAAGTAAATTGATTTCATGATAGAATCAGATTTTCCTCCAAATTCTAGTTTCAAGGAGTGAGTTCAATATAGTTATGTAAGATAAATGTTTTCCTCCTAGTCTTTTGTTTTTGTCCTTACCTTCTGCTAAACATACTCTATCCTTGGCGATGAATGGTGGATCATGGTCACTTAATAAGAATTAAACATACTGTTTGAAGGCTATTTCAGCCTATTTTCATAGTTCACTTGCAAACTGCTTTTACACACTTAAGCATTTAAGGCTTTCCATCAACATGTACACGTGATTAGCAAAGTCTCTCAACATTTCAGCCCATCTGACAGCCAGGGCTTCAGCATCGCATCTATGTCATGTTAATGAACTGGAAAATTAATAAATCTTTGATATAGTGAGATGTGAGGCACGTAAAAGAACCTGTCTCACTTATTGAAAAGAGTACTATGTTTCATGATTGTAGTTGGTATGATGATCTCTACATTTAATCTCTCTTTTCTCACCACCTCCCTCCCAGCCCTACCCAGTACAAGACCATCGAGTTGGAGCGTGGTCCTGACGGTTTGGGCTTCAGCATCGTGGGGGGTCATGGCAGTCCGCACGGAGACCTCCCGATCTACGTCAAGACCGTGTTCGCCAAGGGAGCGGCTGCGGAAGACGGGCGTCTCAAACGCGGGGACCAGATCGTGGCTGTAAATAACGAACCTCTGGAAGGAGTCACCCACGAGGAGGCTGTGTCCATCTTAAAGAAGTCTAAGGGCAAGATTGTCTTGACTGTTCTGACTTAAGATGCTGAGAAGGAGATGGAAAAGGTGAAATGATCAAAAGTTAAAAATTTTTTTTTAAAAAGAGGATGTTTCAATCTTAAAGGAGTCTAAAGGAAAGAATGTCGTCTTAATGGTCCTAATCATTACGTAAGATGCAGGGAAAGAGAAGGAGAGGTCGAGGAAGAGAATGTGAAATTATCAAAATTTCAACTTTTTTTGAAAATGTGAACAAAGAGGATGTTTCAATTTTAAAGGACTCTAAATGCAAAATTTGTCTTAAAGGTACAGATTAATAGATAAGATGCAGAGAAGAAGGAAAAGTCACTAGTGCTTTAAGAAGGTGAAATTATCAAAATTTGAACTTTCTCTTTAGTAATATATTGATGAGACGCTACAATACCTGTGCCAACTATGGTTACGTTATGGCCTGATAGATTTCTTCTTTTTTTAAAAGAAAGGCTTTTGAGAAGTACAACAAATTTAATGTTGTGACACGAAAATTTGACTATGCACTGAACTAAAAGTTGTTGTCATTTTTTAAATGTCACCCAGTATCAAACTAACTTACAGATAAATAGTGAATTCCATGCATTTGTGCAGTACAATTTTACCAGTATTCACAGTAATGCTATAATGATTAAAGACACCGATTTGAGTGTTTGAACAAATATTGTGATAGTTTGATGGAAGCTTGATTCTTCCATAGAACGTGCCAAGTTGACAGAAGTTAAATAAGAAGTGGAATCATTACAAACATTAATATTACACTACAAACGTCACATTTCTCACCTTTAATTTGTATTTAAATCCTTAGAAGACAATGCAAGTTTTTATCTTCCAGCTTGATCAGTTGAACATTCCTATGAAATATACTATCTTTAGACTTCTGTGATAAGTCAAAAGATGTCATCTAATTTCATACAGCCACCTTTCAACTTCACATACATTGTATTACCACATTGTAATCATTCATTCCATACATGAATAGCTTATTATATAGAAGCTACTTTTCATACTTTATGCCAAGGTGTTAAAATTTGTTATGAATCGGCATAAGATGTAAATGTTATGACCTGTATGAACCCAAGATGTATGAAATTCTTCAAACTTTGAAAGTGTGTTTTCAAGATACTTTGTGATAACACATGGTTAAGTATTACCTGAATACAGCAACACTCTTCTAAGTTGTAGCAAAGTCAGCTTTCTTTCAGGCAAAAGTAGCCCGTAGCAAGGTTTAAGATGTGAGTGAAATTGTAGCAGTTTAGACATATCAGTAAATATGAAAGACCAGTTATTCTTCTTTGTATTGTAAGATGGACTGCAAAAAAGGTGATACTATTTGAAGTCGTCTGACTACAAGCTTTTTTCCAAGTAAAAATGTGAAAGGAATTCTAAGTGCCATAATTAGTGTCTTAATTAGTTTGTGCTGAACATTATCATCATCAGAAGTCTGTGTGTAACAAATATGTAAAACGAAGTAGACTTAGTAACTCTAGTTCACCTTTGTCCGTGGGGTAACCTATATCTGTTGTTTTTAAAGACAGAGTATCACATCCATGTACAATGGTTTCAAACTGCAATATTTTAGCACATTGCAATTTGAAACCACCGTCCGTCAACTTGATTTCCCTAAAACCCCATATTTTAAGACAACGGATATATGTTACCCCACGGATAAAGGTGAACTTTACCTACATTTGATAAGCTTGAGAGGTCTGTATTGATGATACTGTAACTGATTGAAGTGAACACCTCTTGCAATTGTGTACCTAATTTCTTCTACAGTTAATGTTACCTTCAAGTTAATATTTAAAAAAAGAATAAGTGTTATGTTAATCAGAGCTTCAGTTTGCAATACAATCATTTTATGAGATATTTAAGAACTTGTAGAGGTTGACGTATAAGTTCTAAGTTCTCGTTATTTTCAGTATTAACTGGATCACTGATCAGTACAACAATGCAGCTACAGTGAAAGACATTAGCTTCCATAGTAGGCTTTTTGGCAGAGCTTTTATTTTGCTCAGTACGTGTTGTTTTCTGATTGTATGCCAATGTAGGTTGTACCTAGTTTTCTAACTGTCAGCCTTAATGACTTTTAAAAACTGGAAACAGCAAGAACTGAATAAGATGTAAAACAATACATGATATTAGCCAATAAATGCACAGCCAAAAGCCTGCTTTGGAAGCTGAAATAACACAATGATGCACATGTACAGCCAAATCTGCCCAAGAAGACCTTTCAGGGGACTGTTAAAATCTGGCCTATGTGGACAGGTGGTCACTACAGACATGATTGTGCCAATGGGAATGATTATCTTTGTGACAACCAAAAAGATCTTTCCATTGGCCAGGTGGGCCTTACATAAAGGTGGTCACTTGTACAGGTTTGACTGTATATCGAGTATGCAAAAAGTCTACAAACTGGTAAATGCTCTCTGCAATTTGAAATGTAGTTTTTATCATCTTCTCCCACTGCCTATACTAAGCCTCATATGTTATGATGTGTTCAAGATGTTTTCCATTACACAAGTACTACAATTATAGTGTTATGATGAGATGTACATTTCCAAGAAGAAAAGATATGCAAATGATGTATAACCACAGTGAAGTTACTGGTAGTATGTTTAGATATTTAGTAATAGATATTAGATGCTAGAACTGCCTGCCTTCCTGCTTTAAAAGTTTTATTGAAGACAGCAAGGTGGAATGTACGTGTAGTTTGAAGGTAGTTTTCGTAATTTTGTAACAACGATAGCAAAATGGTAACGAATAGTATTCGGTAGTTGTCAATAAAGGCTTCCAATAAAGATCTTGATAATCTGAGGTTTTGCCTTTTTTTTCATCACCATATTAAGGAACAGTAATGTTATTTTCGTGTGTCTACGTCTGTACATGCGTGACTGAGTGAGTGTCTGTGTGAGTCCACTACTTGCCCATGAATTAATGAAGACCTTTATTGCACATTTTGCCACACCGGGCTAAGTACAGGTCACAACAAGACATGTTGAAAAGATACAGTTCACAGATACAAAATGAGACTATTGCTGGATAAATTCAACTTCTTCTCGCTTTTCTGTTATAGTGGAGATAAAAGAGCAGAGATGTTTTAGGAATATGAATTTTCATTAATAGGTGTATTGCTCCTTCATTTTGGGAAATTCTGTAGCCACAGGTGGTTACAAACTCCTTTGAACCCAGATGTACTATGTGTAGTCCTTTTTAATGTCATATCATTATACAGGGACGTTGAACCTGCTTGGTGAAAACCTATCTGTATCTCACTATCGACGTCAGTGTGGTTGAAGTTTACAATGATGCAGTAAGCAAGCTAGCAGATAGGGGGCGCTAAATCATCACCGAAAAATAAACAGACTGGAAAGGAATTTCGTAGCAACAACGTAAAATTAACATCGTTTTGTATCCTTAGATGTTCTGAAATCGGTCCCAAATCAATATCATAGAAGAACGCATGATCAGGAATGCCAAGGTGGTTATCGGCATTCTTGTGTTCGATCGGCTTTTACTTTTTAGTACATGTACTAGTCTCGCCTCTTTTCTACCGCAGGTCAACTTTGTGACAGTTGAAAGAAAAAAAAAAAAAAAAAAGAAAGAAAGCAATCTCAGGAGACTACAAATATATACATGAACAGATAGCAAAAACAACAAATTAGAGACGCAGACATCGAGGTACTCTTCTGAAGTTCAAGCAAAGGTTTTGCCCGTTGTTCTGTCCGTTTGTCTGGTAAACTAAATAAAAAAGAAAGCCCGATTTAAGAATTTAACGCCTACAAAGACGCTCAAAACAAGCCCGTTGTCCAGCGAGGCACGTTCCACGAATTATTAAACCAGTAAACCTTCCCTCTCGAGATCTGTTAGGAGATTAGCGAAAAGACTAATCCTCTTAAATCCATCGCTATAACAAAACACACACGAGAGCGGCGTCATTGAAAGACAAATCCTCCATGCTGGCGCTTAAGAGCTGTTGTGATTTCTAAGACTAGCTGTGATGACTAAGGCGACTTAGTCTGAGGATTAAGAATCTCACCACTTGATTGCACATTCGTTGCTTAAATAGTCTTGTCAAACGACATGTTTCATTGCTCTTCGAGCAGAGGTTAGGCTCCAGTTGTTTTTTGACGTTTTCTAGTCATCTTTATCGGGCTTTCTGTTTTGGACTCTTTGCTTGCGAGACATCAAGAAACAGTACAAAATAGAAAGCCCGATAAAAACGACTAAAACACAGCCAAGCCGAACCTCTGCTTGGAGAGTAATGTTTCACCCTCTTTCCACTTCGGAGGCCACGATCGAATGCTAAGCTATCAAAATTTAATGGGGCGCTCGACGAATTTCATAGATGAAAGCAATTTTTCATTTTTCGCAAAGCCAGGTAAAACGACCACAGCTTTCTTTATATAATCAGTGGTTCATTTGAATGAATGAAGACCTCTTTTTGGATATATATGCCCACTGGGTACTACGTACAGGTCACAAGTCAACAAAGTTTACAAGTTCCAATATAATCTTCGATGTTTATTCATTCAATCAACATTGCAGAATTTCTCGCGTAGCACATCCTGGATTTTACAAAGATTAGCATACACTCACACCTCTCGGACCTGAAATAAAGTCAGTCCTATTGTGCTTAGATGATAGCGGCTGACATAAGTGGATCCTATTATAAAGATTGTCTGACACATAATACCCAAGTAGTTAAAACTACACCCTACCTGCCTACGCAACTCGTGATAGCCGAACCACAAACATTGCAAGAATGTGTCGCGAAAACCGCAGACCGCGTTTCGAGCGTTCTTAGCATTGTTGGGTGACTTTGTTCCGTGTCTTCTATGTCATTTGACATAGACCACCACCGTAATCAAAGCTTTAGCGCTGTCGTCACCTGCTATCTGTGTTGTGTTGAGCACCGGCTATTTTTAAATATCAGACAGTCCGTCCGATTCTTTGTTTGGTGTTGGTTTTCAAGCGTGTCTATCATTTTCTTTTTTGTTTCCAAGTGCGAAATGGATTAGAGCCTTTGTGCGAATTTTCACACTTCAATTAGTTGTAGTGTTCGTGCTCTTTCATAGTAGAATTCACGAAAATGTCGTGACACTTGTCAACGAAATAAAATCGTTTTGCTGACTTCTCTGTGCTTCTGCAAGGGTGTAACGGCAGTTTACCTTCATCCGGGGGTAACCTTTATCCGTTCCATATAAAATCGGAGTATTTTAGGGATATCAAGTTGACAGACTTTTTTTTTCAGACTGGAATTGCAATTTGAAACCAAAGTCCGTCGTCTAGATATCTCTAATTAGCTCGTTTTTAGAAACAACGGATATAGGTTAACCTATACCGTTGTTTCTAAAAACGAGATATTTGGTATGTGGATAAAGGTGAACTACCGTAACTCATTGAAAAGCGAAGAGACACTGAAAAGCCCTTGCTAATGTCCTTGCGGTTTTAGATTGTACTGCATTATGATCTAGATTTGTGGTCAGCGATACATTCGGACTTGCAAAAAATCGCGAAATCAAGTGTCACGAAAATTCTTAATGAATCGCCATTTTTTTCCGGTCCACACCCACCGTAGCCCACTAACCAAATATCATTAACCTCTCTTAGTAGTTATTGTGCCCACAGTCAACAAACAAACCCAAAAGAAACCGCACTGGAAATACAATCACCTTTATAGAGGCAATAAATGTATGTACGGAACAGGCCAAATGCAAACTCTGGCAACAGCCTTAATAAATCATCAAAGCACAGAGACTCTCATTGGCGAAACATATTTATTTCAAATATCTAAACTTATATCTAAAGTTATATGTATCAGAATATTCAATTCGCCAATACTTAAAGTACTCTGTTCATTTATATAGCTTTCTTTATTGCACACAAACTTCTGCAAAGTACATAAACTTCCCTTTTTATATCATAAGTTTTCGTTATAGTTCCCTATCGCGTAGTTGCCTATTTCAAGAATATCTTCAATGTCCTTTGTCCTAGATTCTGGATATTGTGATATCTAAACAAGCGGCCATGTAACGTTAAGTTATAAAGTAAGGAAATCAAACTGAAACTCAAGACATAAACGGAGTAATCTTGCTTTTTCTTTGCGTTATAATCGCTCTGTGTACTTTTGTACGCCACCCAGAGTATACCATTGTCCCGGCCCGCCCGTGGTCTCCAGCTGACAGTGCATGTGTGCGCCTGGCGTCCCGGAGTTCAGAACAACACAGGCACACTCGGCACAGTTTTCCTTCCAGCACTCTCTCCTTCAGGATGTTTATACTGATGTCTGTGTGCTAAACTTCCTTCCAGTGTGTTCCTGAAACCGCACCAAAGCTTAGCGAGCACGCACGGGAGCGAGTTTTCGTCCCACATCCTTTCTCTCTTCTTGTGTTTGTGTGTTTGAGAGACTGGACCGTTACCCGATATTACGTTTGCAGAGTGTGGTGTTGCTTGCAGTGGTTGGTGGGGGCAGCATCGCCGAAGGCTTGACCTCGAGGTTTAGAGAAGGGACAGTCGATCGCCTAGCCAGTGTCCACAACCGTCCTTCATTCTCGGTAAACATTTGCTCTCGGGGCCGCCCGTGGAGCGTGAATCGGACCGGACCACGCCAGAGAAATCGTCGGGGGAAAGATGGCGCGACGCCCGCACAACTTCAGACCCGAGCCGGTCCTACAAATCGTCTTGGTTAGCCTTCTCTACTGTCTTCAAGGTGTCAGCGCCCAAGGCGTAGAAGCTGAAGGTATGTTCCTTACAAATTGGGGACTTAAGATATTGATCCAAGAAAGATCTTAGATCTAGAGTAGATGGAAATATAGGGGAGGGGGTAACAAAGGTTTAGCGCTTGTGAATGTTGTGATTTGTGTGGAAATGTCTTGCCGGTCAAAAATGCCTTGAAGTTTGTTGTGTGTACGAGAAAGTAGAGGTACTTTAAGCCTAACTTTTGCTCACAAGGGACTAGTTATAAGCTTTAACTGAGACAGACTTCAAGCGTATAGTTTACAGTCCGCTAGTCTCGTAGAAATCCACAGGCTTTGGAGGCTTTATTTGTGAAATCTCAGCCACTCGCTCTACTCATAGGGTAGTCCCTGGGGTAGTCTCAATATTCAGCCTTCGTAGCGGTACTTTTGCGGCCTGATATACTCGCAAATGTAGCCCAAATCTTGCAGTTTTTCTTGCAAACTGCGGCTTCTTTTGAGATTAAAGCTTCCCCGACACTAGCGAGGTCTCTATTTTCCTCAGGGGACCGGTGACTTCGCATAACTCCCCCGCTAAACACCCCTGTTTGCCCTGCCATTGTGGCCTATTTTGTGCACAAATTTGGGGGTGTCGCAGGGCTAATTTGCGGTCCATTGTCACAGCGTGCTACCAGTGTTGGTTCGCTCCATTACCCCTCCCACATACCCCCCCCCCCCTCAGACTGACAAGCATACCCCCTGGGGAGTTGGGAAAGCGAAAGTAATAATGAAAGAGGGGGTAAAACATAATTATAACGTTATAGAAAGGTCTTTCTGAACACTTGAACTAAAAGTATCTGAAGACATGAAAAAATAGATGGAGTAATTTGTCCCTTGGCCAAGTCAAGGTAGTTTGGAATATACACAATGACAGTAACAACAACAATTAGAACAACAATAACAAATGTACCCCCTGGTGTTTATTAAGATTAAAAACCACCCCCTTTGCATACAATGAACATCATTCTTAGGTTTTATCACATTTATGACATTTTTCAGTCAAAGTTTGGATTCTTATGCTGATTGTTTTTCTGTTTTATAGTTAATTATTCAGTAATGTTATAACTTATAAGTGCAACCTGCATAAGACCAATAGTCTCTTCTTTATGATGGAAGCTCATCTGTGTTGGTAGTAGTCATAGTACAAGGCTAAACTTTCTTCCAACACAAAAGTACACACGGATCAAATTTTCAATGAGATCACCACCATTGCCTTCTTCAGTCCCTATGTTTGATCCACTCACACTTGGTGAGCCGCTAGGCTAGTAGACAAGAGTATGCAGACCCCCATACAATTGTTGTAGTTTCATCTTGCAGAGGTGTGGTTCGCCTAAAAGTTACTAAAACAAGAGACAGAGTAACGTTACCCCCTCCAAAGGACTGTAAGTAACCCCTGCCAGTAGCGTGCAAAATCAGTGTGCAGAATACTGACAACATCCCCAGGGCTGTCTCCTGACCTGTCTGAATGTGACAGGGAAGTGCTACCTGAGTTTCCCACAGGTTTTCAGCAGATGTGGTTGGGATTGATCCTAGCATTGATGGATGGACTTTTCACTAGTACTGTAGATCTTCAACAAATGTTCCCATGGTTTGTTTTCAAGGGTTTTTGTGGTGAACTTTCCATGGTGAAATTGTGATTCTACAACTGTATTTTTCAATTTATTGCAAAGTAACATTTTACAGAGGTTCGTTCTTTCAAAGATTGCCAAGTTCAGGGCCCTCTTACATGCTTCATAGAATAACATGTAAAAGAATCTATTTGTTTCTTGTCATGCTTATAGAGTTAAGACTTGCTGGTCATCTAACTTCAGCACATAAGCCCAGTACAGTAGTTCCTGACCTAACCCAGACCTGATAGCCCTCAAGCCCTTTCCTGATAAAGAAGACAAAATACTACTAGATAAAATGTCCATATATCTACATTAGACTATACATGTGTTATTCACAAAGATGCTGAAGTTCATTGTTTGACTTTGTAGTTGACCAACATTTTAAGAGGTACTTTTCAAAGCCCTGATTGTGAAGTCTAAGTTCATGCTTTATTGAAAAGAATCTCTTGGTTTTTATCACACTCACACACAGGGCTAGGTCATAATTTATTTGTCATCTTTACTCCTAAGAAAAGCCCAGTAGTTTCTACCCTATCCCAGACCTGATAGTCTGAGCCCTTTCCTGATAAGAAGACTTTTAAGGACTAGATAAGATGTCTGTCACTCCTCAATCTTCTACAGTTCTGTCTTGAAGACTTTGACAGCGCCTGTCTTACAGCTGTCTGTGCCCTGCACTGGGAATCCATGCACAATTCTAAGGACCAGATAAGACGTCTGTCACTCCTCAGTCTTCTGCAGTTCTGTCTTGAAGACTTTGACAGTGCCTGTCTTACAGCTGTCTGTGCCTAGCACTGGGATTTCATGCACAATTCTAAGACTAAGGACCAGATAAGGACGATAAGATGTCATTCCTCAATCTTCTGCAGTTCTGTCTTGAAGACTTTGACAGCGCCTGACTTACAGCTGTCTGTGTCTAGCATTGGGAATTCATGCACAATTCTAAGGACCAGATAAGATGTCTGTCACTCCTCAATCTTCTGCAGTTCTGTCTTGAAGACTTTGACAGTGCCTGACTTACAGCTGTCTCTGCCTAGCACTGGGAATTCATGCACAATTCTAAGACTAAGGACCAGATAAGATGTCATTCCTCAATCTTCTGCAGTTCTGTCTTGAAGACTTTGACAGCGCCTGACTCACAGCTGTCTGTGCCCTGCACTGAGAATTCATGCACAATTCTAACAAATCTAAGGACCAGATAAGATGTCCCTCCTCAATCTGCTACAGTTCTGTCTTGAAGACTTTGACAGCGCCTGACTTACAGCTGCCTCTGTGCCCTGCACTGGGAATTCATGCACAATTCTAAGGACCAGATAAGATGTCTGTCACTCCTCAATCTTCTAAAGTCTGTCTTGAAGACTTTGACAGCGCCTGACTTACAGCTGTCTCTGCCTAGCACTGGGAATTCATGCACAATTGGCACTGGCATCTCTGGCATGTTGTTTTGAAAAGCCCTGATAACAACTTGGCCCCAGAGAACACACCAGGCCTTGCTGGTGTTCCACACTAGCCTCTATTCCCCAATTAAGCAGAGGTTGGGTAGCAGAGATACTGTAAATGCAGAAATGTTCGTGGTGGTTTTATGTTTGCGGTTTTCATGAGGCAGTCTTACCGCGAACTTAAAACCGCCGCAAACTTTTTCCCGTTACAGTATGGCACTACTGCGAACTTTAAACCACCACGAACACCCCACTTTCCCGCTAACACGAAATTGAATCCCTGTGAACTTGAAATGCATTTACAGTAGTAGTGGGCAGGGTTTTTACTGGCTCGCTTCAGTTAAAATCCAGACCACTGCTATCTCTGCTACCCAACCTCTACTTGGAGATTTTAATACTAGCCTGTACCAGGCTCTATGTAGGAAGCTGGAAAGAGTAAAAATTGTAATTCTCCATGCAGACGTTTAGCTCAGCTATCCTCTTTGGATGTGTTTCTAGGCTGGCAGACATGAAGGAAAGATGGCAAAAAAGAAAGCCAGACAAAAACACATAAAAACACGTCAGAGCCGAGCCGAAGTTTATCAAACAGGTCTGGTTTGTTTGGCCCAATTGTAGTATACATGCCCCTGTACAGAGGTCAAGAGTCACCTGTACACATACATTACACAACTACATGGAACTACTGTGTATAAGCAGCTGATAACACTGTTTACTGTTCTTAAAACACATCCAATATCTCATAGCTTACTCAGGGGCAGGGCTGTTTGTCAATTTGAAAGTGCTCATACAAATTTTATGATATTCATACTAATTCTACTTCAAGCATATGAATTTTATGCGAGGAATATATTTAGGCACCCCTATTACACATGCTTGTATTAAGGTATCTCGGTCGGCTAAATTGGCATTTTGACCTTCCACTGTTTTCTTATTAATGAATTAAGAAAGAATGGAGCCATAACGAATGTTGATAGATGGGCATTAAAGAATTCTAAATCTGATTTTTTGGGGGCCAAATTGATGACGTCATCATTTTTATTACCTCTGATATTATTTTTTTCTATGACAAAATACAGCACTTTGGTACATACCACTGTAATGAAACTTCGTTTTTCGTTGCATAATGATGGAAGCTACAAACGTAGTGTTGCGCAAACTGATATCTACTAACGATCTGCAGTTATTAAGAATTAAATTTTTTTTAATTAGATGAAAACAAACATTTTCTAATTACTACAGATCATTAGTAGATATCAATTTGCGCAACACTACGTTTGTAGCTTCCATCATTATGCAACGAAAAACGAAGTTTCATTACAGTGGTATATACCAAAGTGCTGTATTTTGTCATAGAAAAAAATAATATCAGAGGTAATAAAAATGATGACGTCATCAATTCGGCCCAAAAAAATCAGATTTAGAATTCTCTAATGCCCATCTATCAATATTCGTTACGGCACCATTCTTTCTTAATTTATTAATAATAAAACAGTGGAAGGTCAAAATGCCAATTTAGCCGACCGAGATACCTTAAGTATGTATCCAATATCTAGGAGCTTCCTCCACAAAACTTGGCAGTAGCAATTACTAGCATTGTCCACAAGCTACATTTCGCATAACTAGAAAGATATTGGAAACTGCAAGAAATTATCAAATGCCTAAATCTTTGTAGCTTTTACAAGCTTTTTATGAGCTTATATTAATGCCCTGAGCAACACTTGTGGACAAAGATTTTAAACTTGCCCAAAAATATATTTTTCAACCTTTATTTAACCTTGATACATCATTCGGCCTGAGCCATTTTTCAAGATTTCAAGGGTGGAGGAGGTCAGAGGTCTAAATACCTTCTAAATACAATGCAGTACACAAAAGATACAATCCTAGATATGAGCTGATTGATCTTTAGTCATTGTCAACAGTTTACAAGCTTTAAATCATTCATGTTCAATTAGGATTGATGTGTGAAATATCCATAGTTCAGCTCCAGGCTGTTCGAAACATATTGCTTCTCAGAAAATTTGAGCTTTCTGATTAATCTTCATAAATCCTTTTTATACAGTAGTCAGATATTGCTTTCTAGTATTGAACTATATTTCAAAACAGTTGAGGCTGTATGATAAGAGAATGTCATATTCTTTGGAATGATTATTTTTGCGCTACTGAAAGTGATTTGACCCCTGTTCCTCTTTGTACAAGTTGTTTTTGTTTGCTATATTCTTTGGTTTAAATGTTCCATTCATGTTATTGGTTTGACCCCTGACCCTTAGCTGGCTATATACAAGCACATTTTGGGACGTTTAAAGGTAGATAATTAAATAGTCAATTACAAGAGCACAACTTGAAAGATCATAATATGAATAATTTCGACAGCCATATGTGCTAATAGTGAAGATGAAGGTACAATGTATCAAAATTGAAACTAGAGAGGCCACATTTTTTAACGAAAACGCAGGATATTTTCGAAGGGAGAAAAGAAATAAAAAACCTGTTGTCAAACGTGCAATGCCCTGCTTGCAAGATAAAAGTGTTATCAGATATTTGTCTAAAAAGGCCAAATATCTTATACGAGGAAAACTAGTTTTGTACTGGTACACCGTACAGGTACACCCCTATTCCAAGTCTGTATATAACATACATTCGCATAATTCCACCAGGTGGCATCATACCGCCAACTCAAATAATGTTGTTATAGAGGCCTTCTCAAGATTGTCTTCAACACCTAAATATCTGAATTGTATTACATGTAGGATATTTAACATTCGGTGTTCAAGACAATCTTGGGAAGACCTCTATACGAAAGTTTTTTGAGGTGGTGGTATTAAAGCACCTGGTAGAATTATGATAGTCGATGTTAACCATTTCTAATCTATTCCTTATATGAAGAGCACCTTTAACACATCAGGTCCTGATGTTTGTGCAGTGAAATTGCCCCTCCTTCGCCTGACATCGATCTGGCTGCTCTCTGAACCCGCCTGGTCAAGTTTTATCAGGAACAGGAAAATCAACCTTCATTATCTGTACTTTACCTCTCACCCACATCTCACTGTGGATTACCACACACCTGTAGGCAATAGGGCAGAATAACAATTGATTAGAAACTAGAGTTCAACGAACACATACCTTTGCCAAATAAACCAGGTTTGTTATGTAGAATGATGTCTGTAGACATAAATGTGTTACTCATTACATTTTATTTTATATGCCTGGAGTTGGTTCATAACATTTCGCCATTGCTTATGCAAATTAGATCCCTATGCAGATTAGATTTACATAATAATATTAAATTGTATCAAGCATCATTTGCATAATAAATGTGTATTGATATTTCCTTCTTTCTTAGCTAAAAATGTGACAAGTTTGAAAGTCCTATAAGGAATGCAGTGGATTTACAAACTTTTCTCATTAATTATGCAAATTAGCAGTCGATTTGCATAATTATAATTCCATCATGTAAGTCTTCCCTTTGGCTATCTACATACCAAAAACCATGACGATCCGTCAACACGTTTATATTTTCTCATTAATTATGCAAATGAGGCCGTCATTTGCATAATTAATATGCATTGATATTTCTCTCTTCCTCATCTATATATGTGACAAGTTTGAAAGTCCTATCATGAAATGCAGTGGATTTATAAACTTTCCTCATTAATTATGCAAATTAGTTGCTGATTTGCATAATTGGTATTCCATTGTGTACATTGTTACTTGGGCTATCTACATACCAAAAACCATGACGATCCATCTACACGTTCTCGAGTTATTCTCGTCCAAAGTTTGAAAGGAAATCGGCGACTGCAGTTCCAAACAAGTCGCTAGGGGGTCCAAACTTAAAGCACTTACTCTCTGCACCAAGGGCTATCTACCACTCAAAAATCATAACCACAGCAGGTCCAGAACACGAGATAAAAAAAATTGAGGTTTTGCTGCAGTACCTTAGCAAGCCGCTAGGGGGCCCATTATCGAACTTCACCTCCGTTTTCCCGACCCCTACCCACCTACCAAATATTATCGGGATACATCCAAGGCTTCTTGAGTTATACTGTTAACACACAGACAGACAGACAGACACACAGACTCACAAGCCTAAAACATAACCTTAGCCATTCTGGCAAAGGTAAATAGCAGAGCCTTTTCAGTACTCAGTTTATATCAACTTCACTGGCCTTGGATACAGTGAGTCTTATATCATCATCATCATTCACTGTGTTCTGCATCGATAGTCTGGAAAGTCCTATAGCTGCATTCAGTCTTTCGTCTTATAATAAGTTATATACTGTATAACTAAGGCTTTTTTTTTAAGCTACTTGACTGAACAAGTTATCATTATCAACTGTCATTATCTGCACTTTACCTCTCACCCACATCTCACTAAATGGATTAGAAGGCACCTGTAGGCAATAGGACAGAATCCAGAAAACCTGGAAACTTTTTACAGTTTCATTGCTCTAATACGGCACTATTATCGCACTCGGTGAAAGTATGAGAGTTGATGTTAGTCCCAACGTGTAATCTCCAAGTAGATCCTACGGTAGCATAAGATAGTATCAAGCTGGCAGAGGAGTGAAGTCGGCCTAGGAGTGTGTTTGGCTACCGGGCAAATGGACACCTCTTGGCTGACTTCACTCCTTGGCCAGTTTGGTACTATTTTATGCCATTGTAGGATCTGCTTGGAGATTACCAACGTGCACAATGGACAGGTAGTTGTTATGGGGTGGTTGTCACTTGTACAGGTTTCGATTTAAATCATCATATCCAACACATTTTACTAGTTTTACAGGACTTATTTGCTTTCTGTGCAAAGAAAACCGATAGCAAAGAGTTGGGAATGGAAACCAGACTTGGCCAGGGTTGGATGACTGACCATTGAATTGGAAAAGATAAGAAAAATCCAGTCCAAATAGAACTTATTTGTTTTGGTTCGTTTTTCATTTCGGAGTGTAAAGGAGTTGAGCTAGGAGAATTCACATTGTGATATGAATGTTTACTCTTCCACCTGTGTTATTCCTGAAGGATTTTGCGAGGATGCTGGTCCTTTGAATTGCTTGGTTGCCAAAACATTTGATGAATAGGGAAGGCTACGAGTCAACACCATTTCTGGGCCACACGGTAGCCAGTCTTGGATAATGTAGATAGAAAAGGGAAGGCTTTGGACGGTTGTGATTGTTTTGTGGATGGGGCTCAAAATACACACCTGCAGCTTGATGTTTACCGAAGCATTCTTGAAATTGCTGAACAAAATATTAAAAAAATAGGTTGAATTTGCAATCTGAAAAATGTATGCTTGGAATAGAAGTAATAGCCTGGTATAAAAGACAGGAAAACACGTACCCCAAGCAGCTGTCTTTTATGATACAGAAAGAGAGAGAGAGTGAGTGACTGAGTGACTGAGAGAGTGAGTGGGTAAGAGAGAGGGAAAGAAAAAAGAGAGAGAGGAAATGTCAACAATGAACCCTTTGTTAACAATGAATTCTGGCCATTTCAATATCACCATTAGAGAAAATCAGAATTTTGATGTTGAAAAGGTGGAAACCATGTACTAGAGATAAGATTCCAGAGAGGCTGTGCTCTTCAAGCAGATGTTGGGTGGAGAGATCATTAGCTTCATCTCCACCCCACTTTCTGACAGCTGTTCTTTTGGCAAGAAAGCCAGAAAGAACGTAACCATTTTCCAATCTAACCTCTGCTTGGAGAGTGCATCCTCAAACAACAAAACTTTCACCAGATCTGGTGTTTGGTCTAACCAAGTACTCAATGTGGTTTTTCTCCCCAGGTAGTCTGAAATGTGACCTAGAGTGCCCCCATGGCTTGACCTAAGGGCTTAGGACAGACACACAGTACCAAGCATGTGGTCTAAACTTAGGCTCAAAGTTTCAACCAACCAAAAAGCTAACTCTTAGACATATAATGAGTAATCGCGAAGCATATACCATACTAATGTGCTTGCTCTGTATACACAAGGACAGAAAGTTATGTCCGGTTTTAAAGGTGTGCAAATGTCTTGTGTGTCTTGTCATGACATAGCAATTGAGTTGTTGGGTCCTTGATTTAAAATAAAAATTGACTTATAATGGAAATAACATGCAAAATGTATGAATATGACTAAAAGTACAACAAAACACACAAAGCGTAAAAAGCTTCGCTTTTTTATTAAAGAAATTGATTGAGTCCACTATCAAACTGCTCTGCAGTGAAATACTACCTACTATCTATCCAGACTATGACACTATGCAAAGGAACTAATCAACAAAATGGATAAGGCCTAGGAAAAAAAATGTTGTGTTTCCTGTTTCCCTACCTACCCTAGAAAAACCTGCCGACCCTAGACTTTTTTTGGGGTGGGCAGAGGAGTCACAGTTTCCAGTTAGAATTTTTATTCTTCCTGCTTCCTATTGAACTTCTTTGAAGCAAAAACACTGCTTGTCCTATCTAATGAAGGATAAATGTACCTATTGTGCACAAAATTCAAGTTTGACATTAAAAGAGAAGTGTCCTCATGCATTTCAGTTTACTTTGTTCGACTGTATTGTACTATGTATCACTAGAGTTTTGGCCAGCCTAAAAAAAATTACAAGAAAAGAAAGAAGATAATCCCTACCTACCGACCCTAATTTTTTCAGGACTGAAACAGGAAACACAACATTTTTTTTTTCCTAGGCCTAAACAATGAAAGACATGTAGATGAGAACCAAGAATATTACTTGGTGTGTCTTTAGGTGATGCTTGGCAGTACAGAATGCCTATGCTCCAGTTGCAGTGTAGACAGAAAGTGTGGGGTTAAGAGCTTAGGGGGGGTTTGTTCTAATGCTCCATTGGGATCTCAAGAAAGTCCTGCAGGTACAAAAATAGCTTGTTTGTCTTCCGCTCGGAAAGTGGGCTAATTTAGGAACACAACAATCCTAAAGGAAATACGGGTCCTCAAACAATTCTAGGTCTGTATCTGAATCCATGTTTTCCCACACAGTAAATGAGTTTTCTATTTCTCAGAACTGCGTATAGTAGGATTGCCCTTGTTGTTAAGCAAGACTTTTATAGTACCGTATCAGGCGTATCTACATGTACAAACTTATTAATTAAGAATAGTATCTACATGACATACCTTTTGAAAACACTAGGGGTGACTCGATGTGTTCTGCACGCACTCACACAAACACAAACACACGTACACACACAAACACGCACATGCACGTACACACTTGCACACACACACACACACACACACACACACCACCCACTTGCTTCAAGGTAGCATCCTTGTGTCTATAAGTGCATTGCTGCTAACTGGTGGTTTGTAAACTGACTTCTGTTGAGTTAAAGGCATTAACAACTAATCAAATTCTATTACTGAAATGTCCTACTACATTGAAGTGGGGCTTTTCGTTTTCCTTTGCTTCCAAAAAAGAAGTCAAACCCAACCTGCGTAGAAAAAGCCAACACTAGCAGATGCAAGTAGCCTCATTTCACAATAATGTTTATCACTGTTCATTGTCACTTGTATACCTCCTATGTTTATACCATGTACTTGCAATTAGCCTCCAGGCATGAACTTGCAAATAAACTTCTATTATTACCTCTGGGATCGTGCCATAAGATTAAGCCTTGTCATTTCCACAGTTTCTCAGCTTCTGTACATTTTTTCTCATTCCCAATTCTGGTCTTCTTCTTTGGCATTCAAGGCACTATTCATGTAGATTAGTGTATTACTACTAATTGAACTTAATTGGTGGTTTGTAAACTTAATCCTGTTGAGCTAAAGGCATCTTACAGCAATTTACAGTTGTGCCTAATTGGCCAATGATCACCCCCCTCCCACAACACCACAGGACAGCAAACAAGTGGGTAATTATTATTGACTGGGTGATTATTCGGCTCATTAACCCCCAGCAGGTCGTTATTGAGGTTAAAGCCTGCCAAGGTCTCATGGGATAGGAGGTCATAATATGATGAATGGCTTGTACAGTGAATCTCAAGATGTTTGCAGTTTTTTTTTACCTTTTGACTTTCTTTGTAGCGACCTCTTCACTGTAAATTTATCGCTGATTCACCTTTATCCGAGGGTAACCTATATTCGTTGTTTGTGAGAAAAAACGTATTTAGGGATATGAAGTCGACGGACAGTGGTTTCAGAACATTTTGAAAATATTGCACATTTGAAACCACTGCCAGCAGACTTGATACTCCTAAATGTGCTGTTTTTAAGAAAAACGAATATAGGTAAACTAGTCTTATATCCACAAACTTGCCTTTCCAACAGTACAAGGTAGACTTTCAGTAATTAAGATTTGTTGTCATCAATAGATATTAAATCTAAATATGTCATTCAAATTGTCAAAAAATATCATATCTGATTTCATGGTTATATGATAAAAGAAATCCATGACAATAGACCCTTCACACAAGTTTTGTTGCTGCGGCAACAGAACCTTTTAAATGTCTACATCCGTGATGACAATAGACCCTTCTGAAAGTTCTGTTTCCGTAACAACAGAGCCCTTCTAGTTCTCAAGTTCTTCATCCAATGGAACCCTTCCTAAAATTCCCTGCCTGTGACAATGGAACCCATCTGAAAGTTCTGTTTCCATGACGATGGAACGCTTCTGATTGTTCTGTTTCCATGACCTTTCTGTGACAATGGAACCCTTCTCAAAGTTCTGTCTCCATGACAATAGAACCCTTCTGAAAGTTCTGTTTCCATGACAACAGAGCCCTTGCATGCAGAGGTTCTGCCCCAATAACTTTTATGACCTGCCCTGATCTGGCCACTGCCCAAAGTGACCCTTTACTTTGACCCCCGACCCTCCAGCGGTGACCTGTCGGCCACATGTGGGGCGAGACAGTGCCAGGATTGATTCAGGGGTCGCCCGGGGTCAAGACAGAGCAAATAGGGCCTGAAGTCCAGCCTGGAATGTGGCAGGGGGGCAGCGCATCTCTGTCATGTTTCTTACTTCCTTACTGTGCGTTTTTACTGCAGCACCAGAGGGGTGCGGAATGCGTAGGAAGTGGCTGTTACTCTGAAGTGACTCTACAGCAGGTCTGGAGGATGTCTCCCATTTCTAAAGCCCTCCCTGTCAGTGTATATCATACTATATGGCCTTTCTACTGTCAGTGTGTCAGTGAATAAATAATGGCACAGTATGTCTTCATTAGATAGATAATGGACTCAATATGAGGACAACTGCTGAGGTTCACATGTGGTCATTTGGCTGCACTATATGATATCTTTGTCTGCCAGTACTTTTTTGTGGATGAAAGGCTGACTAATCCTTTAAAGATCAGCCGAAATGGAAAATGGCATCAAATCGGGCAGGTGTGTTTCTCTCTGTGAAGGAAAAATCAGAGACTAGGGCCATGACAAAGGTATAGCTGAGAAGACACCAAAACATTGCTACTGAAATACTTAAGTATTAGCCATGTAAATTTTCTTAAGGTTTCGTCACAAGATTTAGGTACCAAACATTGTAATTCAACAAACATTCCAATGCTTGATTGTTTCATAGCTGTTTTGATTCATATTCGTGGGCTTCTTGGAACATCTTTGTATAGGAGGTTGCTCTTAGGACAGGCATATTTCAGCATGAAAAAAGCTCTTTATTCTCTGATGCATTGTTTTGGGACCAAATTTGTATTTTTGGTTCCAGAATTAGTGTATACATGGACCTGTACATGTCCCTCCTGCTATGGCAAGGCCATGATACATCAAGATGGGAATTGGATTGGACATGTCTTCAGGGGGGTCCTTAGAAGTGTCAAGGGGGGTCCTTGTCTTATCTAAAGGTTCTTTGTAGTCTAGCAAGTTTGTGTATAGGGTCCAGACTTGGGCGTGACAGTGTCACTGTGAGGAAGGCAAGATCAAGGAAATCTTGGGGACATCAGTTATAGAACTGCTGATTTGTGTCAGTGTGTGTTTGTGTGTGTGTGTGTGTGTGTATATGTGTGTGTGTGTGTTTATGTGTGTGTGTGTGTGTATATATGTGTGTGTGTGTGTGTGTGTGTGTGTGTGTGTATATGTGTGTGTGTGTGTGTTTATGTGTGTGTGTGCGTGTATATATGTGTGTGTGTGTGTGTGTGTGTGTGTGTGTGTGTGTGTGTATGTTTGTGTGTGTGTGTGTTCATTCGTGTGCACTTATACTCTTAAGGTGTGTACATGTACTTTCCTCACAGAGTCTGTTTTCATCTTAAATTCACATTGATTTTCTGTTTCAGCATCGAGAAAATTTTGGAAACTTAAATTTGATAAGACTAAGACCAATGAGTTTCTAACCTCCTTGCAAAGACATAAGTGTACTAAGAAGATTGTCATTACAGATTTTTTAAAAGTTGCTGGTATCTTGTTAGCAAGACAGCCAACAAGCCACCAAAATGGTGAAAATTCCGGAGGGATTTTTCTTTCTTCCAAGTGAAAATGCTGACGATGTGTTCGCAGAAGGGCTTGCTATTTCCAGTGTAAGTGAGAAAAATGTTACCCCGACAACACTTTGTGCCATTCTGTTGTGGTGTGAAAATCGTCATTTGCTTTCTACATGTGCTAGGGACTGCTGCTGTGGTAATTAAAGTGATTACAAGTTCTGGCTTAATAAGTGTGATCATTGTATTTTCAAAATTTACGTGAAAAGTCACATCATGCAGTCATTTTGTATTTTTATTTCTTGACTGCGTTAGCATTGTGATTGGAGTCTCTGATGGTATTCTGCTACATTGCAATCTCTACCCTGATACATATGTCTACTATGTCTACTTTCTTGTATTTCTCATAAAGTTTAAGTCTCTCATATTTCCAGCATATTTCTGTGTCTCAGTTTACAGTGTAGCTAATTTGCCAGCATTGCAGAAGCAAGTTATATTACACTCAAAAACCTTTTGCTCCTAAACTAGTTATATGTAATTGTAACTGTCCTATAAGCTATCTAACGAAGAGTCCCCTTCTATATTTGATGACAACAGAGTCGAATCTGTAATATCTTGCCAGGAAAATAAATTTCAAATTTTCCAAATGTGAAGGGACCAATGTCAAGTTATCTTCTTTCTGTCTACTCAAAGTTCTTCCTTCAAGTTCACTCCTGCATCTGGGCTCTGTCAGACATCAAGTTCAAAGACGAACTCCCTGTAAACTTGACATGACATTCAGTTGATAAATGTCACATCCATATAAGGGCGGTGGCCGCCCCTCCCAGAGCGCCTGTGGGAACCACTAATTTGTGAGCTCCTATTTTTGAACCTGTAACATGGGTGTTGAGTAAATAGTACTACTGATGGGGAGAGTGGTGAGATGCTGGGCTGGAGAAATGCAGTAACTTGTTTCACAGTGCCATATGGTAACTGCAGATGCATTTTATAGTTTGCGGGGATTTAATTTCATAGGGGAGAGAGAAAAGAGCATTTGCGGTGGCTTTTAGTTCGTGGTTGAAACGAGGGGGAAGTGGTCTTTTGCATGGTTTTAAGTTTGGGGTGAAGACGTTACCATATGAACTGCAAACATTAAACCACTGCGTAGATATGTCTAGCTTGATATTTTGACTCACAGCCAACAACATATAATTTGCAAGGAATTGTGTTGAACTTCTAGTGGTACAGAGACATTTTATTTTATTGATTAGTAACGTTGCGTGCAGAATATCCGTCAACTTGCAACATTGCACAAAACAGGTTAAAATAAAGTGTATTTGAAGTCTTGTACCTCCATTGCCGGCCCTCTACCTGTTATACCAAAAAAGGAAAAATATAGTATGTAGAGGTCTTTTTATTCGTCCATTGGAGCTTGTTACAAAGAAGACCTGTGTTCTATTCGTGGCCTAATTTCAAAGTAAGAATCAGGCCATGTTGGATATGCGGGTCTGTATTTGCAGTCTGTATTTGACAGTGCCAGTGGCCTGTTTGCCTGTAGTGTGACCTTCTAGTCTGGATATGTTTGCCCATCCTCGCTAAAACAAACCTCCTGTTTCAGACCGAAGGTGGAATGTCTTTGAGCTAGAATTTCAGAGGAGGGCTGGGATGGATAGTTGGAGCCAGACTTTCTAATCATGAGCCTGTTCATACTTGTCTTTGCTGCTGTGTTGAATGAAGAGTCTTGTATCTTTCAATCTCTTTAATAATGAAAGAAAGAAGGAAACAAGGAATAGATTTTCTTTCCATCTTCAATCTCTTTAATAATGAAAGAAAGAAGGAAACAAGGAATAGATTTTCTTTCCATCGTTCCTTTTGTCTTTTTTGTCTGCTGTCTATGAATAGTATGATATAGTCTTGTAGCATGAATGTTTCAAAGTTTGAACACTTTGCTTCTCTTCATCTTGACTCTTAAAGTCTTATATATATCCTTTCCTCTACTGGTTTGTTTATTGAAAAATGTTTAAACTTTGTTCCAACACTAAGAGAAACTCACCATAAATTTTCGGCCGAACACTCCAACCTTCTTCAGATGAAATGACTCGCTGCACTAATCCGGAAGTCGTCAGATGAGTTTCTTTTAGTGTAGGAACAAAGTTTAAACATTTTTCAATCTACCAACACAGATGAGCTTTCATTCGGATACATACTGGTTGTGCAAACAAGTTCTCCTAATATATTCTACCAACCTGAAATCATTTTCAGGAGTATAAAGGTTCACAAGTGGAATCTGATGATAAGTTAGGCACGATCTACACACAGTTTTTCTCGATATCGGCGAGCCTACAACCTCTCGCCGACAGCTTTTTTTCATCGTCTAGATGGAACTGCAATATCGCCATTACGATATCGGGAAAATTTCTCCGGAAAGGTCCGGACCATTCGTACGATACCTTACCGATAGCTTAGCAGGGGTCCCCGACAGCTTCGCGCGCGTGTAGATGCTTCCCGACTTCGGGAAGGCTCATTAGCATATAATGCCATTTGGAAAATCGCGCTATATGTTTATGACTGCAAGCGCCATAGGTGTCCAGCCCCCTACGTTCTAGATCCCTCCCGACATCTCCACAGATATCGGTAAAAACTGTGTGTAGATTGGGCCTAAGTTTGTGATCAAGTTTTTCCAACTGAATCACATGTAGCCATTTGTTTGATAGTTCTGACCCGAGACATCATTTTATGGCGTTTTCCACCAGCTTGCACTCGTAAAATAACTACTGGCTCGCATCAACTCATCGATTTGGGGCAACTTGTTGCAGGGAAATGACCACTGTTACACATCGCTGCCCAATCTTTGATTTCTGTACAAGTCTTTCCAAGGAACTGGCAAAAATCAATGCACATTAGATTGTACATATTCTATCAGTGGGGCGTCTGTGCGGTGCAACAGCTAGAGCGTTGGAATCAGAATCAGTAGGTCCTGAGTTCGATACTTGCCATGCCCCTGCCCCCAGAGTGACGCCCAGCGAGCCTCACGGCTAATCTGTCTAAAGGTGCCAAAAACACCTACGGATTTGGTGCTGCCAGTGTGTCAACATCTGCACACTTGCCACTAAGACCCGTGAATTTTTTAATTTTTTTTATTTTATCAGTGTGGTACTTTTTATTCTGTCCAACTCTTTCCAAGGAACTGGCAAAAATCAACGATAATGGTCTGTAGATCAAAGTTTCATATTCTGTCAATGTAGTGGGGTTTCTTTTTAAACTTCTTTCCAACTCTCTTCAAGGAACTGGCAAAAATCAAGACGGAGTAGATGTCCATGTTCTTTCAGCGTATTTTTTTTTCAAATTTTTTTGAACTCTTACAAAGTCCATCCCAGCTCCTATTTTTCTCTTCTCCCCTGACTTTTTACAACTCAAGGAAATGGCCAAGAATCACTCACTTGGACAGGTGGTCACATTGTTGCACAATTGTGACTGTACATATATATACTATATTGACTTGTTGCAGCGGATGCAAGCATTGGGGGCAAAGCACTGTCCATTTTTTATCTCCGCCTTATTTCCAGAAGCACTGCCAGAATCAATGTCTGCCCCAGTATGTGATCTATAAGATGACATTATTGTGGCCCAGTGTCCTAACCTGATGCTGTATATGCAGCCATCTAGACTCTATTACAACAGTTACATCTTTCATATCACGAACTTTCAAGATGAGCACATATATCATAATCGCAGTGGCCCATTCATATGTTATACCTTGACGAGTGAATTCTTCAAGCAGAGGTTTCGTTCAGGGGCTTGATATTTCTATTTTTCTTATTTATGAATATTTTACCACGTTTATGGAAGAATTGACGTAACAGAAGACAATCACGTTTTCAAGGGCCGCTACTCGATCTTTTTGATAAGTGCGGTGGGTACTCGAGATGTGGTTCTCCTCAAACACGGGGCCTCCATTTAATGCGATGGTCCTTTCTGAGGAATGTCCCTAATTGAAGCTAGGTATCCAATTGCACCTGAAAGAAGTGAGGAAAGTCCTGTAAAAACTGTAAAGTGCCTTTCTAAAGTATTAAAAGTTGGTAACATAGATTCGGCAAATTTGGACAATGAAACAGAATTGCAGCCACTAATATGATGAGCCCCAACCAAAGCCTCTGCTTGGGAAATGCAGGCTGCAGGCCCTGTTGTCTTCATAATCTCCAAGCAGATCCACGGTGGCATAATATAGCATCAAAACCACCGGCGTAGGATCTGCATTCATTCGGCTTTACAAAAGGCTATCAACATCCAATTGTTGCCTAATCAAACTGTGCTTGCTTTGTAGATGTGAATTGCCCTTCTTCCTGTTTGGCACTTATCTCCTACACTGAACTTGTCCCAATAAAGATATAAATTGCTCGTAAAATCATTAGCACCTCGGATATTTGTGTAGCTGTTAATGTGGCACAGGGAGGGGCAGAGACACCTTTATTCAATAGAAATGCTCCTCCCTGTTCCAGTGAAGGCAGATCTCCGGTGCCCGTTTGACTCCCTTTGGCCGGCTATACTTCTTGGCCAGCTTTGAAACTACAGTATCTTATGGCACCGGAGGATCTGCTTGGAGATTATTGTCCTCATTGGTCAGTTGTTGTCTTTCACTCTGAAACATTCGAAAAAGAGTAGGGGCATGCCCCGGTGTGCGATGGTGCAAATCCTTCTGTCTGGAGTTGGTGATTCACTACAAATCACCCGGATGGAGGCCTGGCGAACCTCCGTCTTGTATTGGCCATGCAGTGTTTTACATCATTGACCTGGCACATCCCCGTCTTGTAAAATTCAGCAAGAAGAAAGGGTATGTCACCCCTTAAGGGGCGGTATAACCGCAGTGGTGCTGTATAACACTGCATGTCTCTCTGAAACATTGCCAGAATCAATGCACACCCCTGTGTGTAATCCATGGGATGATATAGGTACAGCCAGGCGACCTGACCTGCAGCCGTACTGATCACTGTCCTACAGGGATAGTCTAGACTGCTGGGGCACAGATCATAGCCTTGCGGGTATCCAGCCGTATCATAGATCATAGCCTGGCATCCAGCCGTATCATAGATCATAGCCTGGTATCCAGCCGTATCATAGATCATAGCCTGGTATCCAGCCGTATCGTAGACCATAGCCTTGCAGGTATCCAGCCGTATCATAGATCATAGCCTGGCATCCAGCCGTATCATAGATCATAGCCTGGTATCCAGCCGTATCGTAGACCATAGCCTTGCAGGTATCCAGCCGTATCATAGATCATAGCCTGGCATCCAGCCGTATCATAGATCATAGCCTGGTATCCAGCCGTATCATAGATCATAGCCTGGCATCCAGCCCCGTATCATAAATCCTAGCCTGGTATCCAGCCGTATCATAGATCATAGCCTGGTATCCAGCCGTATTGTAGATCATAGCCTGGTATCCAGCCGTATCATAGATCATAGCCTGGTATCCAGCCGTATCATAGATCATAGCCTGGTATCCAGCCGTTCACAGATAATAGCCTAGCCTGGTATCCAGCCATATTCTAGATGATACTCATAGCCTGGTATCCAGCCCTATTATAGCTCCCGAGTCTCTTCTGTTCTCTCCGCAAATAGCCTGGTATCCAGCCGTATCATAGATCATAGCCTGGTATCCAGCCGTATCATAGATCATAGCCTGGTATCCAGCCCTATTATAGCTCCCGAGTCTCTTCTGTTCTCTCCGCAAATAGCCTGGTATCCAGCCGTATCATAGATCATAGCCTGGTATCCAGCTGTATCATAGATCATAGCCTGGTATCCAGCCATATTATAGCTTCCGAGTCTCTTCAAAATTCTGTCCTCTCCGCAATAGCCCGGTATCCAGCCGTATTATAACTCTTCTGATTGTTTTCTGTCCTTTTCACAAATAGCCCACTGTCCAGCCGTCTTCTAGTTCCCGAGTCTCTTCTGTCCTCTTCGCAAATAGCCAGGTATCCAGCCGTATTATAGCTTCCGAGTCTCTTTTGTCCTCCCCGCAAATAGCCTGGTATCCAGCCATATTCTAGCTCCCGAGTCTCTTTTGTTCCTCTGCCAATAGCCCCATGGCATGTATGTGCCATATAGTTTTGTTCCTTCTTCATTGGCAGTGCTCAAAAGATGTATAAGGGACCATCCTCTCCTTTTTTCACTATTCTGTCTCAGAAGATTATCTGATCCCTTTGCCTCTGTAAGTTTCTGATTTGCAATTTACAGCTTCTGTAGCAGGTGGCAAGCCTGCTCAAACCCAGAGGAGATATCTCTTCTCTCAAAAGAACTCCTAAGCACCAATTTTCTTTGATCTCAGCAAGCAGACACACTTGAAGAACTTCGCAGTCTCCAAAGGAACCTAAAGAATTCCCCTGTTGGAAATAAATGGATGATGGAGTCTGATAGTCTGCTACTGATGTTCCTTGTGCCTTGTCTTATCAATTTTCTTGTTCATAATGGCCACTCATGTGTTAAGCCTTACAGTAAGAACATGAATTCCCAATTCAGGGCTCGAAATACCACCTGCATATGCAGGTTAGTGCAGGTAAATTTGGATCTGTGCAGGTATTTCTAATGTCTCCCTGCACCTAACCTGCACTGGTCCATGTACTGGGTTTTATACGTAAATGTCATATGATGTACATGTTGTAGGTGTACATTTTGTATGTAGACTATTATTAGCTGCATTGAGTGTTGCCACCCATAGTATATAAAATACACCAATGGTTCCTGAACAGTTTTAGTATGATCCATACTTCCTAAATTGAGAAGGTGCAGGTAATATTTGTCTGGTGCAGGTAATTTTCAATGTTACCTGCACCAGTGCAGGTATGCAGAAAAAAGTATTTCGAGCCCTGCAATTGTTTTAGTGCTTTCATTTCTTACCCTAATTGCTAATGCGTACAAAATCGACCATACGGATCATTGTCTTCTTTTTTTTAGACTTCTATTATGTACAGTATTAACAGATTCATTGTACTAGGGAACCTCCTAGCTTTCCAACAAGCACAATGAACAGTTGACCATCATGGTCTATGTCGTGTTCTCTAATATTAAATGAGAAGCTTAAATGTGTATGTATGTGTTGGCACCCAATATCAGCTAAGCTGCCTGAGTTTGCCATGTACATGCAGGGCTCGAAATACTGCGTGCATGTGCACCCAGGTGCACCCAAAATTGGAGCTGTGCACCCAATTATTTTCTGGTAACTAAGTTTTATTATTAGATTATTACTTAAATTCAAGTGGTGCACCCAAAAGTTTTTTAGTGTACCCAATTTTTTAAGCTGGGTGCACCAGTGCGCCTAATCCTAAAAATGAATTTCGAGCCCTGACATGCATTGTCTGCAATTTCAATAAATCTAAATCTAAGTGCAAATGTTTCTTTGAGACTTTAGTTTCTGGACCTTCATTTGGGTCCTGAAATAGCCTTAATACTCAGTGGTAGTCTTGATTTTAAAAGTCTCAAATTTGCCACAATTTATCTCCACAAGTAGCTACACTTGAGGAGTGTACAAGTCTTGTCTTGAAGGACTTTACCCGCCTCCAAAGGAACATAAAGAATTCCCCTACCAGAGTGTGTGTCAGGAAGACAGATGAATAACAGAGGCTGGTACTGATACCCAGGAAGGTTCTGGCTTCCAGCCAATCTTGGAGACATCCCAGATCATTTATAACACTGCAGCGGACTCAATATGTGGCCCTGGCAGGCTCAAAACATTGATCTTCTTTTTGCCGTATTGTGCAAGGGTATCTAGTAGATAACACGGCAATTGCTTTCACAGTTCGATACTCGTCTTTGTGTAGTTAAATAAAATGTTAATGCCTCCTTGGTTTTTACCAGTGCGAGTTGGCCTGATAGTGTGCAGCTGAAGTCAAAGAGCAAGTGGATGGATTTGTAACTTTGAGAATTTTGCATCCAGGTAGCCAACAGGACTAAAAAAGGTCCGTATTTCAAGTTCAGCTATCTCAACCAGGTGCTTTTGCCAAAGAAAAGAAAGGAAAAAAGTGACTTTGAAAGTGACCACAGCTTAATGTCCCGTCCTGTGCACGTCGGGTGAGCGATACAGTTGGAATCAAACTCACGACTGCTAGTTCCAAAGACAGGGCTGCTCACTACTGGGCATTAAGGTTTAAAAGTTTGGGTGCTACCGTAGGGAATTGATGACTGTTGGCCTTGAGAGACTGTAATGGTCAATAAGGAGATGTTTGGGCTAAATTACCTCTGCTGACAGAGCCGGATGGGAAGAACCTGCTGTAATCTATGTGGGGGTGCATGAAGAGAATAAGGCCATGGCAAATCATTTGCTTGGTTTTAGGTCATCTTGAAATATAACTCTAGCAAGTGAGCAAAACATTTTTAAGGCTGGGAGGAAAACTTAGCCTGGGTACCATCCGTATTCTACCGGGACCCCTTACACTCGCTACCCCTAAAAATATTTCTTAGGGGTAGCGAGTGTAAGGAGCCCCGGTAGAATATGGATGGTACCTAGGCTAGGAAAACTTCAATCTAAGTATGTCCTTTCTCTCAAACAGTGTGTAGCAAGGAAAGGACTTTCCTTTCAGACAGGGTTCTTCATCCCAAGGGAGTAAAGTATTGTTTTTGAGTTGTGGTCTGTACATGAGTGTATCTGTGTTTGTGCGTGTATGTATTTCAATCTGCAATGCCCAATATACACAATGCAGCATTATCATAGAATTCTGAGTCTGCTATTTTGGTCTCTGGGACTAGAGGGTTTGCAAATCGTTAAGGTGGTGAAGTTTGCCATCTCTAAATCTGACTGCCTTCTTCTGGGTGGAATAGGAGGATCCAGCTTATACCTCCTGTGCTGACATCTTATGATGATGTCCTTCACTATCAGGGCTTGAAATACTGGGTGCATGTGCACCCAGGTGCACCCAAAATTGGAGCTGTGCACCCAATTTTTTTATGTGGGTGCACCCTGTTTTCATAGGTTTACCTATGTTAGTATGTAAACATACTATTATTCACCATATTCTTGACATCCAAGTGTTAGAAAAATAATAAATTGTCTGTCATAGTACTTGTTGAAGAATTTGAAGTTGGAATTTGGGTGCTCAAAAATTTAGGTGGTCAGAAGAGGAGCAGTAAGGTTTGTTATTAGGTTTTTCTACCTAATTCTACTTAAGTTTAAGTGGTGCACCCAAAAAATTTTTTGGTGCACCCAAATTTATAGGTTGGGTGCACCAGTGCACCTATTCCCAAAAATGAATTTCGAGCCCTGGATGATGATGTCCTGAACTACTATTGTTGAAGTTTAAGAACCAACAGAGCCTATTGATGTGGCCCAATATGCCTCAATCCAGGCACACCAAACTACACTGTACAAGAGGCTGATATTAAGCTGACAGACACGACAGTACATCAAATAAATCATGATTGCTCCAGTGCTGGTTCAGGTGCTGTGGACTGTTGTTGGAGTGATGTGGTTTGTTATTGCAGTAGGAGTGGCTGTGGTATGATTATTTTCATGTGCAGTTATATTAAAGAGTTTCTGTCGTAAAGCATCAAGTTGAATGAACTCTATGTTATTAGAGGTGAGGTGTCAATTTCCTGCAATGTACTTAAGAGTTTCTGTCATAAAGTATTAAGTATAAATCATCAACTCAGCCCTGTTAGTGTTAAGAATCTGTTTATGTCCGCGTATACTAGTAACACTTAACGTTAGCCTATAAGTCACATACTAGAACTGGCTTGTGAGAATTGTTACTGGCATAGCATACCATAATTTGGCATGCATGTTCTATCACAGGGCTCGAAATACTTTTTCCTGCATGCCTGCACTGGTGCAGTTAACATTGAAAATTACCTGCACCAGACAAATTTTACCTGCACCTCTCTGAATTTAGGAAGTATGGATCATGCTAAAATTGTTGTAGAACCATTACTATTTTTTCTTTTATACTTTATAGGTGGTAACAGTGAATACAGCTAACAACAATCCACATACACCTACATCATAGGACATTTATGTATAAAACCCAGTACATGGACCAGTGCAGGTTAGGTGCAGGTAGACACCAGAAATACCTGCTCAGCTCCAATTTTACCTGCACTAATGTGCATATGCAGGTAGTATTTCGAGCCCTGTATCATAATAGCAAGAGATATCAAAAATAGCCATAAATATGCAATTTAATCAAACTTTAAATTTTTTTTTATTATGCAGCCAAGTTGAAATGGTAAATTTCAACAATAAAAATTAACAACATTCATTGCCTTGGGCTCCCAAACAATGGGTAGGACAGAAAAAGAATTCATGCTGGAGACATCCCTATACAGTAAAGCCCTTACTCTGTAACAGATAGTACAGACAGCTACTGTAAATGCATTTAGTTAATTTCGCTGTAGCAGGAAATGGAGTTTTCTCAGTGGTTTCAAGTTCTCAGTAGCGCCATAAACTGGAACCACGTAATATAATGGATAAATGTTCGCAGTGGTTTTAAGTTTGCGGTGAAGCGGCCACCGCAAAAACGGTGAACATAAAACTACCACGAACAATTCTGCATTTACAGTAGTACAGACGGAGATACAAGACACAGTAGTGAGTAGTGAGTACCCAGGGGCAGGTGGCCTGGAGGCATATGGTGTAGCGTATGGCCCATATATCTGGGACAGTTTGAGGGGCACTTGACAATCCTGGACAGCTAAATGGGGCAGAACTGACAGACCCCAGGCAGGTGGGAGACAGGTGTGTTGGTTTGCTCAGGGTGAAAATCATTTTCTCTATCAGTGTATCACTCTTGGAGCTGCCTAGCCTGGGTACCATCTGGGTGGGAGTTCACTCCTAATGTTTGCTTCTGCTACCCATCTGAGGAACTGTACATTCAAATATTTTTGGTTATGACGTTTGTTAATGAGTGAAATAAGGAATGGGTTCTAGAGCACTCCTTCGATGACAACAGGACTCTTACAAGCGGACGGAGTGTGCTTCGGGCGTTGGAATGCCTGTTTGAACGAGCGCTTGAACCCATTCCTTAATTCGCTCATGTGTAGGGACCAATCAGGGTCCTCGTCCAAAATTTGGACGATTCCAGACGATAAGAGATGACAATGTTCCCAAACGGAACAGGAGAGAAGTGACTGTACATTGTATATAGTGTGTAATGAATGTCAGAGCTAGAAGCGACTTTATATAGGACTGGTATATAATAAATGTTGGAGCTAACTATTATCCGGATGGTACCCAGACTAGGAGCTGCCAGAGTTTGTACCAGCAATATACATTGTACCAGTTTTATCTGCAATTTGGTATGATTTATAAAATGTAATAACCAAAAGCTCATGGCTATAAACTTTTATTATCATAGTATCTGGCAAGTCTGAGAAATCTTGGTCTTGTAATAAAACTGTCAGGAACTCAGTAAATGTTGTATGTTACATTTACTTTATATGGATATTTTGACTAAGTGGTTCTCTATATCATAAAATATAAGGTCTAAAAATTGTAACATCATAAAATATGGTATGGCTACAATCTTGCTAAGATGGGATTTTCTACCTTGCATTTATTGTCTGGTTTCTACCATTTTTGCGCAATGTCAGTTTTTATTTCCAAATTGTAGATTACGGAATGATCTGTTATTTATTCAGATACAATTCAATCTCTATAAGTATAACTGGATAAAAACGGAAATTACTTCCTAAAAAAAATTAATGCTTGGAGTGACATCCATCACTCGTCTTTAGCATCACTAAAATGAATTGGCAGAAAGGGACACTGAAAGAGATAAGAGTGATGGATGTCACTCCGAAGGTCTGGATTCCGAAGTAAATCTCCGATTTCTGGTTGTGTAAAAAGAGTCTTTATTCAGTGTATTTGAATATTGTTTACCTGGATATCTTACATTAAGAAACAGATTTGTTGTTTGAGTTGCCACTCTTCACACCCTTCAGTCTGCACCTGTTTAAGAGGTTCATGGCTTAAGGAAGTCAGTAGTTTACACAGTAGTTCCCATGTGGTCACAGTTTCATATGACATGGCCAAAATGTAGAAGCACGGAACAGTATTGAAACTTCGACCAACGTTGGCACTTAGCCTTTCTGTAATGATCCTATGGCATTTTGTAGGGCCTATTCTTCAAGTACTGCCCAGTTCCATATGTGTTGGCATTTGTGCCAAAATATCAGGGCTACAGATAACCTTCAACGACCTTGAGCTGTCCAATTTTGACCTTGAGCTGTCAGAGGTTGACTTTGAGCTGTAGGAGGTTAACTGTGACTGGCAAGGTCATGACAAGGTCGCGACACGGCATTGCACTTGGTCAGATGTAGTCAGAAAGTCAGGTCTGAATTGAGTTATGTCTTAATTACAGTGTTCTTCAAGGCTCTTGAGAGCTGCATCTTAATACATTTAACTTGGCACATGCAGTCAAAGCTGCTGGACCAAGAAAACCACTCAAGGGACCCACGTGTATACCATCTGGTCTATGTGGTCACTATATTCAGCATTCTGAGTCAATGTGAAAATTTACCTGACAGACTACCAAAAAGTGGTGATGTTATATTGGCCAGGTGGTGTAGAGGTGGTGACTTGTACAGGTGTGACTGTATATCAATGGCCAGGTGGTCCTTATGTAGAGGTGGTCACTTGTACAGGTGTGACTGTATATCAATGGCCAGGTGGTCCTTATGTAGAGGTGGTCACTTGTACAGGTGTGACTGTATATCAATGGCCAGGTGGTCTTTATGTAGAGGTGGTCACTTGGACAGGTTTGACTACAGGTATATACATGTATATCAACGGTCAGGTGGTCCTTTATGTAGAGGTGGTCACTAGTACAGGTTTGACTGTATGTCAATGATCAGGTGGTCCTTATGTAGAGGTGGTCACTTTAGTGTGACTGTATATCAATGGTCAGGTGCCAGGTGGTCCTTATGTAGAGGTGGTCACATAAACATGTTTGACTATACTCTCCCCAGTTTTGCTTCAAGCTCAAGTTCTTTGAACATTTTAAGATTTGGGTACCTTCTATCTCCCAGTCCAGTGCAATGGCCGAGTGGGTAGAGTGTTTGCCTTGCATTCGGTAGGTCGTGAGTTCAATGCCCGGCCGAGTCATTACCGAAGACTCTAAAAATGGTACATGCTGCTTTCTCTGCTTAGCACTCAGCATTTGGGAAAGAGTATGGAAGTTGAACACACACCACTACCAGTGGACTAGCCCCCTGCTGTAGTAATTGCATTGTGTGGCCCAAGGGCTACATTTTGTATTTAAACGGAGATGGGCACCGCCCTATGCGCCATCAGGCGCGGGAAGGACTTTAACTTTAACTTTTAACTATCTCCCAAGGCTGCAGGTACCCTGAAAAAAAATGTAAAATGTAACATCTGTTTTCCACAACTTTGTCTCCCAAGAATTAACGAGCTACTACTCCGTCGGTTTTTCCTCCGGCGGCTACAAATAAACGATCGTTTGATTCTGCTGAAATGGGTCGTTAAGTGGCTCAACGGCACTGCTAGCCTCCTGGGTAGTAAAAAAGCTAGCGGGAGAACCATTTGGGGACGGGGCGCAGCAATTTAGGAACCCAGTTGCCTCGGGTGGGGGTACGATCAATGCAGTTGGGCCTAGGAAAAAAAATGTTGTGTTTATTGTTTCCCTACCTACCATAGAAAAACCTGTCGACCCCTAGACTATTTTTGGGGGGGTGGGCAGTGGAGTTGCATAGCTTCCAGTCAGAATTTTTATTCAGCTTGCTTCCTATTCAAGTAAAAACACTGCTTGTCCTATCTAATTAAGGATAAATGTATCTATTATGGAAAAAATTAAAGTTTGACATTGAAGACAAGTGTCCTCATGCATGCCTTTCAGTATTTTACTTTGTTGAATTGTATACGAGCGATCGCTGTTGTTATTTATATCCAGGGACAGGGTATTCGACGGCTGGTACCTACCAGGACGTCAGTAGATTGGATTAAGAATTGATATTCAAATTTCCAGATCAAATCACTGTTTAATATGTAAATCAATGTTTCGCAAAACACCTGCTTTTTGCCTACCACTGTGTCACCGTGGCATCATCACGATTGCTCGTATTGTTATATGTTTTGGCCAGCCAAAAACAAAATTACAAGAAAAAAAAAGATAATCGCAACCTACCAACCCTAATTTTTTCAGGACTGAAACAGGAAACACAACATTTTTTTCCTATAGGCCTTTAACCGCCCGTTACACAGGAGTGATGTGTGCGTGTGGCGCAGAGTTGTTGGGAGGACTGTTCCGTAATTGGTGCTGGGAACTGGAAACACTCAGAGAGATCAACGTTTTATTGCATTGCTCTGATTTGTGGCGAAGTGTATTGAGTCTGTGCATAAGGGTTGTATCTTTTCTAACATTCTGGTCTGAATTAAAACAATGTTTCACAGTGCCGCAAAGTCCGAATTGCATATAATTGGAACTGGAAACACTCAGTGAGATCAACGTTTTATTGCATTGCTCTGATTTGCAGTGAAGAGAACTTTATGTGAGGATTGTATATTTCAGTGTTCTGGTCTAAATGAATGTGAGGATCATCATTCTTGTCAAATTGTACCATAAACTCCTATAAAGTTGGAACTGGAAACTTAGTTTGGACTTATGTTGCTGGAAATGATGATGATGATGATGGAATTGGAACTTGGAGAGATGATCATAAAATGTTTATTGCAGTGAATTGTGGCAAAGTGCACAGAGTCTTTAAAGTATTGCTTATTTTATGCATTCTGGACTTAAAAGATGTAAGGTTTCGCCAAGGAGGTATTTTAATTAAGACCTCCCTAGTTTCACGACTCTTTTCAAATTGTGTTGCAAACTCTTGCTGTTCCTTGTGGCAAAGCACCCTGAGTTTAAATTTCTATGTAAGAATTGTACAGTTTCTTTCAGCATTCTGGTCTAAAGGATTGATGTTAAGGTTTTAAGGTTTTTGTCAAATCGTGCCGCAAACTCCTACTAGTCCTAGTTTCATATATAGTGGATCTTGAAACACTCGGAGAGATCAGTGCTTTATTGCTTACAGTTAGTGTTATAGTTCTGGGTGGTATTTAAAGTTTATTCTGGTTTAAGCAAATGTACAAAATGTAGGGTTTCGGGATTCTTGTCAAACTGTGCTTCAATCTATTAAATACGAAAATTGCATAAAGTACCTATTAAAGTTTTATTGCTGTGGCTCTGGCACAAGTGCACTGAGTTTCTACATATTTGCCAGAGCTGAACATATGGCCAGATTTCTGATGTAGACGTGTCAGTTTTTGTGATATTATGTGGCTGTGATTTGGTACATTTGAAGACATTACATGTAGGTTCAGCTTTCTGCTCTTAATTTACTATAATAGGTTTCACAGCACTTTTTGCTTTTCAGTTTTTTTGCTACAAACTCATGATTTCAGAAATCGCAGGATGGCAAAATGCTTTTTGATTGAGGTGCTTAGATTGTTGTAATATGCTGTCTCTATACTCAGACTTATCAACTTGCTGCAATTTTATCAAGTGTGCACTAAATGGCATTTACTGAAAGCATTACAAAGTGTGCTGTACATTTTTGCATGTATATGAAGACATTTTAAGCAGGTACAGCATTTGGGTCTGGATCAACTTCTACTGCACTTCATGTCAAATTGTGCCGGAAACTGGCAATTGCAGAAATTGCTTGACTGGGTGCCAAAGTGCTTTGCTTGCGGTGCTAAAATTGTCCGTGGATTACTCGACTGCAATTTCGACAAATGCCTACTGAATAGTCTTTACTGTAATGATTGGATCTGCTGCACCAAATACTGTACAGTAAATGACTTTGAGTTCACATGGATTCAATTTCTTGGAAGGGAGACAATGGAATGTTCATTGTGTTTTTTTATTGCAATTAAAAAAGGATGTAATGCTAGTTCACCTTTATCCGTAGGGTAACTTTTATCCGTTCTTTTTAAGAACAATTTATTCAGGGAAATCAAGTCAACAGATGATGGTTTCAAACTGCAATATTTTGAGGATAGTACAATTAATTTTGAAGCTACTGTCCATTGACTCGATATCCCAGGATACCCTGTTTAGCAACACAACGGATATAGGTTACCCCGCGGATCAAGTTGAACTAAATTACTAGGCAGAGCATACATGTAGGATGAGCATTTTCATGGCGTTTTAGGTTCACAGTGAAGAGCTAGATTTTCAAGAAAAAACATAAACGGAAAGCCACTGCAAAACTTTTAACATTTACAGTATATGTACTACAGTAACCGTTGAAGACCTAAAACCTTTTCATTCTTGCACTTGCCCATTCCCACCCACACAGAACTATAATAAGGGCTTAGCAGGCTATTAACCATCATTGCTTGGTCGTTACAACGCTTCAAAGTGCTTTGCGACATCAAACGCACTCCATGCATGGACTCTGGCTTCCCACACGGACTAACTTGCATACTAAAACACCACATTTTGTATGACTCGGAAGTTAGACCACAGAAGTTAATGACTTGGCTTACTGCTGTATTGAATGGAATGAAGTCCCATTTTATACTTTCCTTTGTGACTCTAACTAGTCTGACTTGGAAGACAGAAGATACTGGACTCTTGCCAGTCCATATAGCAAGTCGTAAAGATTACCTGTACGCGCATGGCTGTTGCATGGCTGTATTGATAGAATTTGCAAAACATAAGTCAAGAGTCTGCTACAGAACTTTGGTCTCTAGATCTACATATTATATAGATTTAAATTCTGTCTTTAATTAAGATCACTAGTCTATTAATATTTCTTGTTGGAATGCTCAGATACGGTACTGTACTGTAGACATAAAAGGAGGACTGAAACAATGTGAGAAAAGTTTTGATGTGACCTTTGATATAAATTATCTCTTTAACTTGAGTTTTACATGGAACAAACTTCTCCTTAATGATTAGATTTTGGACCCCTTAGGGCTTATTATGGTACTGCAGCAGAGCGTCTGGTTTTCATATCATTCCTTTTCTTAAAAATCTGAGAACCAACAAGTAAAATCAGTGTGTCCTATCCTTGGCTCGGTGGTGTGTATCGGGGCAGAACTGCCAACACTGCGGATTTATCATGATCAATACACGACACGGAATTGCAACCTTGTTTCTTTATGATGGGGATAGATCACAGCGGAGGCGACAAGCTGTGAATATAAACTACTGTGGACAGGTTTTCCTTGGTAGGGTTCAGGTACAGGGCAGGTTTTTCAGTCCTTAATAACAATAATGTGATAAATTATAGACTCCAAGTCTCCAATGTTGATAGTATTTTATTGGTCAATTGGTCGATTGATTAGCTCTTGACAGGATACTTTTCCGGTGGTTTTACTTCATTTTAGGAGGTTATAAATATTTGCAGTGCTTTAGATTTGTGGTTTAAACAATTCTGTAGTACAGTAGTATTATACTAATCTCCAAGCAGATCTTGCATGGCATAAGACAGTATCATAAGCTGGGGATGGAGTCGTCTGACGGCTAAACTCCTTCCCCACAAAATCTGCTTCGAGATTAGTATTATACAGTGGAATGCATTTTTGCAGTGTTGTATGTGGTATTGTCACCATGAAAATGAAACCCCCACAAAACATTTAGATTTATAGTAACAGTGACTAGCACAAAGTGAAAGTTGTCAATCTGATTTATTGGATTATAAATGCTATACAATTTTGCTTGTCAGGACATCTCAGGGGCTGTGTAATTAGACTAGAGGGCCCCCTTGGGCCTTTGGAACTGAAGTGCCTCCTACCAGTTTTATTGTTCTCAGATATCGCCCCAGACATTTATTTCCTTCTGTTGGTCTTTGAACATTTCAAGGTGAAAATATCGCTTGAAGACATTACACAGACAATTTGAATGAGGATTATGACTGCATTCATAACAAGGCATAAACCTGGTCCTGAAACTTTGTTTTAATTGTTCATCTAGTTAATTTATTAAGACCAAAAAATTAACAAATCAAATGACTAGAGATTGAACTAGTTTAACTGTAATATCCAACACAAAAATTGGACTCACCCAAATTTTTGACTGAACAGCACCAGTCTTTGCCAAGGAATGAACAATCCACTGCTGCTGTGACGTCACGATATGCAGATAGAACACGTGACTCAGTGAGCAGTGGATCATAAGTTGCAGGAAGTCTATGGCACCCGCCGTCTCTGTTCAGGGGTGGTTGTAAAGCTCTGAGTCCAATTTTTGTGTTAGATATTGCAGTTAAACTAGTTTAAGAATGACTTCTACCAACACATATGAACTTTCAAGTTAGAATCAAATACCTGTGGCCTAATGAAGATTTTTGTTTTCTTCCTATACAGTTTGGCAGAGCTCGGGTGACTGGGCCAGCGGAGTGGACTATGGTTTCTACGACTCGGAGGGTGCGTTCGACGCGGAGGGAGGGGGCGTGGCGGCCGAGGCCGTGGATGACTACGCTGTCATCGCCAACGCTGACACACTGGTGAGCGATAACTTTCAATTGTGTGTAATGGGTGAGCTAGTTATGTATACAAGATGGAGTGACAACTTGCCGACTGCTGCCTACCACTGTGTCCAGGACTCTTGTAGCAGTATAATCAAAGACACAGACACAAACAAATCTTCACTGATCAAACTTTTTAAGATCAGTTGGGCTGGTTGAAAGAGAATTTCTCACTGCAGTTCGTTTTTTGGCTCAGCACTCTTGTGGGGTACCCACTCAACATGAATGAGACCTAAAGTACCTGTTTAGCACTAGATGTGTATTGGTTATGGGGCTTGTCAGCAGATAGAAGATTAAGTTGATACTATTAGCAAGATTGCTTTCTGTAAGACCTGTGATCTGTAATTTAAGCTGGAACACAAAAATTGTAATTGAGATCTATGCAGGAGATTACCATAAGCTGTGATTAACTACCAAATAATGCAGATATCAACTTTTTATAAGTAGGTTACCAAATTAATGAGCTCTGCTTTCACCAAAGGTGGATTTAGAGATCAAATAGGGATTTTTGGTAGAGCCTGGCTTTCTAAAGAAGTCCCCAGTTAGACTTAGATAAGAATCAGCAATAATAAACAGTGCAGATAAGCTTAATGAGCCCTGTCATGACATGTGGATTACAGAGGTCCCTATGGGGTCTTCACTGTGCCACAAGAGAGACTCAGAACACAGATAACAACCTGTACTGATGAGCAGGGTACCCTAATCAGTGCCACTGTCCTGACATGGGGATTACCTAGGCCCCTATGGGGCCTTGATTGTGCCAAGTTTTAAGGAAGATCATTGCAAGACAAAGAGATAAGAATCAGCAATGATTAAAGGTGTAAGCCAGTGAGCTTTTTCATGGATGACAGGCGGGTTATTAGTGCATCTATGGGGCCTTGGCTGTGCCAAAACCTGAGGGAAACTCCAAACAACTGGGTTGAGATAACAATCAGTGATGATTAAAGTGTAAACTAATGAGCCTTCTGAAGTTCCTGTAGTGACAGGTGGATTATGTTGGCATCTTTGGGGCCTTGGCTGTGCCAAAATACTCTTATGTATTGGTGTATCAAATTCTGATGATATTTAAGACTGGAATGACTTAGGGTAGTAAAGATTAACTATCAAAAACTTTCTATCATGACAGGTGGGTTATTTTAAAATCTATGGGGTCTTGGCTGTGCCAAGACTCAAGGAAAAGTTTTCAACACCTTGTCATAAGAACTTTCTTTAAAGGAAAATCTTTTCTACTGGGCTGGTCTGGGGTATTTTGTCAAGTCCCTAGTAATGGTCTTTTTCTTATAGCCTATTCTTCCATCTGGCCTTTCTGATTTCAGCTGGCCAATCGCCAATCAGCTTGCACTAACCAACACTCCCAGCATCATAGAGGCACCAGGGGGCTGAGGATGGTTAGGCTTAGGCCCTATTTCTGAAACAAGGCCCGGAATGTTTGCGGAAACGAGAAATGAAACTGTTTACCAAGGAATATAACGTTAGTTCACCTTTATCCGCAGAGTAACCTATATCCGTTGATTTGCTAAACTGGGTTTTCAGGGATATCAAGTCGATGGACGGCAGTTTTAAAAATATTGCAGTTTGAAACCACCACCTATCGCTAAATACACTGTTCGTAAAAGAATGGATAAAGGTTACCCTATGGATAAAGGTGAACAAGCGTTACACAAATTATGCTCCTGACTTTTTGTTAAGTTCTGTGGGTTTTCTTGCCTTTCTCATCATATTTTTCGTTCCCGAAAGCTACCCGGTGCAGTCCAGGGTTGGCAATAAGGACCTAGGCCTTACTAAGCTATGCACTTCACAAAGCAGGTGGCTTACCAGGGTATCATATACAACAGAGGCAAGACTATCAGCTGTGACAAGTTGTGCGACCTGTCTGCACCAGGCTATTCATCAGTATCATCACCCTCTGCAATTCCAGACCTCACTTTCCCCATGTGAAATCCAGAGCTCATGGGAACAGGCTGACTGGAAGCTTTCCTACAGGGCTGGTGACAAGAAGGGGATGACAGTGTTGCTTTAAATTACTTGTACCACCATTTGTATTGGTCCGAATGCTGACTGCATGGCCCTGACCCCCCTCCTACTCTTTTTTCTGGTGGGTTCTTGCAATGCCCTACATTATTCTAAACTTTAAAGGACTTCAGCTCTGTCATCTGCCTCCAAGCTTTTCCTCTCGACTGGTGACAACAGACTAGTACATGTTGCAGCTATAACCTGTAGGGATGACAATGGCAGTCTGTTCACAAAGCAGTTTCAAGTTTCTACCACTTTGTCTTAGTCTGAATGTTCACATTACCCTTGACCTACCCCCTACTCCTTTTACTGGTGGCTTTATGGCTTGCAATGCCCTACATTAATCTAAAGAACTTTGACTCTGTCAACTGCCTCCACGCTTTTCCTCTCCACTGGTGAGAACAGACCAGTGCAGCTTTCACTGTAGGGATGACAATGACAGTCTGTTCTCAGTGTTGTTTCAAGTTTCCACCACTTTGTTGGGGTCCAAGTGGTGATTGCCCTTGACCTACCGCCTACTGAGTAACTCCTTTTACTGGTGGCTTTATGGCTTGCAATGCCCTACATTATTCTAAAGGACTTCTGATCAGCTCTGTCATCTGCCTCCAAGCTTTTCCTCTCGACTGCTGACAACAGACTAGTTCATGTTGCAGCTATAACCAGGGATGACAACAGTCAGTTCACAAAGTTCCTACCACTTTGTCTGGTTCTAAATGGTCATTGCCCCTGACCCATCCCCTATTCTTCTTTTTGGTGGGTTCTTAAGTCTTATAATGTCTGGCTATATGAATCTAAAGGACTCTGATCCTCAGACCAGCTGTAGCCCAAGAATCATGGGTGCAGGCTGCCTGGAAGCTTTCCCACTGAGCTGGTGACAAGGAGGAGATGACAATTACAGTCTGTTCTCAGTGCACTTAGTCTACCACTTTGTCAGGGTCTGAATGCTGATTGTCCCTAACCACCCCATTTCCTTTTTTCTGTTAGGTTCTTAATTTCTTTCATCTGCTTAACTGCCCTACATGTGGATTGTTTGCAAGTGTCTCAAACTACCTCACAGGGGATGGATTGCAAACAAGCCAGATTGGTGAATATCCAAGCTGACTGGAGCATCCGCATTCAAAAAAACGATCCGGATCCTTGAAGTTTGACTTACTTGACTTTATATGTCGGGTGTCACTGTGGCTGCAGTTTAATCGGATTCGAAGTTTAATCCGCTTGCTTTTTTTTTATGGTGAACAGGACTAAAGGACTTCAGCTCCTACCAGGCATTTTTACACCTGGGAGCTCAGGGAACAGACTGCCTGGAAGCTTCCCACTGAGCTGGTGACAAGGGGATGACAAAAACAGTCTGTTCTCTTTGCTGTGTCATGTCGACCATGTTGGCCTTTGTCTAGGTCTAAATTACACTTGGTGATTGCCTGTGACCTGGCCTTAAGCACTTCAGTAAGGTCAGGTCTTCTCCTCCTTATTTTTAAAGATCTGCTGAGACTGAGAATGTCTCATTGTTGTTTTAGTTTCGGACAGCGGACAGAAAAGTGTGGAGAACAATGACAGCCCTGAGAAGTGATGACTGATAAGCGGCTAGGATGAGTAAGAATGATGCGGTTACCTTGTCCTTAAACTTTAATAGGTCCAAATTCACCATCCCAAATTTTAAGTTGTCTGTTTCACATGACAATGCCATGCTGAGGACAAAGATGACAATGCAGAACAGATAGACTGTGTGCCATTGGTCATCACTTTTGCAATTTAGATTGAGCCCAAGGCCAAAGTGTTCGAAACTGTCTGACTACACCAGTTTCTTGTCACAGTCAGAAGGGATTCAAGATGTTAACTTCAATCATTTCTATCAGGCAGGTCTGTAGTGGTTTGCTATTAATTCTACTTTTGATCACAAGGGCCTTGGCAGTCTCAGCGTAGTCTCACACATTTAAATTGATTTTGCACTGGGTACTCTCACTAGTACTCGGAGTTTCAGCCTGCCACAAACAGGGACAATCATTTTATTCACATTCTAATGTCTTGGCATACACAATGTGGGAAAATTTCCTTCTAATTTTGAAATTTGCAAAAGAAAAAAAAAAGCTTTTAAAGTTTTAACTCAAAAGCATGTTGAGATTCCGTGAACCTACAGTTGAGTTCAAGCCTTGGAAGTTGTCAATGACAAGAGGACCCAGGCCTGAGTTGTTGCTTTATTAAAAATAACAGTTCCTGAAGAGTGATCTATGTGATATGTGTGGGAGAAATTCTGGGTGCCTTTTAGTCTCTATTTCAGACCTCATGTGACAGTCTAGAGTGGCTGTATTTTACAAAACTGTCATGAAAGACATGCTCTTGAATGTTTGGTCTTTCATTCTGGTTGATCTTGTGATAATATCACTTTACCTTTTACATCTACTATCTAGGGTGGGTTCTCACATCTTGGCATATATACTGTCGGAAAATGTCCTTCTAATTTTGTAATTTGCAAGAGGAAAAAGTTTAGAATTGAAAGCAATGATTTGATTCTAAGAAGGTACAAGTTTGAGGTCAAGTGTTGGAAGTTGTCAATGACAAGAGGAACCAGACCTGAGTTGTTGCTTTCAAGTCTTGAAAAGTGATCTATGTGATATGTGTTGGGAGGGGCCCCCAGTCCATCACAGGAAAGACTTAAGGACCTGTTGATGAATGTCTTGGGAACTTGAGACGTTTGCATGGCACTCATGTCTTCCAACATGGGGTTAAGTAATGGGCAAAGGTCAACTGAAGGTTAGAAGGTCATGACCTTGTTCTGAGCAAGTGCAAAGTTGCAGGGAACCCAGGCCACATACTGGCACGCAAAGTTGCTTTTGGGCCATAGTGATTTCTTTACTTGGTTATTGGAGATTGTAAAATGAAATAAATTCAAGTGAGAGGTCAAGATCAAAATACAGAGCTTGAAGATCTTTCTTACTACAAAATGTGTCATTTCACCATAAAACATATTGAGGATTGTGCTATACAAATACCATTTAATAGATGAAACGATTTCATAATTCTGAAAATGTTTTTAAGCCGAATTGACCTTCTTGCAAGTGTAGAGTATCTGAGAGCCCAGGTCATATATTTGCTCTTACGGATGAATCTTAGGCTACATGGAGTTCTTTCATCTCTGTGTGTGTACATATTAAATCAGAGTTGAGTCTTTGGCTAGTAAGAGAAATTGCTTACTGGAAAAAGTGCTGAATGTACGGAAATTTAAGATATTGTCAATCTCCCATACAATCAGCTCTGATGATTGGCATATCTCACAGTGTGAAACCCTGTAGGTGACTGATTAACCTGGAGTCAGGAAGATTGGAGTAAATCTGAAACATCTTGTAGATGAAACAACCAGAGGGGCGAGTAAGAACAGAAAGAAACAACACCCCGACTCCCGGGATTCGAACCCGCGCCGAACCCGGGCAGCCGGATCACAAATCGAACGTGCAAACCGTTCGGCCAAATGGCTTAAGCCGTTAGGCGTCTTCGGTTTAGCAGTCCTTGAACACCACTGTTACACTACTCCCCCTTTTCTTTTCAAGATTCGTCCTCGAATCTCCGAGTTCGACATCCCTGTGTGGCACATCCGCTAGCCTGTTACTCACAGGGTCGGCATGGGAACCAGTGAAACAACCAGAGGGGCGAGTAAGAACAGAAAGAAACAACACCCCGACTCCCGGGATTCGAACCCGCGCCGAACCCGGGCAGCCGGATCACAAATCGAACGTGCAAACCGTTCGGCCATAAAGGCTTAAGCCGTTAGGCGTCTTCGGTTTAGCAGTCCTTGAACACCACTGTTACATAGACAATAGGGAGAAGTCCCCATCACTCAGTTTGCTGGATTGTGGCCAAGTGCACTGATTCCCTACAATTGTGTATGCCTCTCAGTGTAACTTGTTCAACTTAGATGCAATGACCTGATAGTTAGAGTGTTTGCCTTGTATTTGGAAGCTCATCGCTCAAACCGAGAATTTGGTAAGAGCTAGCTAAAATGGTAGTCCAATAGACTTTGTGAGGCGTCAAGGGCAGCGGGTTGTGATCCACTGTGTCTAGGGCACAGTATTGGCAGGTGGAGCCCATCGCTGTCCCTCTACAACTAAAATCAGGTACCCATTTTTACACCTGGATGGAGTGGGGAAAATCGTGTTCTAAGGACACCACATTGGTTGCATATCGGCATATTTGAACCCAACACTACAAGACTTTGGTGCACCCTGCTTTCTCTGCTTAGATACACTCAGCACTGTTAAACTCTGAGAAAGATTTACTGTAAATGCATTTAAGTTCGCAGGGATTTGATTTTGCGTTAGTGGGAAAATGGATTGGTTTTAAGTTCGCAGTAGTGCCATAGACTGTAGTAAAGATTATGATGGAAAAATGTTTTCGTAGTAGCCACAGTGAAAACTACGAACATAAATCCACTGCAAACATTTCTGCAATTACAGTAATACACCAGCTGCCTGTGTGGCTCAATGGCTATAGAAGCAGAGATGGGCACAACAAGTATACATATGGTGACATTATGGTCTATCTTTTCTTGGCTTTAATTCCAATTTAACTGAGATTATGGCATCAAACCCACACAATTATCCAGTCTAGACTTGCCAGGTTTGACATCTGTCCAACTCTTGATAATCATGTCACAAGGCCTGTTTCAAACGTCTAGTCTAAACATTGGTTTTGATGTTGCTCCATTCATGATTCAACTCTTGACTTGTAGTAGTAATAAGTTCCAGTTGTTTTGAATATAGATTTTGCAGAATAAAGGCCACATAACTTGATAATAACTTATAACTAATAAGGCTACACCAATTTTATTTGATGGCTATGGGATTTTAAAAAATAATAATTTGCTTGATTATCTAGCATTATTTTCAAGGTCATCATCTTCATCATCACCATTATTTAAAGTAGATTTGACTGTCAACATGGAAACAAAGTCGTAGGGGGAGAATCTGTATTTTTGTGCACACAGTGTCAGGGATTGAATTAGTAAGATTCAAGGATATGGGAAAATTCTTTTACACAACAAGTGGACATTTACAGTACATGTACCTCTCTCTCTCTCTCTCTTTCTCTCGGTTTAAGGTCCATTGTTCACCATTTTGCAAGGGTTGGAAGTAAGAGTTTAGTGCATGAAATCTCTGAGAACTGACAAATTAAATAAGTGTGCCCTAAACTCAGCTGATTGCATCCAGAGTTTTGACATGGTTCCAACAGTTCATCTAACCCAGGACATGTTTTTGTCCATTTCTCAGTTAGCGTTCCAATTAAACTCTTATCAAGAGTCTACTAGGGTTTATAGTGCTCTCTGAAGCTTCCCAATCGCCTGGTTTAGAGTAAGTTAGACATCAGAGTCTTGACACCCGTCCAAATCCAGTCATAAGTCTCCACATGTTTTTCTCCTCTTCAAAGTAAATTGTTTTTGATCTAATTCTGGAGGGGTGTAGCTGGCTTGTAAATGTGCAGAGTTGTTTTGTCTATGTTTCTTTATTTTGACATCAATCCAGCTTCTGTTTTTATATTTTGACCGCCATGACTCTGTGGTCATGAAGTTGTGGTGGCACCGTGGCCTTGTGGGTATGCTACTCAAAATCCCTGACAGGTTGTCATGTTTTGGCTCCGATTTGACTTTTAAGACATGTTTTTTCCTTTCTCTCTAAATGTCTTTTCAAGTTCTTATAACATCTCCAGCTTGATTTTTTTTCCATCCCACTGAATAATTATTGCTAACCCTACAACATTGGAATTTATATGCTTGGTTACCATCTCTCATTTCAAGCGTAGAAAAAAACATTTTTCATCATTTTTGTGTCATAAAGTTCAAATCAGCATCCATGCGACCAGCATGACCAGATGCTATTATTTTCCCTTTTGAAGAGTGATGTCAGTTTAAAAGCAAGTTCCTCTGTAAATCATACAACTTTTTTTGTACCATCTATATGTATGGTGAAAACATCTGGGATGGAGTTTTGAAGTTTGGCATTAATCTGATTCAATGGTTGAACCATTGCCCTTTTCCTCCAGTCCATATAAACTCTTTTCAAATCTGAATCCCACACAAATCTAGCAAGATTAACATTCTGTAGATTCTGAATTACCTGGTGCAGGTACATGTATTTCCTGTTTTGACATGGGTCCAACATCCAGTTTAACTCCTGACTTGTTTTCTCTCCTTTTCGCCCCGAGGCATGTATCAATTTGCTCCCCTAAGCAAAGTGTTCCACACAAACACCTGCATGTTTGACACTGCACTGCAGGGTAGGGCATCAGGTTATCCCTTGGAGTTAGGCCAACATTCTGGTAGGGCCTAAAACAAAATGTTGTGTTTCCTGTTTCCCTACCTACAATAAAAAGTCTAGATTTTTTGGGGGGCGGGCAGTGGAGTCACATACATTGGAGCTTGCAGTTAGAATTTTTATTCAGCCTGCTTCCTATTGATTCAGAAGTAAAACACTGCTTGTCCTTATAATATAATGAAGGATAGATGTATCTACTATGTACAACATTCAAGTTTGACTTTGAAAGACTCATAGTGTCCTCATGCATTTCAGTTTACTTTGTTTAACTGTGTTGTTATATGTCACATTTAAGTTTTGGCCGTCCTAAGAAAATTACAAGAAAAAAAATAATCCCTACCTACTGACACAGCAATGCAGGGTAGGACCTCAAGTCATCCCTTATGCTGGAATCAGGCCAATATTCTGGTAGTTAAGATCAGTAGGAGAGTAACAGTGTGGCCAGAGCAACTGAGTTGATGGTTTGTAGTAAAGGTGGTTGCCAGATCTTCTATGAGTAATGAATGCAAAATACTGTTTCAGATAATTGATTTAAGGTTGATTTAAGCAAGTTTTTGGTGCAAGGATTAATTACAAAGCTTGACTTGGTAGTTAAATTCAGAAGAAGGTTCAACCATGTGGCAGGAGCAACTGAGTTGATGCTTAATGTGGTAAATGTTGAATGTACAAAATAAGTGTTGATTTGTAGATTGATTGATTGATTGATGTAAAGTGCAGTTTTATGGGGGCTGGGATATCTCAATGATTCTGTTTGATGATATCTCAAGCACTGATGGGCAACTGTTAGGGCTGGGTATCGGTACAAAACCATTTTTTTCTTATTGGACCGGTCCAGAAAAAACGAGAAATTATAAGTCCATTTTGTCGACATGATGAGGAACGAAAATCTGTGGGTATTAAAGAATCTGATGCAGAAATACCACCCCAAACATTAACCTAGCCTTTCAATTGAGGGCGATTTTGTAGTTAATGTAATGTAAACGTTCAACTTGGAATTTGGAAAAGCATGATGGAAAAAAAAATTTGATTAAGGATTCTTTGCTGTCAATCAACAGGAATGAAGATAACCAAACAAAAAAAATTGAGCTGGCTGGAGCCCTAGGAGAAGTTTATGAATTTCTGTGGGTCATTCATTCCCTTCCTCTAATTGAATTCAGATTTATCTTTGCAACAAAACTGCAAGACACTGAAATGTTCCCTTTGGCATTTCTAGTTTCATCAGCCTCCTCATGGGGCCTTATGCACTTTAATATGGCCCTGACCTATGGGGTCTTGGGTGCCATTTGGTCCCAGTGGTGTCATTGCACAGCAAAGTGAGAGTCTAATGGTGTGTAGCAGCCCTTATCGAAAACTACTGACAGACAAGCCCTGGGGGATCGTGGCTCGTATGACATTGAAGTAATTTGTTTCACCTTGAGATGATATCAGCTTGCAGAACTACATGTAACATGAGAAAGGCCAAGAGAGATGTTGGAGATTGTGTTGAGCTTCAGTAACATGTTGTCAGCGTATGATTCTTACTTGGGAATTCCTACAGTCAGATGTGCAAAGGTTTGATTTGACAGGTCCTTGGCTGCAGTATACTGTAAATGCATTTAAGGTCGCGGGGATTTAATTTTGTGGTAGCGGGGAGAAAGGACTTTTCGCTGTGGTTTCAAGTTCGCGGTAGCACCATGTACTGTAGTCTCTTACTGCCATGATGGGAAAATGTTCGCGGCGGTTTTAAGTTCACGGTGAAATGACATTAAACCACTGCAAAAGTTTCTGCATTTACAGTAAGTAGCTGCTAATGCATTGCATGCCAGCGTAGCTGCCATGGTGTGTTAGAATCTCCTAAATGTAGTAGATTTTCCAAAATCTTCTGGGCTTTTAATTTTGAAGGTGCGTGGTCTGGGTGCCACATTAGAATTGCAATTTTTGCCCACAATTTGACAAAATGACCTGCTAGTAACCTAAGATTTCAATACAAATTGCTGGAGCCGAATTGAAGTGATTTTGGAGTGGCAAGCAATTTAGAGGGGATTACTATTTGCAAAACATGTTGTCCAGAGTGAGTGGCTGTCGAGTGTATCAATCCCGAACAACCTGGAAAGTGGAAAAGTTCACAGCAGTTTCCATTTTGGTTAAAGCTTACTGCTTGGAAAAAAAATCAGAAAGATATGTAGATTTTTGTAAAATTCGTTCACAGGTATAAAACGTATGTCAGCACTTTGACTTTGGTAACTGAATCAAATGGTTTGTGGCTAATGTTAATAGCATGTCAACAATTTGTATTTCGCGTGGAAGTTGCCAAATGATAGGCTTTCAATCTTCTTTTGCCCTGTAATTTCAAGGTGGATAGGAGGCCATAAGTGCTATTAGTGCATTTAGTAAGTAATTGTAGGTGTGGTAGATTATTCCATGCCAAATGCATGAAGGACACTGTTAAAATTAAATGTACTACTGGGTAGACCACAATTCAACTGCTAAGACTACTGTGAAGTCTCTTAGAATAAGTTAAATCATTTTTAGAGTTTGGTTAACTTCTGTTACAACCTACAGTAGAATTGCACTCCCCATTTGCTAGGACATTTCGTGCAATTATCCGGATGGTGCAAAAAAGCGAAGTTATTCAGCTGGACTGCATCACTACTGGACTTTGGGATTCCGTGGAATTAACAAAAGTGTGCAGTTATCCATTGTGCAATCAACTGGCTTCTACTGTACTTGAAAATTCTATGGCATTAAGGAAAAAGGCCTAGTCACCACTGAGCCATTATGAGAGAAACCAGACTGTCAATGGTCTTCAAACACTCCTAAGATTGTCTGAATCTTTATAAGTGGACTTGCTTGTGTCTTGACAACTTGCAAATTGCTGACTCTAGAATAGACACAGAGTCAGCTACAAGTTGACCCTGTGCACAGAGAACCTCCATGGAATGTCCAGGAAGAAGGAACTGTGTGGGAAGGAGTGGGGGAGATCGGAAATCTCAGGTTTTTAGGGGAGCTCAGAAATGTAATCTTATCCCCCACAACCCTGTCTCAACCAAGTTTGCCTTCTAAGGTCTAACTATTAGGAATTTAGGGGATGTGCCTGTAGCTCAACTGGTTACAAAGCAGCCTCACAGTTCAGCTCAGCACAATGACAAGACTCAAATCGTTGGAAGGGCATTTCAGTTCATTTTTCATGCTTTTACAAAAGATGTGGAGTCAGCAGTGGATGTCACCCAGAAGATTTACTTGCTGCTGCCTTGCTTCTCTCCCAACACATGAGAAACTGATTTCTGCAATTTCCTAGGCAGTTAAATCCACCCAATTCAGCCCGGACATGGTTTCCATCTCACCCTGACACCCTATATATCTGCTCTGTCAGCTCGGAGTGTCCAGGGTGCAAATCTTCTCAGCCAGGCAATGACCTTGGGCCAAAATAGAACATTCCAAGGTCACAGTGTGTGTAGTTCCTGGTGGAAGGTGATAGCCTGATGGTTTGGAGGTTGTCATAACATTGAGGCAGAGGCCATGAGAAAAGTTTCAAATGTTTACAAAGTTTTGAAAACACTTAACTTCTAAGGATATTTGATAAAAGAATTGTTGCTACAAAGAAGCTTTAACGTTACTGTTTTGCCTTAACGTTACATTTACTATGCCTAAAACTACACCAAAAAACTGTAATTTTAGCTTAAAGCAGGTAATCATACAAACTTAAGACCATTTGGTCTTGGGTGGCATAAAACGTTTTCTTGCAATTATTTCAGTTGCAAGTATTTAAAGGATTCTGGAATTTTTTAAAAGGTTTTCCTGTCTATTTAATCTTGCATATGTTAACGGAACATTTGCTGTTGAATCATTAACACCTGCAGTGTATAATCAGTCTCACCTGGCCAGCCAACTATCTCCAGCCACAAGCCACATTAAATAGTTCTGTCAATAGGTACCAGTACGGTGTACCAGTACAAAACCAATTTTTCTTGTTGGAACGTGGACCGGTCTAAAAAAAATGGACCTGAAAAAAATCGGATGTTGGACCGATTAGAAAATCGACAGACGTTCACCTGTTTTGGGGCTTGCGGGTCAAAAAAAAGTCAGCAAAAAAAAAGAAGAGTTTCTACTGTCAAACTTGGTCTAAAACAGAGGCAGTTAGTGTTATTTACATAAAGATAGAATTTTAAAACATCAATGGACGTCGGATACTCCACCAAACAGAATAACTTGTAGCGAAATGGAACATAATTGTTTTGAGCCCATTCATAACTTTTCATAGAATTAGGTCCAGGTCCAAACCTGGACCTGATCCTCTGGACCTGGACCACCCCTACATTGTAGTTCCGTCCAGTTTTACAATTACAATCTGTAAAGAAACCACCACCATTCGCCAACTATTTTCCTCAGTGAAACATTGTTCAGAGACCAAGTTTGACTGTACCTGTCTTCTCTTGATAACTTGTTAGCCTGTTAAAGGTCTCTATCATCCTCTAAAAGGGTAAAGCTTTAAAACAGATGTTAGACTCACATTGTCTAATTTGTCTGGAGTTGAAGAGACTTTTGTGATCAATCTTGATAAACCTTGGACCCCTTCCCATCTTCGAGGTTATCAGCTGCCAATTCTGGAACATTGTTCTTGGCAAACACCCTAACAAAGTACACATGTTGCTAATTGTATTTCTAACATACATGTAGCTTGACTGTAGATGTTACATGTGTTAAATGGCACTGGGAACTTTGGTGGTTACAATATAGTTGTGCACAGTACAATTGTATTAGATTAGTCTATGATTGAAAGCCACGCTGGTGTATTTGCAAAGCTTCAAACTTAAATATGTCTGACCTTTTGTATAACAGGTTTGTAAGCCAGACACCTGCACCCCCTCTCTCCACCCACCGTCTACTTTCTACTGCCTACGCAAAATCTTACATGTCAGAACTTGTTGTTTCCTGATAATAGTGATGGAGTAGGCACAATCTTATACATGTCAAAACTTGTTGTTTGCTGATAATAATGACGGACTTGGTTGTCATGTTGAAGTCACGAGTAGGGGAATTTTTTGATAAGAGGTACTTAACTTTCTTTGGAAAAGCACTGATAATGATGTTCCCTATAGCAATACAAATGACTTCAATCATGCTGGTAGGCTATGTTAGTTTATATGCTTGGTTCTCATCTACTAATTTTAGATTTAAGCTAAATGACTATTAAAAAATGAAACAGAGCAGTAGGAGGCAAACTATGTCACGAAAATTGGTATAGGGGTAGGTTTGAGCACTTGGAATGGAAAATGGGTCACATAGACCAGTTCATTTTACATACCACTAAGATAGGGGTGATATGGAACAGTACTGTTACACAGTAATAATTTTGTATTGGGGTGGAGATGGATTGAAATATGCTGTATTTGCTCACAAGCAAATGTCGGCTTTTTTTAGTTTTTAAGTCATTATCTGGAGATTCACTCCTCAAATTGTCCCAGATCATCTAAAATCTGACACCCTTATAGTATCCAAAGTTTCTAATGTCAATGTCTGCAAGTTTGCAAGATTTAGCCTCTGGTAACTTAAAACCCACACAAGTCATGCAACCCCAAACCAAATCATCCATATCCACTTTTCTCTGTGGGTCATGTACACAGGGACCTCAAAATTAGTCCAAGCTGAAAACTGCACATGTGAGTCCAACCTGTACAAACAAACCCTTGACCAATCCCACATAATTTTCCTTTCCCCTCATGTTGTTATAACAAAGCCTGCTATTGTTAGGAGAAACATGGAAGCTGAGAGGCAAAGGTGTGGTGTCTTGGCTTTTGACATTCTTGGAAAGAAGCCAGAAAGTAAAGGGGTCTAGCCTTCTGTTTTTCTTACAAGGCCGAACAAACTTGATTTTGTGGTTTATATTTATGTACTCACAAGTCCTAGAGTCTTAGAGCCTCTCAACTGGTACAGTACAGTACATCCAGAATTTTTCGCAGTAGTTTTATGTTTGTGGTTTTCGCGATGGCCACTTAACCGTGAACTTAAAACCACTGCAAACATTTATCCATTATACCAGGCTACAGTCTACGACTCTACCAGAACTTAAAACCACCACGAAAACTCCATTTTCCAGCTACCACGGAATTGAATCCTGCAAACTTAAATGCACCAAAGAAGTAAACAAGTGATGGTGTGGGTGCGTGTACTCTCAAGTTGGTGGAAGTCTGCTATTCTCATTGCCTTGAAGTTTTGAGAGATTTCAAAGCCTTATTGTCCACAACATAAACATGTTGAACTTTCAATTCAAGCCCACCTTACAATGAAATTCTTTTACGTGGTGCTTTGGCCTTGGCTTCTGACAGGTAGTATAATGGGTGAAATATAGCCAGGTCATGCTGAGGCTCTACATTGTTTATTTACCAGTTTATACCCAAAATTTACTGTGAATACAATTAGGGTCAGTTTGTTGACATGTGAGTTGGTTTGGGGTAATGAGTGATGAGTAGACCTCCTGTCCCATTATGAGATTTGTGGACCCCCTGTGGTGCCTATTCTGTGGCTGGTGGACAACTCACACCTGCAACTCAGTTGTCAAGGAAAAATTTATGAAGCCATGATGATCTGGTGGGTCTTTTTTTCTTGTTTATGTAGCAAATGAGAAAGACAGGTCTAAAGACAGCATACCAGCTCGAACATGTTTGCCTGTACATGTACAAAAGGCATTCTATCCCACATGTCGAGTAGTGATTCTAAATTTAAGTACCGTGCAATTATGTTAGTAGGGATTTAATTTCGCGGTAGCAGGAAAAGGACTTTTCACTGTGGTTTTAAGTTCTCCGTAGCCCCATGCACTGTAGTCTCTTACTACCATGGATATTAAACCACCACGAAAGTTTGTCCTTTTACAGTAAGCAACCCTGTGTTTGAGGGAGCTTCAGGAGTTACATAATGTAGTAATAAAAGAGCCCAACTCGCTTACTTAGCAGAACAGAGTTGACCTGGTATGCTTGGACAAAATAGTCAAAATAGCCTTAGGCATAGCTGCATTGTCTCCTACCTACTTGAAAAAGGCGTTTTTCTTCACCTCAATTGAGAGCGACAAAAGAACATACAAAAGTTTATTTAAAGAAGAAGAAGTCTTCTACCCAGTAGGTAAAGAATGCGGCCCCAGAGAGGAAACCCCCATGTAATGTTTATAAACTCTAAGCTGCTGTAACTACTACAAACACACTTGGCAGGTGGTGCAGTCGCCCGGACAGGACCTGTTTTCCTTGCTGTAACTCTTGTGTTTTCCTAAAACCAAGGAGCCTTCAAGTTTGACAGTGGTCCCTGCCCAAACATGCTTAGACAGCGTGGAGATGTTGACTCAAGAAGGACAGTTTTCAGTTTAAGGTGTTGATTTAAAATTAGGAAGGACATTTTTTTTTTTTTAAACATGTTGACATATCGGAATGCAGTCTTTGTGCTTAAAGTATTCCGTTATGGAGGTTGAAAGTGATTTTTCTAACTTGCAATTGCAAGGGAGTTTCCAGTTTAAGATGTTACTTTAGGCTGCCAGTTTTGATTGAGAGAGATATTCTCTCAAGACATTCCATGTAGTTTTGAGTTTAAGAAAATGTTGGCTGAAGGTAATTGAGTGGAGTTTTAATTCAAGGAAGACATGTATGTTACTTATAAGGAAGACAATTTTAAGTTTAAGGTGTTGTCCTAAGGAATGCAGTTTTCAATTCATGATGTTGACTTAAGAAAAATAGTTTGAGTTTATTGAAGAAGCTTTCTGTTGACAAAGGAAGACAGTTTTGAATTAACCATGTTGCAGTCAGACAGTTTTCTGTTTAAGTTGTTTACTCAAGAAACACTCATTTTTGAGTTTAAAGATTCCTCTGAGGGTTGGGGGTGGAGTCCTGCTGTTTTCTAAGACCAGTAAATAAACACTTGTCATGCTAAATTTGGAAAGTCAATATTCAAACCCTGTGGGATGCCCTTAAAACTTTTCAGCTTGTCAGTTAAAGTTAAAGTAGCACATACATTTGGCTATTCAATTTAAACTACATTATGTTGGATGGTTCCCCAATTTTCTGTTTTTTTTTTTGTTTATTTCAAAGAACCAATAAAAGAATAAGAATGAAAAATAAAAAATAAAGTTGCACGCACATCTGTAACAGATGATTGGGGGTGGTACCCATCTCCATTTCTGTAGCCCTTGGGCCACACACTTTTGCAAGCCACTACAGCAAAGGAGACACAAGTAGAAGTTGCCCTTGAATCTTTAACAGATGCTTAGGGGTTGCGCCCATCTCCAGTTCTGTAACCCTTGGGCCACACATTTGTGCAAGCCACTATAGCAGGAGGCTAGTCTGCTGGTAGTGATGTGTGTTTAACTCCAGATCCCATACTATTTCTCAGTAGTACTGAGTGCTATGAAGAGGAAGCAGCATGTACCATTTTTAGAGTCTTCTGTATTACTTGGCAGGGGATCGAACTCACAACCTACGAAATGCAAGGCAAACACTCTACCCACCCGGCCATTGCAATGGTCAGATGTCTTTAAACTGATGAAGCTTGTCGGTGGCCATCGTAAAATCAAAATTCCATGTTGTTGTTGACAGTTGTATGATACAATACAAATGAAAGCATGAATCCCAAATAACTAACTAAAATGCTTCCCATTTCTGGCAACGGAAACCTTTTGTCTGTGTTATGTCTCAGTTGTATTTGACTGTTAAATCCTGTTTTCCAGTTCAGTTACTCGAGGACCAAAACATGTCAGTCTTCCACTAACACCATGCACACTGCTAATATTGAAAGGAGAAGAAGAAGAAGACCCCTGTGTCATGATTTGGCATTAGGAATTGACCCAATCCTACAGTTTGCAAAGTCTATGAAGCCAAAGTCCTAAAAAGAGTCATATCTTTGGAAAACTCTGACAGTCTCTCTGGTTGTAAACATGACCAGGTTGAAGGACTCATGGAAGAAACACAGAGGGTTCGTAAACGAAAGTCACGCTGTTGAAATCTCTGACAACCCTGCTTATAAAAACTTTTAGGTTGAAGGACTTATAACAAAAACACTCAAGCACAATTCAAGTCTAAGATTGTACCGAGTTTCCTTTTTTGTAGGAACTACTGATACACAACTCGGAAATTCATGGACAAATCTTAAAAGAAAAGGGGGAGTAGTGTAACAGTGGGTTCAAGTTACCACCAACTGACCAGTGTAACTGATCTTGAACTTTTTGAGCTGGCTTGCCCGGGTTCGAATCCTGGGAACCAGGAGACAGACTACTACCCGCCTCTTGTGTTTCAGCATCATTCTTTTTAATCAGATTCAGAGAGCCTAGAAATCCAATTGGCATTTAGCGTAAAGGTCTTAGTGTTGAAAAACTCTACCTGACATTTCTCAATTCATAAACATGCCTAGGGTTGAAGAACAGACTCCAAAAGATTGAGGTCATCTTGTTGAAAATCCCTGACGACCCTGGCTGTAAACACACAAGTTGAAGGACTTGTACTAGAAACACTTCAACACTGTATATAATGTAACTGACATTTAGTCACTCAATCCATGCATTTAGATGTATTTTTAGCATGAAATCATCTTAAGGCTGGTGCAATGGCAGAGTGGGTAGAGTGTTCGCCTTGCATTCGTAAGGTGGTGAGTTCGATCCCCGGCCGAGTCATACCAAAGGCTTTAAAATTGGTACATGCTTCTTTCTCTGCTTAGCACTCAGCATTCGGGAAAGAGTATGGAAGTTGAACACACACCACTACCAGTAGACCAGCCCCCTGCTGTAGTGATTGCGTTGTGTGGCCCAGGACTAAGGAAACAGAGATGGGTGCCGCCCTTTGCGCCATCAGGCACGGGAAGGGGTTAACTTAACTTTAACATCTTAATGCACGGGTTGAAAGACTTGCTCCAACACTATAGCTATGAGTCACTTTGCATGGCCCTCCTGATAAACAGGTTCAACTCTTATCTAAAGTGCAGCTTATGTTTTGGAGGAAAAGCAGCCCAGGTTGTCAAACCGACCTTCTGGTTGCCAAACAATGGCAGGCAGCCATGATGACCTTGTCAGCCATGACCTTAGTGCGGGCAAACATGGCTGCTGTATCTGAGCTTACAGATCATCAGATGAGATTCAATATGTGATCACTAAAAAAAACAGAATTTTACTTGTCAATGAATTCTTTAGAAGATTTAAAAATGGGACAACTTTTGATATAACAAAGTTTGTTATTTTTGACCAATGTGGTCACCTTCCTCAGGGCAATACTGACAGGCTCTACTTCACACTGCAGCTAGGTGTCACTGCTGCACTATATGAAATACAGTCACAAACATTACGTTTTGCGACATATACAAATAGGACAATTTTTGTCTTTATTAGTATGATGAAATCAGTTCATCCAAAAAAAAACTATATATGCTGCTTTAAAACAACTGTAGTTTAGAAATGGAGATTGAAATGATACAACTTCCGAAAATAATTTCATCAGGTTGGTAGATCATAGGACATAGGAATTTTCTTTTACACAACCAGTTTTTCTCACCTGCTGACGTTTCGATGTCTGTCAGACATCTTCCTCAGAGCTTCTAATTGGAGTTCTGCTTCTAGCTGCTGAAAGAATACAACTTTACGAGGGGCGTGCAATTAGTAATGGTCCTGACCCATTTCCCATAGCAGGAGATTAATGAAACTTGGCACAGTTATTAGTCTTTCTCTTCATAGGAATCACCCAGAGTTATGCATTTCTCCCATCGTTTGATGCAGCTCTGGACACCGATTTTGTAGGACACCCCAGGTTGGTCCTCCAACTGATGCCTCATCAATGGCACAAGAGGGACGACCAGGTCTGGGAGCTGTTTCCACAGACTTCCAGCCACGTTTGAATTCAGGATGCCAGCGTTTTACAAGGTCATATGATGGGGCATCATCACCATAAGTTTCATTTATTTCATCAAAAGTCTTCTTTGGTGTGCGTCCTTTCAAATACAAAAACCGGATCACTGCGCGACACTCAACTGGTTCCATTTCACACCTGGTCCATTTCGCACCTGACTAAGTTCAAACACCAGTAAATCAGAAACCACAATTAGTTCAGAGCTGTCTTTTGCAACATAACCCATAGAGATATGAATTATTACACATACAAAATTTCATTTAGATCAGACAACTGGAAGTGGGTCAGGACCATTACTTATTGCACGCCCCTCGTATCATGCACAAACTAACATAAAGGTTATCCTATTATGTACATGTTCTTCCTTGTTTCTGTAATTCTGTAGAATGGAATCAGCTCCTATTTCTTGCTTGTGTTTCTCACAGATCACGCGTCTTGCTGGCCAAGACACGTCAGACAAGGTCATTCCCACGGTGATCGTCGGGGTCGGGGAGCCCATGGATGATGACATCGTGTTTGAAAATGAAGAGGAGTCCAGTTTGCCGCAACAGCCGACTACGCTAGCCACTACAACAAGTGAGTCACTAACAACAATGATAACTTAACAACCCCTAGTACTGACCAGAATATGGAATGCTGTAAATGCAGAAATGTTCACAGTTTTCGCAGTGGCCACTTCCCCACAAACTACCGCTAACATTTTTCCATTACAGTATGAGACTGCAGTCTATGGAACTACTGCGAACTTAAAGGTCTGCTACGCAGTTTTTTTGCGCTTCAAACTGAAAACAAAAAATCCATTTTCCGGCCATTTCTTTATATAGTTAGTTGAATGAAGCCTACCACGTTACGGAACACTATTCAAGGCATGTCGGGAGTCGATATTTTCACCGAACCGTTGATGATTGATTCTTGTTTGAATTCTCACCGGTGCCTAACTAGGGAGGTCAGAAAGTTACAGCGCGCGTAGGAAGAAATGTTTGTAGGCTAATTCTCTACGTTGCAAACGTGAAATAATGACACAAAAGTGTCAAAAAGTAGTAGTAAATCTGAGATTTCTTAGTTCTAGAATATTTCAAGTTTGAGCGCAAAAAACTGCGTAGCAGACCTTTAAAACCACTACGAACATTCCATTTTCCCGCTACCGCAAAAGTAAACCCCCCGAAGTTGTTGCATTTACAATAATAGTTAAATTTGGAATCTACAATAATTCCAGAAGTGAAACTTTGTCACAGCACAGGCTGAGATGATGTATTAGAGAAAACACACAGAATGATGAAGCTCATACAATTTTGAATTGATGCACATTCAGCATTAAAAAAAGTGGCTTGTATTGTTTTGTGGGCTGAACTTTGTTGTCTAACATGTTCTGCAGGAAATGTGGAGAGAGCGACGCCCCCTCCCGCCCCTCTCACTCCAGTTATCACCTGCCAGGAACTATATTGTTACGGCGGAGGGACATGCGTGTTCGATGCCCGGGAAGGCGCGATGTGTCACTGTCCTCTGGGCAGGCAAGGATACCAGTGTCAAGAGGGTAGGTGATACCACTGAGCATTGTTCAAGGAGCAAAGGTTACAGTACATGCAGAAATTTTTGCGGTTGTTTTATGTTCAAGGTTTTTGCATTGCCAATTCCCTGCAAACTTAAAACCACTGCAAACATTTTTCCATGGCAGTAAGAGACTACAGTGCATGGTGCTACCAAGAGCTTAAAACCACCTCGCTCGAACAGTCCTTTTTCCCGCTACCGCGAAATTGAATCCCTGATAAATGCATTAATTTCACAGTATTCTTTTATAACCTTGAACCTTGAACCTTGAACCTATTAAGTGTAGTCATGCACCTTATGTAGGTCATTTGACTGACTTGAACAAAGGCATTATATTGAGAAATTTATCATAATAATCATGCACTTCTTGTTGAGATCAAAACTCTTAACATGGGCACAAGTATCTGTCCTTGGTGCTGAATAACATTCCATAGATGACTTTCAGTGTTATTCATTGTGCATTTTGTCTCCATTGTATTTTTGTAAAGAAAAAAAGAAAAAACTTTGTGAGAGAGCAAAACATCAGATCCAACACTTGTTGGATAGTCCACAAGCAAAGGTTTCTTTTCTATAGACTGGTTTGTTTCTTTACTTACTTTACTTTACTTTATCCTTCCGCTTATGCCTGGGGGGGCGTCGCGGGGAGATGTAGGCATCTGTCTTGAGCCAGGTGTGTAGCCTCCAGAAGAGTCAGGCCATGTGCACGGACAGTCTCTGCCACTCCCTCTATCCACCTGCGGCGTGGTCTTCCTCTTGCCCTGACACCTGAGTGCCTGGTTGTGTAGGCTCGTAACGCTGGCTGCGTGGTTGGCAATCTCATCAGGTGGCCAAACCACTGCACTCTCTGCTTGGCGATGAACTGTAAGACAGGTTTGGTTCCCACCAACTCTCTAACCACTTCATTCCTCAACCTGTCTCTCCTTGTTTTGCCAGCTGCTCTTCTCAGGACCCTCATCTCACAGCTTGTGAGTTTCCTCTCCTGTGCTCTGTTCAGGGTCCAGGTTTGACACTGGTATGTGAGTGTCGGGACGAAGATGGCGTTGATGAGTCTGGCCTTGGTCTCCATAGGGATACTTGGGTGCTTTAGCAGAGGTGCTAGCTGGTAGTTGACAGAGTTTGCTTTCTGTATTCTTGTCTCAATCTCCCTGTCTAATTTCCCATCCTCTGTAAAAATGCTCCCCAGGTATTTGAACTCTGTGGCCTGTTTGAGGAGTTGTCCATTGACTGTGATCTCCAGTTTCTCTGGGCAGCGGCCAACTGACATCGATTCTGTTTTTCCTATGCTGATCTTCATATCATAACGATCGCATGCACTGTTTAGTTCATCTGTGTGATGCTGGAGTTCCTCCTTGCTCTCATTCAGAATGCCTTGATCGTCAGCAAAAAGCAGTTCGTTCAAGTCCTCAGGATCTGGGTTGGCTTCCTTTGTTATCTTGTCCATGTACACTATGAACAGTAGAGGTGACAGTACACATCCTTGTCTCACTCCGGACCTTATCTGGAACCAGCTAGAGAGACCACTTGGTGTCTGTACTGCACTCTTGCTGTTATGGTAAAGTGCTCTTATATTCTCCAGAAGTTGGCCCTTTACACCGTACTGTTCCAAGATCTGCCAGAGTCGGTTCCTGTTTACCCGGTCGAAAGCTTTCTCCTGGTCGACAAAAACAAGGCGGAGATGCTTTTGGTACTCACAAGCCTTCTCACAGAGCTGTCTGAGTGCGAAGATTGCATCGGTGCAGCCTCTCCCTTTCCGGAAGCCAAACTGAGCTTCACTGAGCAAAGGGTCTACAATTGCTCTTGTGCGTTGCTCCAGTATTTTTGCGAATATTTTCCCCGTGTGACTAATGAGTGAGATGCCTCTGTATGTGCTGCATTCTTTCTTGTCCCCTTTCTTCTTCCATATCGGAATCACAACTGATTTCCTCCAGTCCTCCGGCACACACTGCTCCACCCAAACTTTCTGGAAGATATTGGTTAGCCATCTGATGCCAGTCTCGCCACACGCTGTGATGGCCTCTACAGGAATCCCGTCGACCCCCGCCGCCTTATTCTTTGGACTGGTCTTCACTGCTCTCCGCACTTCTTCCTCTAGTATGTTGGGTTTAGCCTCTACCAGGCTCCGTGGATCGGTAGAATCATTATCCTCACCACGAAGCCTGTGCGGGGTCGCTAAGAACAAACGACAGAGAATTAATCCCCCCGTTATTTGTACAAAGGAAGTAGCCCAGCGCTGGAGATAATTTAAGTCATAAATCGGCCAGTGCCCAGTGGGAAACAGCTCGGTTTGGGACAAGGTCAAACTGGGATCGACAACAAAACGCGGCAAAAATGATGTTTTGGATGGCGTTTTTTGCTAAAATATAAATGCTTTTGAAACAATATATGTAGGCTAGAGTGAGGTTAATTTTGCGATGAAATGTAACATGATAACAGTTTACGCTGTAGGTAAATTCCTGTGCGGTCAATCTGCAGCAGTCGGTCGCGAAAAGAGATCGCATTTTTTCCCTGTTGAGTGTGGCCAAGCTGTACCTTTTTGGTGAAGTTTGGAGGCAAAAAGGACTCATTTTGGGATGCAATGGCCGACCCGAGGGCTTATGACGATACCAAACGTTTGATGCAGGACGGGATGGCTTGTAAACAAAATGTTTTGCCGGTCCCCGTGAGAAGTCCCGGCCGCTGCAGTCAAGACCCGTCACGGGCGAGTCGGAAAGTAATAAACCACTTCGCACCTATTAGATAGCGATTAGTGGACTTCAAAGAACGTAGCGATCCCGCACAGTCTTCGTGGTGAGGAAACGTACTCTTCTGGCCGGCTAACTCCCTTAGCGTACTATAGATTCTATTTGTCCAATTTCGACAATTAGACCACCGATCCACGAAGCCTGGTAGAGTCTATGTTTGGTTCCGTGTGCTCTGGGTAGCTGGGATTGAACCTGATGTGACTACTGTTCTCATCGACTGGGTTGAGGAGATCTCTGAAGTATTGTTCCCATCGCTGTTTAATCTTATCCTCCTCATATATGGGGTTTCCATCCTGGTCGTTTATCACAGGGGTTGGGTTGTAGGGTTCGTCCCTGAGTCTCATGGCTTTGACACTCCTGTAAAACTCCCGTGGTGACCGTTTGCAGAGCTCACTCAGTTCCTGTCCGTAGGTCTTCCACGAGGCGTCCTTTGCATGTTTCACCTCTCTCTTGCTCTTCCTTCTGGCTAGTCTGTATTTCACATAGTCTTCTTGTGTCTGTGATTTCACCCATACTTTGTAGAGTCTCTTCTTTTCCCGTACTGCCTCTTTTACCTCGTCATTCCACCACTTGGTGGCTTTCCTCTGACCTTTTCCATGTCTCTTCTTCCCGCATGTGTTCTTCAGGCAGTCTAGGAGTGTGTCTCTAAAGATGCACCATGTTTCTTCTGCACTCTTGTCTCGTGTGTCTTCTTGCTCTAGTCTCTCTGTGATTTTCCGTTTTATCTCTTCTTGTATGTCCATGTTCTTCCTGAGTTTGTTTAGGTTGATTTGTGGCTCGTGTGTCAGCTTTCGTCTACGGTTCCAGTTTGTCTTCCCTGTCATACTCATCAGCACTGGCCTGTGGTCTGTGTCCAGCCCGGCGATTGGTACCGCCCGTGCATCTTGGACAGTGGTTCTCCTGGATGCCCTTTGTTTCTTTAAACCTTTATTTATTCATGAGAAGCTCAAATTGGCCACTTTTCATTGAAGTCATGAGGGAGGTAAGGGTCAGATAGGAATATGACAGAGGTACAGATTACATTGAGTCCTAATAAATCTATCAACATATACATGGTACAATAATTATTATAATTTAGTAGAGCGAAAGCTCAGCATTCATAGTCTGTTGTTAACATGTCCGTTGGTATGTTAACAGTTTCTTCTCTCCCACAGAGGTGGAAGTGCGTTACCCCAGTTTCCAGGGCCAGTCCTTCCTGTCCTTCCCGCAGCTGGTTGCCTCCAACATGAGGTTCCGCATCTCGCTAGAGTTCAAGGCCGAGAGTCTGGACGGGCTGCTGATGTTCAGCGGGAAATACCGGGATGGTCGAGGGGATTTCTTCTCTATCGCACTGGTCAATGGACGTGTGCAGTTCAGGTGGGTTAGATGCAAGAATTTAGACCTATTTCATGTAGATTTGACTTCAGTTCAAACTTGAGAGTTTTTATGGGCTGCCGATGCTGGGAAGTGCGGGGATGGTAGAGGTGACTTTTTCTCTATCGCACTGCTTAATGGACGAGTGCAGTTCAGGTGAATTAGATACAAGAATTTGGAAACTATACAGTCATGTGGTGTAGTATTAGATTTAAGTAGGATTTCACTTAACTAAGGGTTCAAGGCTGAAAGTCTGGACGGGCTGCTGATGTTTAGCGGAAAGTACCGGGATGGTCGAGGGGACTTTTTCTCTATCGCACTGGTCAACGGACGTGTACAATTCAGGTGAGATTGTATTCTCCTTCTTTCTCTCTTATTGTGCATCACTTTCACTTTTCACTTTATTTATTTTACCAGTAATTACATCTCAGGCCAAAAATCGGCCTGCTTTTCAGGTAATCCTGGACATAAAAGTACAAAGTACACATAGCACATAATTTATACAATAAATGATAAAATTATCCAATATCATGGTGCATGGTGGCATATCAGGCCAGACCTATATAAAGCCATCTCATTGCTTAACACGCCAATATACTAGTACATGTAGTCTGTTTGGGAAGAAAAAGATTCAAAAGCCACTGTGCCAAAAGTTACTGGTAGTGTAGCCTGATAAATTTTCAGAAGTTCCCTGTTTCTGTTCTCATTTTCATTTCATCATCATTGTCTATCAAGTCTACCAAACAGTGAAAACACATTTAATTTGTTGTTAAGTGATTCATGGTGGTTTAACTGTTGCATGTAGAACAGCAAATACAGAAGGAAAAGTTAAAAATCATTCAAAGATGGATGATTATGAAGTACATTTTAGTTCCATTATTTCTCTCAAATTAAGAAATATGTTGTCAGCTTGATTGCTGTCTTACTTCTTATTCCACAACCAAGACAACCGATAACTGAGGCCAAGAATAACATTACAAATGACTTTACATGATCTAAGGATTAGTAAGTGGGACAGAATCAAGCTTATTATGGTGTAAAATTGTACCTCAGGGGAGGCCATTAGATGTAATGGCTCACTTGGGATGTTGTAACTACATGACTTGTAAATCCTTTAAATTTGTTTCAGGCTCATCTAAAATTGTCAGTCTGTAAAGTCATTGAAAACTTTATTAGTTGTAATGCAGTCTGGCAGAAACTTAAAGGGCAATCCCCTTGTGAGATGACTTACATCACGAGTGGCTAGTAGACAGCTAAACAAATTTCTTAGATGTTATAGAACACTTTTTTTGTGTAATATTTCTTGTCTTTGAAATCATACTTAACACCTTTCATCATATTGCGATTACAAGATGAAGGGTTATACAAATCCAATGTTTAACTTAGTTGTTGTACTTTCACTCAGCATTCTCCATCTTATGAAAGCACTGGAGACTTTCATCATATTGCCATTATGAAATCAAATGTTACAGAAATCAAATGTTAGTTGCTGTACGGTCACTCTCCATCTCATGGAAAAGATTAGCCGTATGAAAGTACATGAGGTATCAGGAGGCTCTTACAAAGAGAAGTCTTGACTCAGCAGTATCTTGCAAGGTTAATCAAGAGTTCCTTCAGGATCTGACCTTCGTTAATGCTCCATTTGGCAAGGTCAAAAGAAGCGCTTAGAGTTTGGAAAGCTCCAGGAGAGAAAGAAGATAAATGGGGGTTGAATGTTGATTGAAGGAAGACATGTCCTGAATACTTAAGTTACATCTTAATGGCAGTGGATAGCAAGGTTTGGCCACTACAACAACATTTCTTGTTCATTAGCTAATCTTGATTTAAAATACAACATGTAAGAGAAGACATTTGATTAAAAAATTGTCTATTATCGATGATAGTTTTCTGTCACAGTGGTAACTTCGTGAGAATAACAAACTAGCTAAAGCCACATCAACAAGATTTCTTGTTTTTTTTAGTTCTTTATCAAAGTACAATGAGAGAAAGCTTAAAATAAAATTAGAAAAAAAATTTAATAGCTCTGTGCATAATCAAAGGCTGTGAAAGGAAAGAGTTTGGCTCCAGCTTCCAATACCTTAGACACAGTGGATAACAACCCACTACCTCCACAGCCATAAAAAAGGCAAGAGACTACCTGTACATAGCACATGACAACCTAAACCACAGATATGGCAAATAAGGCACCCTCAGATAAGAACGACCTGCACATGTAAATCCTCTAAAGCTTCTATCAATTCCAGTTATCTGCCAGGACTTAAAACTGATCCGTATCAGACTAACACTTATCAAAGAGGATTTAAAACTGAGCCATAGGAGTTATCTGCTTGGATTCAGATTGATCTGGTAACTTTCAGTCCTCTGAGATATGGAAAATCTATATGAGTATGACCTGCTACTTCCTGTATCAGTTATCTGACATTGAAGATTTCAAGAAATCTATATTCAGATTGTCAGTTAGGAGACGGATTTAGACTGATGTATGCCTAAATTCAGCCTGAAAGTCATAGATTCAGATTTGAAAATCTATGGCCTGCTTAGCCTATATAGTACTTCCCAGTATGGTGAAGATGTAAAAGTCAAATCCATATCAGACTGACAGTTACATTGTATCAAGACGATTTTGGACTGATGTATATGTATGACTTAGATAACCTTTCAACCTAAAGCTTATAGAAAATGTATGACTTGCTATTTTGACTTTCACTTTATCTGAATCCACAACTGGTATTTCTGTTGGCTATTCCTCCATGGCCAGTGGTCCTATACATGAAGTACATCAATGCAATATCACATGACAGACAGGGTGCCTCAATATCACTTTTGTAGTAAGAGGATTTAAACTAATCCTCATCAGTTATCTTGTAGGATTTGTACAGATTCATATCTGATAACCTTGCCACATGTGAAATCTCTGACTTGTATGATCCGAGTCTCAGTTTATCTAGGAAGACTTATACTAATCCATATGAGAACGTCAGCTATATCCTGTAGGACTTATACTGATATGTATCAGACGACCTTCCAACCAGTGACATATAGAAAATCTATGACTTGCTGCAGATAGAAGTCGTTGTGTGTCAGGGGAGGGGTGAAATATTTATCCTGATAGGTATCAGGATGCCAGGAGGGACTGCTGATTGTTCCGGCTGATGTAAAAGCCATTAAAATTTATTGGTTTCAGTTTGTTGGGTGATTTAGAGAGTGCTGTGGGAAGGATAAAGATAGATTAAGAGGTACTGTGGGATAGAGATATGGCTGCATGACCTGTGTGGGCAAAGTTGACATCTAATGTACTGTAAATTCATTTACTTTCACAGTGTCTTATTTTGCTGTAGAAGAAATAAGCCAGGAGGTTTCTGCAGTGTTTAAGATTCGCAGTTGAAACGATTCGGTAGTCTTTCAAGGTATACCTATTCCCATGATTATGTCTTGAAGACCTAGTGATGAGGTAACCTTGAAAATTATGAAAATGAAACCACCATACACCACGGCTATTTTAAGATTTTTAGTAGTAGTATAATGTAATGATACCAAAGACTCTTAAAAAATGGCACATACTTCTTTCTCTGCAAAGAGGAAGAGTATGGAAGCTAAACACACTTCACTAACCGGTGGACCGGCCCCCTGCTGTAATGACTTATATATGTGTGACCCCAGGGCTTAAAAACGGAGATGGGTGCCGAGCCGACGCATCAGATTGTGATGCATGGCAACTTTAGCTTTTTTTAGTAATGATGAACAAGATACACAAAATTGGTGTGATTGATTGACTATTGATTGATTGATGGACAGGTGACAAAAGATAATCAAAGGACTGTCTTAGTAAAGAGCTTAAACTAATCGTTTCAACACACACACCGGTGCAATGGCCGAGTAGGTAGAGTGTTCGCCTTGCATACAGTAGTTTGTGAGTTCGATCCCCGGCCGAGTCATACCAAAGACTCTAAAAATGGTACATGCTGCTTTCTCTGTTTAGCACTCAGCACTAATGAGGAAGAGTATGGAAGTTAAACACACATCACTACCAGCGGACCAGCCCCCTGCTGTAGTGACTTGCACAAATGTGTGGCCCAAGGGCTTCGAAGTGGAGATGGGCGCCAACCCTAAGCATCTTAGATGTATGGGGAAACTTTAACACACATAAAAAAAAGTTTTAGCTCTGTATTATGTTTGCGCAGTCCTGACCTATATACATACAGAAACTTAGCAAGGGCCATTTCCTGAGGAAGAGGTGAGTATGTCAAGGGAAGTCAGACTAGACCAAACATGCTCCGTGCTTTCTAGGCCTCCTTGCATTAAAGAACATCATTAACATCAGGCAAACAGATAATAGGTAGAGTTGGTTATAGTTGGTTGTTTGGTTATTTGGTTGGTTGGTATGTTGCTTGCTTGCTTGCTTACATGCAAGTGAAGAAGTTTTGAGCAGGTCGTTAAAACTATTTTTGGGTACAGAGTGGCCCTTGCCATTTGATGAAGCTGCCATCAGAAAGCCAATATCATGTGGCCTGTGGTATACTGGCAAGGTGCCTTTTCCTCTAAGTCTAACAGTATGAAGACAAGTATGCCAGTGTCAGGATAGGAGCATGGTGTCTACTGGAGCAGTAGATTGAACTAATAACTCACTTCCTAACATTTAAATGGTTTTCATTTAATAGGAACTTTCATCAAGGCTACCTGCTGACTTATCTATAAATTCTTGAGTTTAAAGAAAAAAGACTTAGTGTAGATACTCCAAAAAGTAGTTACTCAAGCAACTGGATATGGTTTTGGAAACGCTCAGACGTTCAACTGGAATCCACCAGTTTTCGTCAGCGACACTGAAGTGATCTGGAAGAAACAGGTCTTTTATACTCTAACTATGAATGAAGACAATTTCAGATGTCCAATTGGAAACGTTGTAAGACAATTCAGACTGAAGACAGTTTGGATTCCAAAGAAAACAAAGGTAAGGCAAAATCAAGCTGAAGACAATTTGGATTTCAAAAGGTAGCAAGGCTAAGACACAGTAGTTACCTGGATGTCTAACCTACATTGACGTGACTTAGTAGATATCTGAATAAAAACTGATGGTATTCAAGTCTAATTCTCATTCTGAGGAGAAAGTTAGTCCAGCTTTTTCTTCAGCCTTGAATATTAAATAGGTTTTACATTTATTAGGAACTATCCCTAAGGTTACCAGACCTATCTGTATGTTCTTGAATATAAACTTAACATAAAGATAGATTCAGACCTAGAAGACATCAGACTAAAAACTGATGGGACTTTAAGTCTAATTCTCACTTTGAGGAAAAACTCAGATTCTGCATTTCATTATGTCTCTTAGCCACCTATTCCTTGCTCAACATTTGCTTAGAATTTAAGAGAAACCAGGAACTAATTTAAAACTGGCCTGGCCTCATGGCATGAAGATAAGTGTGTCAGAGGGAAGCTAGGAGGATGGTGGTCACTGGAGCAGCAGAATTGAACTGATAACTCACTTCCTCACAGAGGGTTGGTTAATACATTTATTAGAACTATCCCTAAGGTTACCGGACCCATCTATAAGAAAAAGAAAAATGAAAAAAGAAAGATAGTCGCAATCGCAAACCAGGAAGACATCTGAATAAAAACTGATGGGAAAGTTTCATTCTCACATTGAGGAGAAAGTCAGATTCTTTTCCCTTCTCTTAATTAGCCACCAGTTTTCTTGCTAGATATTTGCTTAGAATTTGATAAGAGAACCCAGGAACTGAAGTGGACTGGTCTCATGGCATGAAGACAGGTGTGTCAGAGGGAAGATAGGAGGATGGTGTCTACTGGAGCAGCAAAATTGAACTGATAACTCACTTCCTCACAAGTGTTGGTTTACATTTATTAGAACTTTCCCTAAGGACCCATCTATATAGCCTGATTAAATCTCGCTTATAGCAGCCCGCCAAACATCCGCGGGTAGGGGCCAGTTACAGCCCTGGACAGCGGAGTTTGTGTTACACAGACTACCATCTATAAGTTCTTGAACATAAAAATAAAAGATAGTCGCAAATCAGGAAGACATCGGAATAAAAACTGATGGGAAAGTTTAATTCTCGCATTGAGGAGAAAGTCAGATTCTCTCCCTTCTCTTAATTAGCCACCAGATTTGTTGCTAGTAGATATTAGTAGATATTTGCTTAGAATTTAATAAGAGAACCCAGGAACTGAACTGGACTGGCCTTGTGGCATGAAGACAAGTGTGTCAGAGGGAAGCTAGGAGGATGGTGTTCACTGGAGCAGCAGTATTGAACTTATAACTCACTTCCTCACAGAGGGTTGGTTTACATTTATTGGAACTTTCTCTAAGGACCCATCTATTGAAGATGAATTTCACTTTGTCATGATGTGCAGTAGGTACAATGTTTCACGTAATGAGTTATTCACATTCCTCGAATCAAGTACAACAGGTTTTAATAGACTCAATGATACAGACAGATTTGATTATATATTCAGATGTAATAACTCCCACAATGCTAAAATAGGTAAATATATAAAAGATTGCTTTGTCATAAGAAAAATGTCGAAACTCATAATTAGCCCCACTCGATTGTAGTACAATGTTTTAGAAATAAGGATGTCAAATTTCATTCTATATTCACAATCTGCATTATGTACTATGTTTTATACTTGCTTTAGTAATTAGGGTGATAAGTTTGTTTCTTCTTTTTTCTGCCATACATTGTACCGTGTACGATCGTTGTGCAATAAAGTTCTACTCTACTGTTAAATAAAAAAAAGATAGTCGCAAATCAGGAAGACATCGGAATAAAACTGATGGGAAAGTTTAATTCTCACATTGAGGAGAAAGTCAGATTCTGAGTTTTCTTCTCCCTTCTCTTGATTAGCCACCAGTTTTCTTGCTAGATTATTAGTAGATATTTGCTTAGAATTTGATAAGAGAACCCAGGAACTGAAGTGGACTGGCCTCATGGCACGAAGACAAGTGTGTCAGAGGGAGAAGGGGAGGATGGTGTTCACTGGAGCAGCAGATTGGGCTGATAAATCACTTCCTCAGCAAGTTCTTACATCTGTATCAGGAGGTAACCCTAAGGCCATATGTACACCAATTTAGATTCTTGGATTTATAAAAATTAGCTGGAATATAAGGCAGTGTCAAAGGGAAAAGTCAAAGTATAGAATGGTTCATAACTATACTGTTTCTAGTTCTGAAAATAAATACAGATAGAGGGACCTCCACAACAATTTTCGCTGAAGTCAGAAGAGACTAAGTCTTATATTTTCCTACGAATCATAAGAAATAAGAAAAAGGCTGCCTATACCTTGCGGAAAAGAGTACGCAGAACCTTAATATTGTCAGCACTGATTTTGTACTTAGGGTATCCAAGAACAACTGACATGTGTTAATTTGGCCTAACAGTTGGGAGATATATAGGTCAAAGACAGGATGAGAGGGTGATGTTTACTGGGAGATAGATTGAGCTGATAACTCACTTCCTCAGCAAGTTCTAACATCTGTATCAGGAAGTATCCCTGAGGCCACATGTACACCAGTTTACATTTTTGGTTCTTTTATTTAGAACTAGAATATAAACATGAAAATCATTGCCTCAGTAAAAAGTAAGGGTGTAGCTTAATTCACAACACAGTATCTAGATATGGGAATGAATATAGTTAGAGTCAAGTTTTCCTTCCAGCACTCCGTGTTAATCTTGACATCTTGCTGAGTTTGTACTTAGAGTGTCCAAGAACTACTGAAATGAGTTGATTCAGCCAACACTTGTGTGGTTGATAAATAGGTCAAAGACAGGCTGGGAGGATGATGTTTACTGGTGACTCAGAGGTAGATTGGCAGGATAACTCACTTCCTCAGCAAATTCTTACATCTGCATTAGGAAAGTAAGAATTAACTCTGCTAAGGGCTAAGGCTTAGAGTCAAGTTTTCCTGCCAGCATGCTAGCACCCTGTTTTCATTTTGATCTCTGGACATGTTTGTACTTTTAGTGTCCAAGAACCACTGAAATGGTTCGTACGTGTATGGCCTAACAGTTGGGAGATATATAGGTCAAAGACAGGATGAGAGGATGATGTTTACTGGAAGGTAGATTGAGCTGATAACTCACTTCCTCAGCCTGAGGTTTGGCATAGGAAGTACCATGGAGGTGTGACTGGCTCTGATAATGGGAAAGCAAGCAAATGATGCCATTATCTGTAAGCAGATGGGTGACATTCTGTACCCTCCAAGCAGAGGTTGGTGGGAAAAAATCGTGACCTTTTCCTTTCATCAGTGTTTTTTTTTTCGATCTACCACCAATGCCGATTGAAAAAAAAAAGGGATGAAAGGAAAATGTCACAGTTTTTCCCACCAATCTCTGCTTGGAGAGTAGACTTTTTGTATGTCTAGGCGAACAGACAAAAAAACTGCACCACAAATACTGTTCATACGGTCTCATCCATGCATTACTCAGAGAGGGTTCTGAGTAAAAGAGTACCAACCCAAAAGTAAAGGATTGCATGAACATGTTAGAAATTCCCTTGTAGTCTGCCCAACTTATCTCAAATGTTAGATTGGTGAAAGTTTGTTTGTAAGTGAAGAAATTATCAGGTAAAGTTTGGCAGCCGCACACTAGGTAAGAGGTTTACAATCCTGGGTTTTGTGTGATATTATGTGTCTTTGATATACTGTAAACTTCAATGGTCAAGTTGGTTTCTACTGATGCTAAAGCGCCCTCTTTCTGTTTGTATGCAAACTGCATTTTTAACTGGCACAGAACCAGCAAAACATCACCACCAGCATTACATACAGTCCAACTCACAGTTTACAGGAACTTGTGGCGCAGTTCTGAGCAAAATATGTACTCAAGCTCCCTCATTCTGTTGGTTCACAAACTGCAGGTTTAACTGTGGCACAGGACCAGCGAACATCACGACCAACAGCACAGTGCAGCTGGGCAAGTGGCACAAACTCACAGTCTAAAAATCTGAAGAAAAACTGTACTTAAGCTCCCTCTTTCTGTTGGTTCACAAACTGCAGGTTTAACTGCGGTAAAGGACCGGCAAATATCACGACCAACAGCACAGTCCAGCTGGGCAAGTGGCACAAACTCACAGTCTAAAAATCTGAAGAAAAACTGTACTTAAGCTCCCTCTTCCTGTTTGTTCACCAACTGCAGGTTTAACTGCGGCACAGGACCAGCGAACATCACGACCAACAGCACAGTCCAGCTGGGCAAATGGCACAAACTCACAGTCTACAGAAACAGGTGGAATGGCTGGGTCAGTCTGGACAACAAAGACACAGTACACGGGAGGGCTAAGGTGAGCTATGTACTAAACCGTATGATCAGAAAGTCTATGTCAGTCTACATTTGTTGTTCTGATATACAGGTTTGCCTTGTACATATTGTTGTATTGCCTGTCCCTGGTGCTGAACAACATCCATACACAGGTAAACACACCTGTCCCTGGTGCTGAGCAACATCCAAAGACAGGTAAAACATACCTGTCTCTGGCACTGAATTCTGTCAAAATAGATGCAAACATACCTGTCCTTGGTGCTGAACACACACACACACACACACACACACACACATCCACACGCAGGTACATACACTTGCCCTTGGTGCTGAACAACATCCACACACAGGTAAACACACATGTCCCTGGTGCTGAACACCATCCACACACAGGTAAACACACATGTCCCTGGTGCTGAACACCATCCACACAAAGGCAAACATACCTGTTCCTGGTGCTGAACACCATTCACTTACAGATTAACATAGTTTACCTGTTCCTGGTGCTGAATGCCATCCACACACAGGTATCAGCCAAAATAACATTAAAAGTTTCCAAATTTTGACTGATTTTTATCTGCACCCCAGGGCCTGTATCATGGTATAACCTTCCGGCTTCCCTTGTACCTTGGGGGAGTACCAGATCTTGGACTAGTCCAAGAGCACACGGGGGTGGCAGAAGGCTTCAAGGGTTGTGTGCAGAAGCTTATTGTCAACAAGGAGAGATACAACATGCGGCCTCAGCCTTATGGAAAGGCAGTGTCTGGGATCAACGTTGGTATGTTCATGTTCTTTTCTATGTTGGGGGATAGACTTGAATAACTTGTCATTTGTGTGTATGTGCATATTTGTTCTGTTCTTCTGTTCAGAAGAATTCAGAAGGGGGTACTGTTATTTGTCTAAAAATGGTAAATTACCTTCAGTTGTCCTTTAAACTTTTGACAAATTACATGACAATTTACAGACATGCATGCAGCGTCTTTGCTTTGAATAGCATCTTAAATTGGTTCATCCGTGTCCTACCAGAAACACTCTGGGAGAGGGAGTGTGCTCTTAGAAAACATGACCCTAATTCATGCTTTGATTACTTACATTTTATCTGTCTGCTTATGCGTTGATTTACCTTAAAGTTTGTTAGTTTACTTCTGATCTTGTTGGAGGGGGACACTAGCAAAATTTTGTTGAGCATGTTGTGATCTTGCCTGTATTTGGGTATTCAGGCATGCTCATAAAAAAGATGTGCAAGATGCAAGGAAATGAATTTTTCAATGTGGCTTTATTTCACTGTTATGCTTATGTTGAATAGGTGAGTGCAGCGAGGGAGTTTGTAACTACGTTTACTGCCGTAACGGAGGCAAGTGTGTGGCAGGGTCAGCTGACTCCCACCTCTGCCTTTGCCCCCTGGGATTTACAGGGACCAGCTGTGAACAGGGTAAGTCTGTGTCACAGTCAGCTTCATAATGACCACCTATGAATAGGGTAAGTTTGTGTGACATTCAGTGTGTTTTAATGACCGCCTAAGTGTTGTGTTCTGTTATGTAAGGTAAGGTTACACCAGCTTGATTTTATGGAATTCAATTGTTCTCTATTATAGTATACACTTCCAATTTAGAACTGGAGCATCTGCTTTTGATTTCTTTGCTTTGACTCACCAGATAGAGGAGTTCCACTCGGTTGATTTTAACATGCTGACATCCATTTGAGATTCCATATCTGATGCATGAGAGAAAACAAAATAAAACAAAGTAAAGTTGAGTAATTAAGACTTTATTTGTATCAGTTTTCAAAGAAGCAAGATCTTTTATGTGATAATCAAAATTGAATTTGTATTCAGATGTCTTTTAACTCAAGTTTAGTCAATGAATATCACAATATTGTAAGTCTGAATCTTCTCTTCCAGACCTGGACCTCAGCATCCCCTTCTTTAACTCCTCCCGCTCTGCCTACTCCGCGTACCCGTCTCTCACCACCAAGTTCCTCTCCTTCATCGAGATCGAGGTGGTCTTCAGGCCGGCCGCGAGGAACGGAGTTCTTCTGTACACAGCCCTGCGGACAGATGGAACCGGGGATTTCCTGTCTCTGGTGCTGGATCATGGCTTTCTGGAGTTCAGGTTTGACTGTGGGACTGGACCTGCTATTATAAGGTGAGTTTAAGGTTTAAAAGTTTATGTCCTTCGTTTTCGGATATTCTAAAGTGAAGAAAATGGGTAGAAAAAAGGTAAAAGTGTAGCAATAGTGAGGACAGAGGCCCAGGGATTTCCTGTCACTGGTGCTGGACCATGGTTTTCTGGAGTTCAGGTTTGACTGGTGGTCTGGCCCGGCTATTATAAGGTGAGTTTAAATAAGAGTTCATTTCCTTGGTTTGCAGATAAACTAAAGCAAAAATCTAATGTAAAAATATAGTGTAAATCAAGTGTAAACAGAAGTGTCCAGAACCAGGGAGATTTCCCGTCACTGGTGCTAGACCATGGCTTTCTGGAGTTCAGGTTTGACTGTGGGACCGGACCAGCTATTATCAGGTGGGTTTAAGGTTTAAAAGTTTATTTCCTTGGTTTTCGGATATTCTAAATTGAAGAAAATGGGTAGAAAAAAGGTATAAATGTAGCAATAGTGAGGACAGAGGCCCAGGGATTTCCTGTCACTGGTGCTGGACCATGGTTTCCTGGAGTTCAGGTTTGACTGTGGGACTGGACCAGCTATTATAAGGTGGGTAAAAGATGAAAGGTTATTCTCCAGGTTTCCTGACATTCTAGATTAATTTGAAAGTAGAAATCCAGAAAAAGGCCTGTAGATTTCCTGTCGCTGGTACTGGACCATGGTTTTCTGGAGTTCTTCAGGTTTGACTGTGGAACTGGACCGGCTATCATAAGGTGGGTAAAAGATGAGAGGTTATTCTCCAGGTTTCCTGACATTCTAGATTAATTTGAAAGTAGAAATCCAGAAAAAGGCCTGTAGATTTCCTGTCGCTGGTACTGGACCATGGTTTCCTGGAGTTCAGGTTTGACTGTGGGACTGGACCGGCTATTATAAGGTGAGTTGAAGATTATAGAGGTTATTCTCCTGGTTTCCTGGTATTCTAGATTAATGTGAAAGTAGAAATCCAGGAAGAGTTCTGGGGATTTCCTGTCTCTGGTGCTGAACCATGGCTTTCTGGAGTTCAGGTTTGACTGTGGGACTGGACCGGCTAATGCTAACAATGTTAGAGGACTACTTCTCAACAACAAAAATGCGAAAGTTGCGTCTTCGCTTTCTCTTGTATTACTACAAATCCGTTCATATTCCATCCCCACATAGTAATCGGCGAGATGCTCGTACAGCGCCGAGACTCCGTCTGTAGCACTGTAACAGACAAAACACGACCTGCCTGTCTACAGAGTGTCCAAATAGGCAGCTACTTATATGAGTACTCATCTGGCAAGAGCATGGCTATACAATGTTCATTAACGAATTATTTACTTGATTGTCAGACATTTCAAGGAGAAGTTCAAAATGAAAACAGAGACCTGGCCCCCAGATATTTCTTCTCACTGGTTCTGGACATGGAACTTATGTATAATTTCTCTTGATGTTTTTCAAAGTTCCTTTCCTTACAAACTATACCTGGACCAAAAGTAGCTTTGACCTTTATTTGAGGTACTATTGTTTTTAGGAAACAAGCCAAACCATATTATGCTAGTAATGTTTTACCCTGAGATGTTAGTTTCTTTCAAATATTATTGTTCAAAAACATTTTAATTTTTCATGTTTGTAGTTTGAGAAGTGAAAAAAAGACTTTGTGCCTAATGTTAACTGTCATTGACCCTCTCCATCTATTCTACAGGAGTGCTGAGCCAGTGACTATGGGAGAATGGCACAGAGTCGTCCTGTCCAGAACAGCACGGGACGGACTCATGACGGTCGACTACAACCCCCCTGTCTCAGGAACAGCGGAGGGGGGGTTCTCCCAGATCAGCTTCATCACCCCCCTGTACGTTGGGGGGGTGGCTGATTACGAAGAGGTGGCTAAATACTCTGGAGTGTACGAACCCTTCCACGGAGATATACAAAAGGTATACAATGTAGATGTTGTCTCAGCAAATATACTTGGGAAAAATGGTTGAGGAACAGGGTGATTGCTCCAAACAAGAGGGTCTTAACTATATAGAATTGGATGGAACAATTTCAATGTGGCTCATGACTACAGGTGTTTAGCTGCACAAAAAGATTGGCTGGCCAGGTTTGACTGTAGATCCGATGATTATCCCAAACTGCATTTTTAATTTTCCTGCCCTGTCCTTGGTGCTGAACAAGCGATTGCTGCCTTCATCTCAGCAAAGAAAATCACGACTTATTTGGGACCGTTTTAGGACTCAATCAAACTTCAGATTCATGTTTGGCGTGATGTGTGTGCAGGACCATATGTCACATTCATTGGAACAATAGTAGCTAGTTAATCTTTACACTGTACTGAGGATAGGCGTCAAGCAGCAAGTGTTAAGAATGTAGTCTAAATTGTATCACACTTCGTGACTGGAGTGGATTCTCTGATCTAAACTGTCTTCTTAATCCAACAGGACTGGTACATCTATTGTCCTCTCTGTCTATCACCTTGGCCCTGTCCCATTATTGTGATTTGGTCTGTGACTAATTTGTTTACTTTCTTTACCTTCTGAGCTACCTTCTTTGTTTTTGTTCAAAGTCATCTTGATTGAATCTAGGGCAAAGATACAGGAACAAGATGAATGACAGATAAAATACCCTTTTCTGGAATTACGGCATCCAGGGAGCACAAGGTAAAAAGTATGTAGTTTATATATAATAATCAGTTAACCACTATTTCCATTCTATTTTGCACTCACAGATCATAATCAACGACAGCCCCATGGACCTGATCTCCAGTGCGATCGTGGGCGTGAACGTGGCAAACGCTGACCACCCGTGCGTTGGGGACCCGTGTGTGAACGGGGGTCTGTGTGTGCCCGATCATGACTTCTACAGCTGTAACTGTCCACTCGGCTACCACGGCATGGACTGTGAGAAAGGTAAGCTGGAGTAATGGAAATAACACACATTGATATAAAACAAACAATTACTAACATCATAACTTGAAAGTTCATCTGTGTTGGTAGAAGTCATTCTGGAACAAGTTGAACTGCAATTTTCAACGCCATAGACTTCCTGCAACTTATGATCCACTGCTCACCGAGTCACGTGTTCTATCTGCTTAATGTGACGTCATGGCAGCAGTGGATTGCTTATTCCAAGGAGGTTAAAAAATGCATTTTTTAACCTCCTTGCTCATTCCTTGATAAAGACTGGAGCTGATCAGTCTAAAATTTGGGCAAGTCCAAATTTTTCGTGTTGGAAATTACAGTTAAACTTGTTCCAGATTTACTAACATCAGCCTGAAAAGTAAATTCTGTCAGAAACTAACATTTTGGAGCAGGCAAGAAATTGGGTCCCCGGATTTTTGGCTCAATAAGGCCAAAAACTTTGTGAGTCAACTGCTTGCAATGTGCTGAGCTTAACAAATTTTTATCAATTCTAACCTAATATTATTAGCATGAATTGTGCATGGTTATTTTTATGTTAAGATGATAAAGAATACCTAATAGACTTGATAATTGTAATCCTTCCAATTTTCATTATTGTATAGATGTTAATGGATAAAGGTGTATTGTGGTAGCTTTAGTTTTTGTGTATTATTTCGTCCATGACATCTGACTAACATCGTTGTCTCCAGTGTTGACATGACTTTACCGAACACACCTATTATATGGGAGGGAGATCCAGGCGCTAAGGGCTACATCAAGTCAATTCTTTGTTTCTCGGATTTTAACAGAACTGGAAATTATTAAACATGAAAGCAGGGAGCGAAGGACAAATTCTTGTCTTCAAATTTGTAGACTTATAGACAAATTCTTCTAGTTTGTACATTCGAAGGTAGCACTGGAAATTGACATGAGTTACAAGGTTTACCCAGAACTATGTTTCTTTCTGTTTTGTCAATTTTTTGTAGAAAATACTGAGCACCAAAGATAGGAGGAATCTAGATTCCAGGGGCATACAGCACATCCCCCCCCCCCCCAAAAAAAATTGGGGGTTTTGGAACCAGTATGTAAATTTTAAGTTAGGAGAAGGGAATTAAATTTCTATTTTTTGTCTATTGGCTTCATTTTTAGTGGGAAATACCTGAGAACCAAGGAAATGAGTTGCTGTGGCTTAAAACACTAGTTCACCTTTATCCGTGGGGTAACCTATATCCGTTGCTTTTAAAATCGGGGTATTTAGGGATATCAAGACAATGGATGGCGGTTTCAAGTAGCAACATTTTTGAAATATTACAATTTGAAGCCATTGTCCATTGACAGAATTATATCCATACATTCCCTGCTTTTAAAAACAACAGATATAGGTTACCCCACAGATAAAGGTGACCTCGTGCTAACCCCCACGCCTGGGTGTGCCTCCCTCCCCAACAGCTAAGGTTGCAGTAGTGGTTACACAGTTCGACGACCTCTTGACCTACGACCTGGAAAACCCCTTAGCGGCCCCCGCACCAGGTACCGCAGCCACGGGACTTTCGCTACGATCGGCCGTCAAATCCTCGTGATCCTGCTAATTAATCGTTAGAACTTAGAACTACTAATGAAATCAAGGGACGTGGCAATCACATGGGCAAGTGCAACACCTGTGAAAACGGAAATATCTCATCTTTCAGAAACTATAGTACAGAAAAACAGACTTAATTCAGAGCTTACAACCTGAAATCTTTCTTATCAATGTAATTTTTGAAACAAGCAGAGCACTGAAAAATACAAAACAATCCTTGAATTGAAATGCAGGATTTAATCTTTTAACGTTTTTTAAAATTATTTTTGCAACAAAATTTGCAAAATGTACAATTGCAAAACTTCACATGTCATCGAAGTAGCATGCTTATATCTAAATTAAATCAAGGTATCTTCATTTCAGTTTTGACTTTGTAAGTTCACAGACGCTGAGATATTTGTCTTTAAAAGTCAATGATCATCAAAATCTTCAGCCTCTTTTAAATATATGTAAAAGTACCCATTACTTTTACTTGCGAAAGCAGTACAGGTTTTACTGGTGTTGCATCTGCCCATCCACACTATACAGGCTCCCAGTATAAAGCATGCGAATGATAATGACTAGATAATGCCTGTTGAGTCCTGGTTATTTCCTCTGTAAGAGTTGTGTGCTGTGGGGTGGTGTTTGGCTGTCTCTCCTACCTTCACATCACACTCATACACCCTCAGTAAGAGTTGTGTGCTGTGGGGTGGTGTGTGGCTGTCTCTCCTACCTTCACATCACACTCATACACCCTCAGTAAGAGTTGTGTGCTGTGGGGTGGTGTGTGGCTGTCTCTCCTACCTTCACATCACACTCATACACCCTCAGTAAGAGTTGTGTGCTGTGGGGTGGTGTTTGGCTGTCTCTCCTACCTTCACATCACACTCATACACCCTCAGTAAGAGTTGTGTGCTGTGGGGTGGTGTTTGGCTGTCTCTCCTACCTTCACATCACACTCATACACCCTCAGTAAGAGTTGTGTGCTGTGGGGTGGTGTGTGCCTGTCTCTCCTACCTTCACATCACACTCATACACCCTCAGTAAGAGTTGTGTGCTGTGGGGTGGTGTGTGGCTGTCTCTCCTACCTTCACATCACACTCATACACCCTCTGCTGTAAGAGTTGTGTGCTGTGGGGTGGTGTGTGCCTGTCTCTCCTACCTTCACATCACACTCATACACCCTCTGCTGTAAGAGTTGTGTGCTGTGCTGTGGGGTGGTGTGTGCCTGTCTCTCCTACCTTCACATCACACTCATACACCCTCTGTAAGAGTTGTGTGCTGTGGGGTGGTGTGTGCCTGTCTCTCCTACCTTCACATCACACTCATACACCCTCTGCCATCCTCAAACTGGTTTTAGTTCTCATGCTGGTTCCTGAAGGACATACATACATGTAGTATAAAAAACGTCTGACTTAGTACAAATCTGATAAAGTTTGCCCACAGAACACCTTCTTAAGTGCACATTCTCAAAACTGGTTTTAGCTCTCATGCTGATTCCTGAAAAATCTGCAGAAAGAAATTCAAAACCTTTTTGTTTGACCTCAAAACCACTGAATCAATCCTTGACTGTATAGTTTTTAACGCTTTTTAAGATGTAAAAGAAAAGGTTTTGTTTTGATTTTCTCAGTGGCTGTGCAAAGCCTCGAAAAATACGGTTTCCTCAAGCAACAATGTCATGTAGAAGTTCCTCTCTTGATGTTTTTCCACAAAGAGTTGTTACAAACTCAGGAAGGAAGTATTTGCTGATGGAAATTTCACAGTCACAGTCAGATTGTTAGCATTGCCAGACGAATGAAATGTATCATAATATGTTGTGTCAATTTTGAACTTGAATCATGAAGCACTTAGTAAAATCAATGCTTTCTTTTGCATCCCAAATTGATGTAAATCTTAGTATTATTATTTTCAGTACATTTGCTGCATTCCCATACTATACAGTAGACCCTACATCCGAGAGCTAGCATGTTCTGAAACCACTTTCCTCTAATCCAATATGGTCATTCCCACTTCACGATCTCTACACCAGCTTTCCAGCCCTGACGACCTCTGACCTAACTCTCACCATCCGGAATGTTCTCTTTCAGAGTGTCAGACGTAGATTTTAGCCTCCGTAGTTGTTTTGTTTTGCGCAGTCTCCATTCTTGCCTCTTGCTGACTATCGTAGTGGGTCTTTGTCCTGTTGTCAAATTTCTGATGGTATGATGCTTTTTTTTCCATATCTAGAGTTGAAAAGTCCAGTCACAGTGCCAAAGTTCAGTGGGAATAGTTACATGCAATACACAGGAACACAGCTTATGAAAAGGTGAGGGTTTATCTTAAAACTGTCCACAGTCTAATGTTACCTTTACCAAGAACTCTATGTTTCCAGTGTTGCTTTTTTTTTGTTGCTTTTTTTCTGGTCTGTCACAGTAGTTTTGTGTGTGAACAGCATAAATTGTAAATCATCAATAGACCCTACATGTAATGCTAGTTCACCTTTATCCGTGGAGTAACCTTTATCTGTTCTTTTTAAGAGCAATGTATTTAGGGGTGTCAAGTCGACAGATGGTGGTTTGAAACTGCAATATTTTGGAAGTATCAATTTGAAACTTCTGTCCATCGAGATAGGTTAACCCTATAGGTTACCCCGCAGATAACGGTGAACTAACATTTTACTCCATTCCAATGGAACTGAGTCAGGGACTCTTGAGGAAAGCTCATGCCATGCCTGACTGCTACACAGACTTTTAGAAGGGATTTGGAAGTAAATGTATATATTAGTCAGATGCAGGTTTGTCCAGTTTTCATCTTGTCCTGTTTTAAAAGTTGATTTTACTTTGAAATTCCTGAGAGCCATTAAGACTTGAAAGACTATTTCTGTACATGCCATAAAATACCAGGCCTGGGTAGTCCTCTACATGTAGCTTGCCAATTATACTCAGTTGGAATTGGTCAAACAGACGTTTTATTTTCTCCAGATTGTCAAGGAACTGTTGAGGAATGATTTTGAGATCATCATTGTTTTTTAATCTAGATTGTCAGGGAATGGGGATGATTTCCAGCTTGATTGTTAAGTATGCAATAAAGTTATAGTTAAGAAATTTTATCTACCTGTAGATTGGGAACAGGGAATGATTTCCAAATTGATTTTTTGTTTTTTCAAATCGTCCCAGATTGTCTGGGAACAGGAATGATTTCCAGATCCGGATCAAGACGACGACAGCAGACGGGATGATCCTATGGAGCGGGTCGCTGCCAATGGGGAGACATCGCGACTTCATCTCCATAGGGCTGGAAGGGGGTGCTGTGGTGCTCAGGTTAGCTTGTTTTGGATGTACAAGGTTTCTTGTACACAACCAAGTTCTTGTTCATACAAAATGTCTGCATTCTGTCTACTTGCCTTTGTCAGGGCTCCATGTGCTTCTCCCAAGATATTTTTTTAGAATGATAACTGTTTCTTGTATTATCATATTTAGTATTTCTCTGGTATCTAATCCCAATCATCATAAAAATGGAGGGATTGCTTGTGGCCAGGTTTGTTTATTTGCCTTGGTGTGGTGTGTTTGTGGTTACTGTAATTCACTTTATCTTCACGGTACCAAATTTTCATGGTCTGAGAAAATTGAACTTTTTCTCGGAACTAAATGTTCACTGTTGAGGCAAGGGCGCATGAAAAAAGTCTGTGAATAATTTTTTATCGGTAATGATAAGTTCACGTTACAGTCGTCACCGTGAAAACCGTGAACATAACATTACAGTGAAAAAATCAGGAATTACAGCATTTGAATGGACTGTCTGTAGAGTGACAGGAAATTAGTGTTAAGATGCCTGCAAAGGTCAGAGGTGACAAAACTTGTCACTAATCAGACTTATTAAACAGTCCAGGTTATAAGGTCAATGGAAGAGAACACTAATTTATAGGAGTGTATAGTTTATGATTTGTCCATGTTTTTGCTCTTATAATATTACAAATCAGCTCAAGTAACTCTTGCAGGTGCTTGTCAGTAGAAGGAAAACATTATTTTATTTTCTCACCATCAGTTTTTGCATTCTCTTATCCATTTATAAATGCATCTCTGCTTCATATGCATCTCTGCTGCATACACAGGTATAACCTTGGCAGTGGGGAGGCCCAGCTGTCCTCCAACACCACCATTAATGACGGCAGGTGGCACAAAATCAGGGCAAGAAGGTCAGCACTGGATTCTTTCACTTTGAATATTCTATGGGGTGCAAACATTTACTTATTTAGCACCAGATATTTTTGTAATGGGTTAAATGGACAGATCCTGTATGAAATGTTGACCATTCACAAATTTAAACTAATTGATTCAGTTGTTTGAGTAATTTTGGTAATTGTATATCTTGTTGTTACCTTGATGTCTAGCTATCTATTGACGTATTCAGGATTGTTTGCTTGGTCTAGCTGTTGTCATGGCTTAGTACAAAAATTCTGTAGTAAAATGCTAATAATCTTGTTATTTGTGACCTTAGTCATTTTTAACTTGCTGACCTCATGTTGCCCTTACAGGGACGGCCCCAACGCGGTGCTGATTCTAGATGACCTTGACCCTGTCCCCGGAACCTCCCCGGGCAGACTGAAGCAGCTCAACACCAACTCAGGGCTCTACCTAGGTAACGTTTCAAATGATTCAATAACACTAAACCAACTCAGGGCTCTACCTAGGTACCGTTTCAAATGATTCATTTAACACAATTCAATAATAAAATGAATTTTTTAGCTTTACCAAGAACACTATGTTTTTGGTCTGTTTGTAGTTGGCTGGATGCCTGTTTGCATGTGTTTCTATACGTTGTTTGGGTACAGCATAACTGGAGAAGCTGAGGATGGAACTTAATGGTGTGTTGGTGAGTGTTGGCAAAATAAAGTAATGATTAGATTTTGCGCCCCACTACTATGAGGCCCTAATCTCCAAGCAGATTCCTCCGGTGGCATAAAACAGTAACATAAGCTGGGGAAGGACTTTAGCCGGCAGAGGGGTAAAATTGGCCACCGCGGAATCTGCCACAGAACGGAACGGGTCAAAGGCAGCGGGAGGGGTGATCTTTTCAGAAACATGTTTCTGCTCCTCCTAGTATCCACTTACCTCCAACGTGCAAATTGGTTAAATTTGGCCGGGATTATCGTTTTACAACCCTTCCGAGCCAGTATCTGGGACAAACGCGGCGATCCGCGCCAGTTCACAGCGGGGGCTTCCCCCCGAGATCGCTGGAGCAGACCACATCACAGCGCACGAAGACAACGTATCGACATATGAAATTATTAGTTGTACACAAATAATACTATATTTACTAGTTGTTACTTGTATATATCTCGCAATAAAAGCTGTGTTTTAACTAAACACTTCCTGTGTCATTTTTTCTTGTCTGCAACTTCGAATCTTTACCGATCAAATACGCTTGGATTTGGTTCAGGGACCCACGCTCGTCACTTTTGACGCCAGAAATCGGCGTGTAAAAATGTAGACAGAACTTGAAATTTTGGAAAGATATCCACATAATCAGCACGTGTATTTGCAGCGAAGCCGATTTGAATCATTTTTAACGGCGACCGGCGACGATCTCAGACTACAAACAAATGGGTGCCGTAGCTTCGTGAAATGTTGGGTAAATCGACGTCAGCGCCCCCCTCCCCACTGCATTTGCGTCCTGTCGCATCGTGCTCAGTCGGACGTTTTGCTGTTGTTTTCCTTCAGTACATAGTCAGTTATTGACACCAAAGAAACAAAAACAAAAAAATCCCTAATTGTCACAGAAAACACAAAGAACTCTTTCAGCTGACCCGAGACGGGATCCCTGGCCCCGCACGCCCGGAGTAATTAGCACCTTCTTCCTAACGCAGTTTGATTGCCTGATAATTGCCTTTGACCCGTTCCGTTCTGTGGCAGATTCCGCAGTGGCCAATTTTACCCCTCTGCCAGCTAAAGTCCTTCCCCAGCTTATGTTACTGTTTTATGCCACCGGAGGAATCTGCTTGGAGATTAATGGGGCCCCACTAATCAGGCCAAGAAAAAGGAAAATGCTGCTACTAGCTGTATGGAGGCTAAATAAGCTTAACAGGGTTGCTTGATTGTCATTTTGCTGATTTAAACAAATTTCTCGACTGCAGGCGGCATGAACAATATTGTGATGGACACCGGGCGACACTACACCCGAGGCATTGTGGGATGCATCTCCCATGTTACCTTGGCGACCGACTATCACATCCGCCTGTATGAGGAGGCGACAGCAGGACAGAACATCGTGGAGTGCTCATGATAAAGGGTTCCCTTCCTCTAGCATCTTAAGACATTCTCAAGACGTTTTCTTAAGGATATAGCATATTCTAAAGATGTGGTTTTGAAGATAAAAAAGGCGCGTTCTTGTGATATCATCTTAAGGCTGGTCTTAAGACATTTTCTTAAGGGTAGGGAATGTCATTAACATGTTATCATAAGGATAAAAGTTGTTCTTGAGACATGTTGTCTTGAGGATAGGCTATATTCTTTAGACGTTGTATAGTATGTTTTCAAGACATCTTAAGGATATAGCATATCCTTGAGACATAAGCCAACATCTGTATATGCCTTTGAGTGGCTCAAGACGGGCCATTCAACAGACCCTGAAATTTGCCAGTTTTCAGATGAAATAGACTTAAGGATACTGATTGCTACAATTCACTGAAATGCATCATACGTAGCAGTCTACATTGAGGTTGGGAACTCTTGTGAATGTTTACTCTTTCAGAGGGTTGTGTAATTCTGTCAAAGTGACAGGCATTTAAGTATGTAGGAAAGGACTCGATACAGCGAGAATATGGAACATACATGTAGTGTTACCACAGTACTTGCTGGCCAGTAAAATATTTTCTGTACATAGAGGTTGAAGAAAGTGGGTTGTTTTAAGTCATATATAACTGGTAAGGTGTAAAGCTTAGAAAAAACTGTGTATGTTGTTGCCTTTTTTTTAAAAACTTTCATTTCTTTATGGATTACCAGCATTCCAAGAGTAGCCTGGTATCCAGCCGTAATATAGTTCCAGAGTCTCTTCTTTCCTCTCAATTGTGGAGAGGAGAGAAGAGACTCGGGAACTATATTACGGCTGGATACCGGGCTATTGCAAGAGTACTTTTAGCTGTCAGGTTGCCAACACCATCCAAAGATGCATACTTATAGAGAAAGGCACAAATTGGAATTCTGTTTGAGTTGAGTTTTTTTGTACTTTTTAAATCTTGATAACAATGTTAGTATTGTAATCTATGGCAAGGTGATGTCCTGGCAACCAAAAATGAACCACTTTCTCATGTGGTCAGTGTAGTTTTTAAGTTAATGACGATTGTAATGTATCTTTAATGTAGATTAGGTTCTAGTTCCTGATTGCAGATTTAAATCATATTACTCTACATTGTACTGGTCTTTTAAGCATTACATAGGCCACATGGCTACAATCATGCTTTATACTTTCAAATACCGTAATAAAAATTCTATGCGCAATACCCAATTGACCACTGAATGTATTGACCACTTGTATGGTTACAGTTTGCAAAAAAAAGTACCAGGAATTGTTTACAAGTCAGACAATCAAGGAAAGCTTCATTGTTGAATTGAGACATCAAGTTTTAAACTCTCATTCAGCATTGGGTCTAAGATTATTAAAAGAAAATTCTTACCGTCTTGTAGATATCAATTTTTCATATGTGCCAAATGAAGAGCCTCAGAACATGTTACTTACAGGTATTGCTTTTTTTGTTTAAGAAACCATGTTAAATTTGTAGGTAAAAGAATCGGTATCATTCTTGTCTGACAGTGTGTATAGTTTGTCGATGTTCGACCATCCTTTAGTTTTGCTATTGTGAGTATGCCTCAACTATATATGTAACAATCTGTTCTATCTAGTACAGATCAGTTATCATAAACTATTTCAGTCCTGAAGTAGTGTTGGACTCCTGTCTACCCCTTGTATTTGGTGCTACCTGTTTTGTATCATTTTGTATTGTACTCAATAGTTATTGTACTTAATGTGTACAGTGTTTATGAACAAGGTTTAACTCGAAATCCTCATAATTTACAGGTCAATGATTGCCACAAATGAGTCAAATGCCAAAACACTGGACAAATGATGTTTGTCTGTGGATACTTTGATCTAGTTGGTACGTCACTGGACATTCAACCAAGTCTTTTTACCTTGCTGGTATTTCTCAGGGCAATACTGAAAAATGGTTTTATTTTGAACTGCAGCTAGGCTGAGCTTCGAAATGCATTCTTCACATTATGCAGCAGCGACACCTAGCTGCAGTGTGCAGTACTGCAGCAGTGACACCTAGCTGCAGTGTGGAGTACTGCAGCAGTGACACCTAGCTGCAGTGTGCAGTACTGCAGCAGTGACACCTAGCTACAGTTTGCAGTACTGCAGCTGTGACACCTAGCTACAGTGTGCAGTACTGCAGCTGTGACACCTAGCTACAGTGCAAAGTAGAACCACTCAGTTTTGTCCTGTGGAAGCTGAAAGATGGTTTACATCAAAATGTCAACTTTCTTGACGAGGCCTTGGACATTCTCAGTGGCACAATGTAGTTTCCTTCGTCTAGTTCAACAGTGACAAGTGATAATGCCTGAATTTGTACAAATCCATATATATCCAGTGTCCTTTTTTTCTGTTATATATTCCATCATAAGCTTGCATTAACCCGACAGAAAGTTGAGTCTTTTGTTGCATGTTTGCAATCCATTTTTTTCTTAGTGTCTTGGACTCTTAAACATAAACATTTAACTATCATGGTTATACATACATATACCTGTATGATACATGGCATTTATTATGTCAGCATTATTTATGTTCTCTATACCCTATGTTTCATGTACTAGTCACATTTCCCAATGTATTTCCTTGCTGTTGTTTTGTTTTTGTTTTCGTTCCAAAACATTACTGAATATGAACGTAAACAGATATTCAGATGCATCAGATGGATATAAAAGTGAAACAAATAAAATTGTTCAGGTTTCAGAATGGATAGTGTGCGTCTTTCATGATTCTTTATATAATTCAAACTACCGTAGTACACACACAGGTCTAGCACATACAGTCTGCAAAACTGTACAGAAAGACCACCTCTACACAAGGACAATGTAACTAGTACTTTTTTTGGTGGTTCCTTATAGGTAAGTTTTGGCGACGCCTCAGGGGCTAGTCGAATAGTATAGTGTGTGTCCGTTTTACAAGATGAACAAATTTTGTTTCTTTGCCCCCATTGACCTTGTTTAGTTCTGTCATGTCTGCTGCATGAAAAAGCTGGGCGAGAGCAACAACAAAAAGTCCAGAAAATTTTAATTTCTAGCGTTTGACGAAATCATTAGCATTATCATAGTTGATTAATGATTACAGGTAACAGAAAAATAGATGCTGCCCTCTAGAGTCTAACAGACGGTTCCCCCTAAACAGTGTGTGGTGTGTTACTGTGTTTGCATCTTGGAGAGGGGGTACGAGGTAATTTGATGCAGAAACAAGAATTTTCTGGAGGCAAACTTGGTACAAGCCCCGGCACCACGTCAAGGTGTCGCCTCCGTTGCCGAGGTAATTTGTGACGTCATCCTGACACCAACCACTGATAGCCTCGGTATAACCAGAACAAAGCAGCGAAGTTTAAATTGTTTCCCTAAGCTCACAGTAGATTGTAAAATATATTAAATGACATAATTTTGAGTTAAAGTGAACAGCCAGGAGTGAAATTTGAATCCTAGAAAGAATTCAAATATTACTATTATTCAACGAATTATAAAGAACGAGCTCGTTATGACTATACAACGCACGCATCTTTTCGTTGCTAAGGCAAGCATCTGCCTACCCAACAGAAAAGACTATTCATCTAATGCATGCTGTGAAACAGGGGTTCACATGAGCGCGCTATAACAAACAAAACACCACTGACCTGTACGTACCAATGAGTCTGCCTACATGCCGTTCTCGGAAATCGGACAGATCGCTCAGCAAGCTTCTTGGAAAAAAAGTACAAAGTATATATATATATAGTTGTGTGTGCTACATTGTATTTAGAACTATGGCTTTATATTGTAAGTCAGACAGATTGGGCGCTCTATCGCTAGAACAGCCAATCTGTGCTTCTCAATCATCAGTATTTAATTAACAAATGAGCTTAATTACTCAAAAAGAGACCCCATAGGTATATGAGAGACCACGGTCACGAGAGGTCAAAACTACAGGTTTTCTCCTATCATTAACTGAGGAAAAAAGATTCAGTCAATAGTTTTAATGTTTTCTATCACTAGAACATATATTCTGTGATTATCAAGCATCAGTCCTAACAAATGGGCTTAATTATTGAAAAGAGACCCCATAGGTAACAGAGAGACCACGGTCACGAGAGGCCGAAACTATGGGCTTTCTCCTATGTTAGAATGGGAAAAATTTCAATCAATTTTTTAAATTTTTTTATTGCTAGAGCACCCATTCTGTGAATATCAATTATCAGTTTTTAACGGCTTCGCTCATCTTGTTTTATTCAGTGGTTATAGCAAATGACCAGGCGTGTATATACACCTCGGGTCGGGTCATAAACACTAAATGTGTATTTACTGAATATGGTGTGCCTTCATCTTTCGCTGTTAAGTTTCGCAGACTATTCAGCAGAATATGTATTACTCGGGTGCTGTGCTCTTGTTGTTTATCAAATCTGCTTTGCTTTTATCCCTTTTCTAATAAATATCATTCAGTCAAGTTGTTGGTTATTTAGAAATTCAGTCGACAAACACCGTGGCAGGTGTAGGACGTGTTTTTGCTGTGCACAAACCTGACAAGCGGCATCATGTCTGGAGGGAAGCAGCAGTCCCAGACTGGTGACACAGGAGGTAACTCGTTTTTTCTCTCAATTTGCCCACTTACTGTCGTACTTTCTGTTGCCGTTGCGACGTTTCTGCATTTGTAGAACGGTACAGACTTGTAACTGCGCGTTTACCACTTCACTGCAAAGGAGTAGTCTAAAAGTATTGTCCGTCCGTCTGTCAGTCTGTCGATACTATATGTTTGTCTGTCTCTGCTTGTCTCTTTGACGTATGTGAAGGGGTGAAGTCTACCACATTTGCCTTGTTCGCATTTTATGGAGCAAGGGAGGGCGTTTTCTTATCATTTTGTAATTTTTCCACAGGTGCCAGACCCAAGCAACAACACCAGACTGATCGACGGGCACGTGCGGACGCCGCTGGCACTGCGAATTTCCCCAACCCTGTCTACGGCGTCGGAGAAGGTGAGAAGATTTCACGATGATGTCCCGGTTTTGTAATACGTACCTTACAGGTAGCATACGCTATGTGTGCTTATATGGAAGTTTATTTGCAAGTTCATGCCCGACGGCTAGTTGCAAGTACATGGTGTAAACATAGGAGGTATACAAATGACAATGAACAGTTATAAACAATAGTCTACTCTAATACTAGTGTTGGCTATTTCTAAACAGGTTGGGTTTAAGTTCTTTGTTGGAAGCAGAGGGAGACTTGTTTTCTAACAATGCTTATTTTGTAATTTTCATCCAGACACCACACCCAACAAATTGCCGCAACAGCAGACTGATTGGCAGGCACGTGCGGACGCCGCTGCGAGAATACCCAACCCTATGTACGACTCTAAAGCAGGTAAACGTTGGGTATCCTACCGCTGTACTACTTTTTATTACCTTTGCCAGAATGGCTAAGGTTATGTTTTGGTCGTGTTTGTGTGTCTGTGTGTGTGTGTGTGTGTCTGTCAACAGCATAACTCGAGAAGCCTTGGATGGATCCTGATGATATTTGGTAGGTGGGTAGGGGTCGGGAAAACGAAGGTGAAGTTCGATAATGGGCCCCCTAGCGGCTTGCTAAGGTACTGCAGCTGAAACTCAATTTTTGATATCTCGTGTTCTGGACATGCTGTGGTCATGATTTTTAAGTGGTAGATAGCCCTTGAGGCAGAGAGTAAGTGCTGTGAGTTTGGGGCCCCCTAGCGGCTTCCCCTTTGGAACTGCAGGCGCCGGTTTCCATTCAAACTTTGGAGGAGATAACTCTACAACGTGTTGACGGATCGTCATGATTTTTGGTATGTAGATAGAATGAGTGATGACTTACATAATGGAATACTAATTATGCAAATCAACAGCTAGTTTGCATAATTAATGAGGAAAATTTATAAATCCACTGCATTCCAAACTTTCAGACTTTCAAACTTGTCACATATGTAGCTGGGAAGGAGAGAAATGTCGATAGATATCATTTGCATAATTGATGACCTCATTTGCATATTTAATGAGAAAATATGAACATGTTGACGGATCATCATGTTTTTTGGTATGTAGGTAGCGTAAGTGAAGACCTACATAATGAGATACCAATTATGCAAATCAACAGCTAATGTGCATAATTAATGAGGATATCTTATGAATTCACTACATTCCATGATAGGACTTTAAAACTTGTCACATATGTAGTTGAGAAAGAGAGAAATGTCAATACACATTTATCATGCAAATGATGATCTCATTTGCATAATTAATGAGAAAATATGAACGTGTTGACGCATCGTCATGATTTTTGGCATGTAGATAGCCTAAGTGAAGACTTATATAATGTGATACTTATTATACAAATTAACAGCTAATTTGCATAATTGATTAGGAAAAGTTCATAAACCCACTTCATTCCATTATAGTACTTTCATCAAAGTTGTCACATATGTAACTGAGAAAGAGGGAAGAGAGTAACTCAGTAAGAGTGTATTTAAAGACATTGAAAGAGAATAAGTCAAGAATGGATCAAAGGATCATCATGATTTTGGTATGCTGATAGCTTAAGTAATGCTTGATACAATTTGATATCAGTTAATTGTAACTTGGGATCTAATTTGCATAATCAATGCCCAAATCTTATAAACCAACTCCAAGCATATAATTATAAAGAAAAGGAAATAAGTAACGCATTTGTCTACAGACATCATTCTACTAAACAAGCCTGGTTTATTTGGCAAAGGTATGTGTTCGTGGAACTCTAGTTATATTTACTTTTTGGATAGCAACAGGGACATTACAGTGTGAACACTAGGCAGGTGACTTATTTTGTGACAACACATACATATACAGTACAAAAATGAACGAATATTAGGTAGAATAAAATAGACTAGTTGTACACTTTACAAACAGTGGCAGCTGGAACATACATGATAATCTAATAGTTTACAACTAGATGACAGTACCACAAATGGTGGTAGATCTTCTAGTAGATATCACGCACTGTTGAAGTGCATCTGAAAGTTGCCTATTGACGACAAGGTCATGGTCAGGTTAGGACATGGTCATTAGGACAACGGTTGCCGAGTCTTTTCCCGTGACCTTTTAAAAAAAATTTCTTCTATTTCCCGACCGATTTTGACATGTTGTTGATGTTGCAAGTATGGATTAAAAAGTGTATGTTTGTTATACACATACATAAGTTAAGTTAAAGTTGCCCGTACATCTGTGTAGATGCTTAGGGGTGGCGCCCATCTCCATTTCTGTAGCCCATGAGCCACACATTTGTGCAAGTCACTACAGGGGGCTGGTCCACTGGTAGTGATGTGTGTTTAACTCCTCATTAGTGCTGAGTGCTAAACAGCAAAAGCAGCATGTACCGTTTTTTTACCGTCTTTGCTATGACTCGGCCGGGGTTTGCGAACTTTGCACCGGTATACATACATACATACATACATACACACGTAAAATGTATTTTAGCAGAAAGATATTGCCCCCAAAGCTTAAGAAGAAGTATTTATGATTATGCAATAATGCAATAATGCTTAATATGTGATCAATTTACCCAGGCACCAAACCAAAGCAACGACAACACACTGATTGGCAGGCACGTGCGGACGCCACTGCGAACATACCCAACCCTATGTACGCCTCGAAGCCGGGTAAAATGCTGAAGTTTTTGTTTTACATTATATATGAAACACGACTGGTTTATTTCAAAATACAGCAACATTGACACAGACATAGTTGGCATACATACAGGCAATTTATTTCTTTATTTCAGCAGAAAATACACCAAGCGGCTTGATAAAATGTATTAATCATGCTTATGTTGTTATTTTGTAATAATTATCCTATTGTAAACCCTGCAGACGCCACACCCAAGCAGCAAGAGCAAACTGATTGTCAGGCAAGTGCGGACGAGGTTGCGAGTACACCCAACACAATGTATGCGTCCATAGCAGGTAAAACCTTGGTATCCACCACCGGTCGCTATACTACATTAAAGGTGGTATCTCACTACACTTGGGGCACCGGTGAGGCACTGCGGGGTTCGTTTACCGCGGCACTTTTTTTGTGTTATTTTCGACATTTTTTAGAAATAATTTAGATATTGCGTAATACGTCAAAGTATGACTTAAAAGACAACAAAAAATACACAAAACGTAAAAAAAATTCGTTCTTTATCTCTTAAATTCGTTAAGGAATCTTTTGATCCCGTAGTGCCACACCGGTGCCCCAAGTGCAGTGAGATACCAGCTTAAGGGCCTTTGTAGGAACCCATGTAGTCACTGAGGCCTTTCCCTGCAGACTTTTGGGTATATCTATTTATTTTCGAAATCATATCGTAAGTTATCACTATAACTATTGTTATGTTCTTGTTGTTTTCATTGTTAGGATAGAATGTTTCAGTTTCATTGGATACTTGAGATCTTTTTAACACAAAAATGCACATAAAGACAGAATTAAAAAAAGTTACAGCCTTCTTCGTGACCACCGATGCCCACTAGGTTCCGACACATGACGTCAGCTATTGGTCAAAAGTGTCAAGAAGTTTGTACCACCCACATTTATGGACATGTAATGGATATTCTATTTGTCAATCAGGCCGCACCAAGTTTATTTGTTGCTTCTCGGATTCGCCTGTCCATTTTGTTCAATTTAAAGACAAATAAGTCCGCATAAAAATAATTTTGCTATTACAAACCTGTAAATATTACCATTCAGAGCCACATACGCATAATTTCAGTCTAAAAACAATGCCTTTTATTCAGAAAATTAGTAACTAATCAAAGGAAGGGATTCATTGTATGAAACGTGCCATTTAACTCCTCAGGCTGTTTTTTTTGTTATGTGTTATCTAAGCCGTATGTATATCTTCACCCCAGACCCTTTGAATTTTTTAAAAATATTTTTTTAGAATCCGAGAAACAATAAATAACTTTGGTGTGTCCTCACCAAGATTCACCAGACACTGGGACGGACACCCAGAAGAAGAAGAAGAAATATCTCAGCCTCTTCGAGAAGTTCGCGAAAGCCACAGGCCTCTTCTTCGCCGTGATGACCGTCGTTCTTTTGCCATTATTTGCAGGTGGGCCTTTTCTGTAATTTGCAGAATTCTGTGTAAACATTGAAAAAACGCGTCACGTTTCAACACTGAAGTCTCACCTAATTATTGGAATCGCATATTCATTAATACAACTACAAAGGTTTAGGACTAAAAACTGTAGATTCCATCTCTAGGACTTGTTTTCATTGTTCCCTTTTTTCTTTCTTTGCATATTCTGATAGTTTCAACATATGCAAAAAGATACTTGACATGTGAAATGGAATTATCTAAGACTATTGGTTGTATCGTCTGATCGTTGTCTATAGATACGTAATCATTGATTGGTTGTTATTTATTCATTTATTTCCTACTTCTTCCATCATTCTTTCATTAATTAAAGTGCAATTATTCAATTCATCTTAGAAGAATTTCGTTGACTGTCAGAGTTGAACCATCATCAGTATAGAATGACCAATGACCTAGGACACGTGACCGCAAATGTTTTGTGTTCTTTCTGTCTTGGCCCAGTTAAAGTGGTCATTCTCTCCGACGACATGGGCAGGCTCACTGCATGGAACAGGAGGGCTGAGCTGCGAATATTTGACTTGGAACGTAAGAAATTTATCGTAACACCATAGGACCACAAAGATACCATTCCACAGTTGTACCACAAGATGACAATATCTACGCATATCTGCTAGAAGCATTCGCATGGCCATCAGCTGTTTAGAATGACCATCATCGACTGATTACGATATCTAGTTTTTGTACTCTTTGAAGTCTTACATTAGTGTTGTTAGAAACTTCAAATATTCTACATTTTCTACAGATTTATATGATGTTCGACAATCTTATAGAGTTGTATGGCATATTGTTTATTTTTAGTGTTGATGTTTGATATTTTACATTTTACACAGTTGTTTGATGCTCTGCATTTTACAAAGTTGTACGTTCTAATTTCTAATACCGTTCTTATTCCTTTCTTTCTTGGCACAGTTAAAGACAATGCTGTATCTGAGGATGTTGAGAAGCTTGCTGCACGGACAGAACTGCAAATGATTGAGCTGAAACGTGAGCTGGAGCGTGAGTACTGTCTCTTGAAATCATTGCGCATAAATTCGTGCACCAAAGTTCTCAAACGGGTGTATTACTTAATGTTTATTGTAGACTCATCCTAGAATTTTGTAGTTAATTAATGAATGAATGAATGAAGACCCTCTTTGTACAGTTTTGCCCAACTGAGCTACGTACAGGTCACAAAAAGTCAAACATGCATATATATATATATATATATATATATATATATATATATATATATATATATATCCTAGTATATAAAGTATCACAAATCTAGTGTAACACAAAAGTTCGGCTTCTTCTCGCTTCTTGTAATAGTGAAAATGTAGACTGTATGGGTTTAGCTATGGTCTGTTTGTTCAAACGCATGTCATCCTCAAATCTACATTTCATAAATGTGTGTGCTCCCTTGGCTAAACGGGTCGTTGGCAGGGAATGGCTTTTTGGGCCCACCGACCCCAACAGGGCCGCCCGGACAGATGGAGCTCGTCTTGCCGGGAAACCTGACCGGAGTCGTCGGGCCTCCTGGGCTTCCGGGCCCGCCGGGACCTGTCGGGCCACCCGGTCTTCCGGGGTCCGCTGGGGGGCCTCCTGGACCACCCGGACCTATCGGGCCACGCGGAGTTTCCGGGCCAAAGGGAAATCAAGGGCAACCCGGACCCGAAGGGCAATCCGGTACCCAGGGGCCACCAGGGCGTAGAGGCCCAAAAGGAGACCGAGGGCCACGCGGGCCTGAGGGGCAAAGCGGGCTCCAAGGCCCGCCCGGATGGCCGGGGCCTCCCGGTGGGCTGCCTGGGCCACCCGGACCTAAAGGAGAGAAGGGATACAAGGGCAAGAAGGGACCCCCCGGACCCCCAGGAAAGAAGGGAAAAAGTAAAAGGGAAGCAGGAAGATTTGTTTACACAAAAAGGGTAAGGGTCAAGGGTTAGATGATTTTCGGCGTAGTGTGGTCTAAATACACACCACTATGCTATTTCACTACAAGCTTTGGATAGATTTAAAAGTGAGTGTATAATAAACACAAAACAGTGGTGATGGATAGGAGTGGGCCTCACTGTAATGACACAATTCAATAAAAAATATGCACACTGATGTTGCCACATGTTGCAAATGTAGCTTTGATTTACATGACTTTTATATAGTTGTGTGATGTTCTACATTTGGAAGAGGTGTATGATGTCCTACATTTTATATTTGTATGATGTTCTATATTTAAGAGTTTTATTATGTTCTTCACTCTACAGAGTTGTCTGATATTCTACATTTGACACAGTTGCATGATGCACTGCATTGTTGTATTATGTTCCACATTTTTCATTTGTATAGCGATGTTCTATATTTCTTACAGAGATGTAGAACGCTCTATATTTTTAGATTTTTGATGCTCTTCATTCTACAGAGTTGTATGATGTTCTACATTCTTATAGTTGCATGATGTTCTTTGTTTTAGAGTTACATCATTTGCTTCATTCTACAGAGTTGTACGATGTTCGACATCTTTAGAGTTGATGTTATTCTACATTTTACAGTTGCATGATGTACCACATTTTGCACATAGTTGTATCAAGCTCTACGTTTTACAGTTGTATAGCGATGTTCTATATTTCTTACAGAGTTGTATGATCTACATTACTAGAGTTGTAAGATGTTCTGCAACATTATAGTTGCATGGTGTTTGACAAGTTACAGAATTGTCTTATGTTCTACATTGTTCAGAGTCGTGTTTGATGTTCTACATTTTTCTACAAGTTGTGAGATGTTCTACATTTCTTACAGAGTTGTAGAATACTCTACATTATAAGAGTTGTGTGATGATGTAATTTTTTACGGAATTGTGTTATGTTTTACATTATTCAGATTCGTGTTCTATGATCTACATTTTTCTACAAGCTGTGTGATGTTCTACATTTCTTACAGAGTAGTAAGAGGCCCTCCATGTAGAGTTGTATGATATTGATGTTCGACATCATTACAGAATTGTAGTATGTTCTACATTTTAAGAGCTGTTTGGTGTTCTAAATTTCTACAAGTTGTGTGATGTTATATATTTATTACATTTCTACATTTCTACATTTTAGAAACCGAAAAAATGTTATGCTAATCTTATGTTCTAAACGCCGACAAGCAACGGTGTGTAATGTAATCACAGCAGCTTACCATAATACTTCACTGCACTTTCATCAAGAGAAATTGGTTTTACCGATTTGTAGGTTTTTTTTGCTGATTGACCGTAACTTTCATTCCTATGTTGTTTTATTGCTATTTCAAGGCCTCATTAAAAGTAAGTGCTGAGGCACTAAGATCAGAGAAACAGACATGTATGACTAAAATGTATTTACTTTTCTTACGTCGATGCCCATTTAGCTTTAATTTACTTATTCAATGTCAACTTTTGTTATTTGTTGTAGTTCCCGTTGACTTTGACTGTTACTTGTGTTATGTTAATTGAGCAGAAGACTCACATAAGCAGATATGCTTTTTGTCATATACTCATTAATTAAATGTGAATAAAATGAATGAATAAATGTAGTAGTAGGAGGAAATTTGAACTCAAGATTTTGGAAAGCAATAAACCAGCGGAATTGATTTAAAAAATCAATGAGGAAATTTTATAGTTCCAGTGTTTTCCATAATATGAGCTTAATACATGTAGAAAATGTAATCATTGGCACACGGAACATTAACAGAAACCGATAGATGCAAGTTAGTATAGATGTAAGATATGGGCTCAATTTGCATAATTAATGCGAAAGTTCAATAATTCATGCAAGTGCTGATTACATTTATTTCATACTTGTGACGTGAAAGTTTGCGAAAGATTACATAGGCATGTATACATAGCTTATACAAATGTGCATCATTGTATACCATTTGCATAATTACAATACATGTATTTCATTGAAGTATAACGTTTCCGAACTTAACAAATTAACAATACAGTCCTTCCTGGTTTCTCAACACTGGAAATCACGTTACAGCACAAGAAGTAATTTCACTGTTTGAATTGTTATTCGGTGCATTTGCATCACCCAAACTACATGTTATGATAAACCCCTATGATTATGAAATATTCAAATGAAAAACGCTTATTAGATAATAATGATATTAAATGTGTATAGAATCTGTGATAATAGTTCACAAAACTGTTCCTGACTTTCGACAAAACCACACATCTTCTTAACTTTCGTAAGGACAAGACTTCAATTAGAAAAGGCGTACAGTCAACCTATACCAGTAAGCACATTTACATAATGTGTGCCCTTGTCCGTGGCTCATGGGGCCCGACAGACCTAGCCCAACCAGCTTTTCGCGTTCCTCCTTTCTCGAGATCAAGTTTCCCCCCAACACCCGGCAGACCTAGTCTCTAACAGACTCCCGCCTGGCCGAATAGGGGACTTTGGCCAAGTTTAGAATAAAAGCCTAGTAGGAGTTAATTGACCTAGGAGTGTTAGCCGGCCGGTCGCAAACTGTACTCCTCGCCAATCTAACTCTTCCTGCGTGTTTTCCGTCTTAATTGGCCATTTTCTACTATTTTTTCAGCAACCTGCGGAGCCTGGTAGAGGCTACGGCAGACCCAGAAGGCCCAACCATTCCCCTAGAATTCGAACCAGGAGGCCCGGGTTCCAGGAGGCCCGGGCCTACCAGGCTTTCCCCTACGTCCAGCTGGCCCCATGGGCCCCTTCTTTCCCGGAGGCCCCGGAGGTCCAGGAGGCCCGGTAACAGCAGGGCCAGCCGGCCCCTTCTCTCCAGGACGTCCGGGTGGCCCTGGAGGTCCGGGTGGGCCCGGAAGTCCAGGAGGTCCAGCAGATCCAGCGTCTTTTGTCTGGTTCCCCATCTCTCCAGAAGACCCGGATGGCCCTGTCGGAGTCGGTGGCATCATCAAGACATTTCCTCCCATAGTCAAAGAGCGGTTTGGCCCAGGGAGTACACACATTTCTGAAAGGTAGAAAATGTGTTTTCATTGGCTTTCAAGAAAACCTAGGAAGTGAAACACTAGAGGGGAGAAGAACAGTTTTTACCCCAAGCTCGCTCCCGGGATTCGAACCCGCGACATATTGCGCCGAACCCGGGCAGCCAAGCGCACAAGCCCAGACGTGCAAACCGTTCGACCAAAAGGCTTAAGCCATTTGGCGTCTTCACTTTAGCAGTCCTTGAACCCCAACTGTTACACTACTCCCCTTTCCTATTCTAATGCCATCCATATGATCAAATCAACATGGCTTCACTGATATCAGGTTAACAGACGTACGTTCCAGCTCGGTCATCCGAAGTTCAGTCCGCGCCGTAAGCTTCTCCACGTCACCAGAAAGGGTGACCACCTGAACTGTGTCAAGTAAGAAAGTAAGAAAGAAACAAAATAAACGATCGATGATCATGTCGTATGATCACGTGCCCTTTATAAAGAAAATAAGTCCAGTACAACAAGTTACTATTTATTTTGTTTGTCCCCTCCAATCTGTTACCTGCAATTAGCCCTCGGGCAAGAATTTGCAATAAATCATTATTCTATATCAAACCTGGATATCTGAGATGTTAATGCATTGGGGTTACTGATGCTACATTAGCATATCTTAGGGTAACCCGCAGAATTATCGAGCGTGTTGATCTTCTTCAAACTATAGCAAAAATCAGAACAGGAAATATAAAAAATGGAAGTTCCGCTGCAGTACCTCAGCTAGGGGGCCCATTATAGAACTTGACCTTCTTTTTTCTTGACCACTACCCACCTACCAAATATCATCAGGATCCATCCAAAGCTTCTCGGGTTATGCTGTTGACAGACAAACAGACAGGCAGACAAACAAGCTCAAAACATAAACTTCTGGCGAAGGTAATTACCTGCAAATACTGGCACCAGGATGATGATGAGCACATTGAAGAAGAGACCCGTAGCTTTTAGCAACTTCCTGCACAGGTTCAGACATTTTGTTTTGTTGTTCTTGTCTGCTTCATTGTTATAGTGTGATGGTTGAAGAAAAGAAAAGAAAAATTATCATAGTATGAAAACATCACATTATGAGATATGAACATCCTGGTACTTTTGCTAATTGCCGACGTCATGGTTATATCATGCTGACGTCATGTGCCCGTGAGGTCACGTGTCCTGAGAGATTGGGCGTGTGCAAAAACGAGGAATGATATATCGTTTTCGCTTCAACCTTTTTGGTACATTTTTATTACTAAAGGTGAATCATTAAATGTGATATCTCACTGCACTTGGGGCACCGGTGCCGCACTGCGGGGTTCGTTTACTGCGGCACTGTTGTATCATTTTCGCCATTTTCTTTTTAATAATTTAGATATGGGGTAATATTTAAAAGTATGGCTTAAAAGGCAACAAACTACACAAAACGTAAGAAAATTAGTTTTTTATCTCTGAAATTCGTTGAATAATTTTTCGAACCCCGCAGTGCCGCACCGGTGCCACAGGTGTAGTGACCTTTGCATGATTTTCAGGTATTTCTCACAACAACAACATGCTAGAATTCACACTTGTAGTTAAGTATCACCAAGTATCAAAACATGTGCGACATCAAATTACTATAAAAATGGCACAGGAACAGTTAATATCGTTTTACCTGATCGTGAGATGTACATAGGGTTGGGTATACTCGCAGCAATGTCTGCAAGCGACTTCCAATCCGTCTGATCTTGTGGCAAGGGTGTGGCGCCTGCAAAAAAAAGCATAATCACAAAATAAGAAAATATGAACATCATTTCATATTATAATCTTACATATTAAGCCCTACCATCAACGGGCATCAACGACTCATCTTCTTCGAGACTATTGGAACGACCTGATAAATCAAACTCTTGCCATACTTGGCAAAGAGCGCTATTCAAACATCCTTTCCGTTGAGAAAAGCCTCTAAGGTCTTTGTTTGCTCGTTTTAGTGAAGAAATTCCAGGAAATTCGCTGGGCAGTTCAGGCATTATGAACGTCTGACGCGGCGGCCATGTTGATGATAATGGAATGCCTGTTTGAACGAGCGCTTGATCCATCCATAATTCAGCCAATCAGAAATCGTTCAAATGGTAACGAACACCAGACGTGTTGGCAGGAAGCGTACCTTGGGGGAGCGACCAAAGCACAACACGGCTGGGTGCCAGGCTACGTTTTACCTGCTCTGCAAGGAAAGCAGACAGGATTTTAAAAAGTGGGTTTGAAAGCTTTTTAACCTGTTCCTGCGGCGTACATAGGGTTTGGAATATTCGCAGTGGCGTCCGCATGTGCCTGCCAATCAGTCTGGTCTTGCTGCTTGGGTGTGGCACCTGTAGGAAAAATGGAAATAAGTATAAGTGACCAAATATGAACATAAACATAAACATAAACATATAAAGTAATCTGTAATGTGAAATTAAATGTTAAAGCCATTAAACTTACCCTCAGGTGTCCGGATGTTTTTTTTTTCGAAAGTCACTAAACCATAAAAATAGCGTACCAAATAAAGTGTGATGTATACACATCACATCAGAAGATACGTAGTTTCATTTCATATCACTTTCATTTATTTTACCAGTAGTGTTCTTTAGTAAGTAAACCAAACAGGCAGGATAAAAAAGGGGAGTGGCGCCTGGAGAATATTACAAGATAAGTAACATTACAAAACAAGAATATAAGTATGGTTATCTGTAAGTTAGACTTAAGTATTAGAATATTGCCTCTACATTTGCTTTCAGTTGACCTGAATATTTGCTTTGTAAATCATACTGTACTGAAGAAATTGCAGCTGCACTCTCAATTTATAGAACTTTCTTAGAAACCAAATAGAACAACGTTCAGTGGATTATCTATGAATCAACACTTATTTATGCAAGCAGCTAAGATTCCAAGACCAGGATAAGAAAGTGTTTATTCTAATCAAGTAATTCCAAGCGCAGGTGTAGAAAGTTAACAAATCTAATCAAGACAGGTGAGAAAGATTAGAGGAAACAAATGAGACCTGCCACGTGTATACAGGAACAAAGGAAATCCATGCAGACAGTCCAAGTGAATGCCGAGCGCAGGAAAGCGAGATGGAAGCAAGGAAATGAAGAGTTAGAGTTACATAAGCGGGGTTAATAAATGGGTTGGTGAAGGGAAGGAAATGGGGGAAGATTTAAAAACCAACCGCCCACCCTGCAACCATTCAGTATTTCTCGTTGCCGAGAAGATTTGTTCCGTCAGTGGAGGACATCCTCCACTAACACCCGATATCAATCTACATACCTAACAAGTAACATGTGAGATGTCTTCTACACTGGAGCGGAGGGATACTTGGTTAGGATAGGGTACTTACCTGCTCCAGAGGTGTACATAGGGTTGGGTATACTCGCAGCGGCGTCCGCAAGTGAAGTCCAATCGGTCTGATCTTGTTGCATGGGTGTGGCACCTATAAAGGAATATTGCAACATTAGCATAACGTCAAACTATCTGTCCCTGGAAATTTTTTGGCATTTAATGTAGCTTTCATATCTTAAGTTTTATTTCAGAATGCATCTAGAAGAGTGGGATCGCGTGACGTAATAGGCAGCGCGTTGGGCTCAAGTCCAATACATGTGGGTCCCGGAACTTGCCATGTCACCGATATTGTGCCCTTGGGAACGACACAATTTGCTCACCCAACCCAGGTGTACAAAAAATGGGTGCGTGACTTCGGTTGGGGAGGAAAATGTGGTGAAAGTCTTCGCCTTCCCATACTGTGTCCAATACATTACGGCTTCAAAAGCCTATGGGTCTACCTTTACCTTCTGTCTGTTCATTATGTTACCTTCACAGAAGGGAACATATTGTTATTGCTTTGTTTCTTCTTCTTCTTTTCCGCACAAATAAGGTCAACGACCTGGACCAGACGGCTGTCACCATGGTAACCGGTAAAGTAGCAGGCCCCATGTGGTGTTCGGTTACATAATGTAGCAAATGTCAGATCTAGAGGGGCTCGGGTCACTACATTTAGAAATGTGTTCAAATAAGAATGAACAAAACAGTTGCCAGTGTTAGACTACAACATGTGAAGGTAACATTCTGTATTTGCTTGCAAATATTACCTTTTTAGTTGTATTTGGTACTGTGAAAATAAGCCATTAAACTTGAGTGCAGTCAAACCCATCAATTAGTTAAAGTAGACTTAGATTTAGGACAGATGTTATTTCCCTTTCAATGTATCTACATGTATGAATCAAATTTTCCTTCTTTGTTAAGTATACAATTGTGCACACCTAAGGTTTTACTTTGTTTGCCTCGGGCATGAACTTGCCATAAAGTTATCAGATCACTATTGTCTGTCTGAAAGCAAGTATAAAATGTAAGCCCAAAGTCATATGTGGTGAAGACTGGTAAAGATGCCAACTGCGAAATACTACCTTCGGTGTCGCCAGTCTGGGACTGCTGCTGCCCTTCCGACATGATGCTGCTTGTCAGGTTTGTGGTCAGAGAAAAACACGTCCTACTCCTGCGACGGGGATTGTCGACTGACGCTAAACTCACACGTAACGTGGAGCTTAGTGACAAGGTCATTCTAGATCCAAATAAAGACAAAACGGGTAAGGACGAAAGCAAAATGCTTTTGATGAACAAGGACAGATCCCCATCATTCATATATTTACAAACTAGTCTGCGAACATGAAAAGAAAAAGGCCGAACGCAAGCCGTAAGAGATAACCGCAGTCACGTACTCATTTTGGTCGGTAACGTGTATATTGAAGTGGCCACATTCTATGAATGCATAATCCTTTTCTTGGTAAAACACGGTAAGCTTAATTGTGTACATTTATACATATCTGTACTTTATACTACAAGCAGTCTTTGAAGCGGTTGCACGTACGTCCGCGAAAAAGTGAAATTACATAACATTGCACAATTTTCGTTTTAGTTTTATTTACTTGGCATGCTTACTTTTTTCTAACTCTAATACATAATGGTATGTGTTATCAATTAATGTCATTAGCCGAAACTGGACGAATTCTTTTCTATTTTTTACATTATTTTCGTTTTAATTCTACTTAATTTCACAGGTTCTACCTTCTTACGTTTTGTCCAAACCTTCAAACCACTGTAATTTTACGTCAATGAAGATTAGACATCTAGGTAATAAGATATGCCCAAAAGCAGTTACTCAAGCAATTGAAGATGATTTTGGAAAAGGCCAGACGTTTCAGATAGTATCGAAAGTATTGGGAACAATTATAGTTTCGATTCAGACAATAACATTCAAACACTTATGCTTTATTGGCGTTTGTAATCTTGGTTACATTTTCAACAGTGATTATACCGCAGATGTAGATCAGTTCAGTTCTCAAAGTCTACTTTTATGCTTATAATGTAGAGTAGATAATGTTAGAATAATACAATAAGACATATTCCATATAATTGATATTTTAACACCACAATGCATTCGTTCATGGTTGCTTATGACTGTAAATCAACCAATTAGTACGTTCTTATGATATGATAAGTTACAGAAGAACCACAAGTCATTTCACTGTCATTGATTTATATTTGCTATATGTTTTAGATAAATCACGTAAACTACATATTATGATGAATAATATCATTATTATGATTATAGAATACTGAAAAACAAACGCTTATAGAATACAAACATGTATACTGCTTTTAGCTTCTGTGCTCTTATTTCACAAAATTATTGTCCCTGACCACCACACCACACCATTCTAACTTTCCTAAGAACAACTCATTAAGTAGAAGAGAGTGTACAGTCATATGTTATATTTACTGTGACCATCTTTACATAAGGATCATCTGACTAATGCATGGCCCCGTAGGTGGCCAGTATAACCATCAATCCTGTCTATATTCGTGGCTTGGCCTACGTAGCTAGTGTAGGCTCTCTACGGGGCAGATGCAGCTCTCTGCCGCCGCGGTATTCGTCTGCATCCGGTAGGATTTTCACGCTTTAGTACTTTTGCTAACCTGGAATCCAGTCTACTACTGACTCGGCCTACCGTAGTTAGTGCAGGCTCTCTACGGGGCCAGTGTAGGTCTCAGCCGCCGGGATAATCATTCACACCCGGTAGGATTTTCACGCTGTTAGACTTTGCCCAGTGGGAGTTAATTTGCCGGCCAGCACCGAGAACTGTTCCCATTAGCTTTTCGCCAGTCTTCTACTGGCCTGCTAATTATCCTACCGGGTGTGACCGATTACCCCTGCAGCTGGGAGCTACACTGGCCCCGTACAAAGCCTGCACTAACTACGGTAGGCCGAGCCAGTAATACTGGATTTTGCCCGATGGGGCTTTCATTGGCCGCCACGAATTAAATTGCCACAAAATACCAACCGCGTATAAGTCCTACCGGGTGCAAACTATTACCCCGGCGGCAGAGCACTTCATCTACCCCGTAGAGAGCTTACACTAGCTACGTAGGCCATGCCACGAATATAGACTGAATTCCCGGTTATGGCCCTTGAGGGCAAAATTACAGTATTTGGCTGCCTATACTTATATAATGGGAATCATGGCAGAAAGAGACTGTCAAAAATCATCTACCAGAATTTAACATGAAACATAAAAAACTCAAATTGGCATGGTGGTCCTGCATCTAAAGTGTAAAGTGTAACACTTAACCAGGAAAAAAGTATACGGCACAAACATGTAAAATATGACCATAACAGTCATGGTGACCTTTTGACCCGTCTCTACCGCCTGGAAAGAATATCAAAACACCTAACTTCTAGAGCCTACTGCAACCACAAACATTACTAAAATCCTCGGCCAACCAACTCCTATGGTGTGTTTTCTGTCTATTTGGCCAATCTCTACTATTTTTCCAACGACCTGGGGAGCCTGGTAGAGGCTAGGACATACTCTCTAAGCAGAGGTTGGGCTCCGGCTGTTTTTTAACGCTTTTTTAGTCGTTTTTATCGGGCTTTCTACTTTGTCATTTTTCTTGAAGTACGTTTGGACACAGCAAGATAAAATAAGAAAATTGAAAGCCCGATAAAACGACTAAGAAACGTTAAAAAAACAGCCGGACCCTAACCTCTGTTTGGAGAGTAGCTAGGACAAACCTAGCCTAGCCAGCTGTCTTTCTTCCCGCCCTTCCTCCTTTTTCGAGATCCAGATGTCCCAGGACGCCCTGAAGACCCAGGGGGTCCGGCCCTTCCCGTGGGTCCAGTCGGCCCTGGGGGTCCCCTGTTCCCCTTTTCTCCAGGAGGCCCGGCCTTTCCCTTACGACCAGGCGGCCCTTTGGACCCCTTTATTCCTTTAGCTCCAGTAGGCCCGACAGGCCCAGATTTCCCATCCTTTCCCGCAGGTCCAGCTGACCCCTTGCCCCCCTTGCTTCCCGGAGATCCAGGTGGACCGGGAGGCCCGCCAGGTTTGCCAGCCTTTCCCGCAGTCCCCTTGAGACCAGGAGGCCCCGCACGCCCAGGTCTACCAGCCTGTCCCATGGGACCAACTGGCCCCGTGGTTCCTTTCTTTCCCGGAGCCCCAGGAACCCCACGTGCCCCAGGAATTCCCTGCAGGCCAGCCGGACCTGTGGACCCCTTCGCCCCCGGACGTCCAGGTGGCCCGGCTCGCCCATGGCCAGGCCGGCCATCCTTTCCCCCAGGGCCAATCGGCCCCGGGAGTCCATCCTTTCCTGGAGACCCGCGCCCAGCTGGCCCCACGGGCCCCTTCTCTCCTGGAGGTCCAGGTAGCCCTGGACTGCCTGGAGGTCCGGCAAACCCAGAGCCAGCAAGCCCTTTCTCTCCAGGAGGTCCGGGTGACCCTGGAGGACCAACAGATACATTGCCAGCTGGCCCCATGGACCCCTTTTCCCCAGGAGGTCCGGTTGGACCTGGAGGACCAACAGACACATTGCCAGCTGGTCCCATGGGCCCCTGTTCTCCAGGAGGTCCGGGTGGCCCGACTGGCCCAGGCTGGCCATCCTTTCCCCCAGGGCCAATCGGCCCCCGGAGTCCATCCTTTCCTGGAGACCCACGCCCAGCTGGCCCCATGGACCCCTTCTCTCCAGGTGGCCCTGGAGGGCCAACAGACACATTTCCAGCTGGTCCCATGGGCCCTTTCTCTCCTGGAGGTCCGGGCGGCCCTGGGGGCCCAGCAGACACATTGCAATCTGCTGGAGGTCCGGGTGGCCCTGGAGGACCAGCGGACACATTGCAATCTCCTGGAGGTCCGGGTGGTCCTGGAGGACCAGCGGACACATTGCAATCTCCTGGAAGTCCGGGTGGCCCTGGAGGACCAGCGGATATATTGCAATCTCCTGGAGGTCCGGGTGGCCCTGGAGGACCAACAGATACATTACCAGCTAGACACACGGACCCCTTCTCTCCAGGAGCTGCAGGTGACCCTGCAAGCCCGGCAGAAACATTGCCAGCTAACCCCACAGGTCCCTTCTCTCCTGGAGGCCCGGCAGACACATTGCCAGCTGGCCCCATGGACTCCCCCGGAGGTCCAGGCGGCCTTGGAGTGGCTAGAGATTCAGCAAACCCAGGGCCAACCAGCCCCTTGTCTCCAGGGCGTCCTGGAGGCCCGGCAGACACATTGCCCGCTGGCCCCATGGACCCATTGTGGCCAGGACGTCCGGGGGGCCCTGGAGGTCCAGGCGGCCCGGGAAGCCCATGAGGCCCGAAGGCTCCGGTGACTCCTGTCTGGTTTACCGGCAAAAAGATATCCATCTGTCCAGAGAACCAGGGCGTCGCTGTTGGAGTCGGTGTTATCATAATGTCGTTTCCTCCCATAGAGCGGTTTAGCCCAGGGAGTACACACATTTCTGAAATATAGATTTTATGCTATAATTGACTTGGATACCTAGAAAACAGTCGAAAACGCTCAAACATTTGCAAAAAAAAGAAGATTTTTTTATTATTATTTCTGTTTGGACAACAATGACATGCTTTAAAGGAATGAAAATATTGTAATGTTATGACGGACTGCAAAACTACATGTACAATTTAATTTACTGGTATCAGAATGTAAAACAATGAAGAATGTAGAACAAAAGAATGAAATTGAATGAAGTTTGATGCAACGTTACAGTTGATATTCTACTGTTGGTACTTACGTTGCAGCTCGGCCATTCGCTGCTCAGTCAGCCTGTTCCCTGCAGTAAGCTTGCTTACTTCCTCAGAGAGAGTGACCAATTTAACTGGAAAAAATTGAACAATGGATAAATGAATGAATACATGAATGAATGAAAAATATGAATGAATGAATTAAAAATCAGATAAGAATGGTAATATTGCGAGCTTCTATAGAATGTCCTCATTCTAGATTATCCATAACTAACTACCTTCCATCTATTCCACCTTTACACTGTATGCTACACAAGACAAGACCTACCCACGTACTAAATATTAAGACAATCCATTTAGGGATTCTGGTATGCTGGTCGACTACACACACACACACACGCACACACACGCGCGCACACACATACACACACTCACTCACATACGCATGCACACACATACACACACACAAACACACACACAAACACACACACACATACACTCACACTCATAAACACATGCACGCACACACACGAACACACACACGCACGCACACACACACAAACACACACTCACACACACACACACTCACGCACACACGCACACACACACACGCACACACACACACACACACTCACATACTGTCCCACATACACACACACAATCGCTACCGAAAATATAACCTTCTAGCAAAGGGAATTACCTGCAAATAGTGGTAACAGGATGACGTTGAACACAGCTAAGGAAAGGCCAGTTGCTTTCAGCAGCAACTTCTTGCACAGGTGACGACATTTCTTTTTGTTGTCGGTATCTGGTAGATAGTCTGGCGTTTGACCAAAATAAGGAAAGAATATTCATCACATTTTCATAAATATCACGTTGGGCAGTATGGATATCATGGCAACAATATATTAGTTGACTTCATGTGTGCCCACGGTGACGTTGATTAAGTGAATAAGAGTTGCGAGGATTATACAATTTTGGGACATTTTTTTGTAAATGCAACATTCAACTAGGTACAAATAACATTGTCATTGCGTTCAAAGAAGCCATATACATCAGACCTCTACAACCATCCCTCGGCGGAGACGGGGGGCGCCATAGATTATCTAAACTTATGATCCACTCCTCACCGAGTCATGTGTTCCATTTGCATAACGTAACTTCATAGGCAGTGGATTACGTATTCATTGACAAAGACTGGAATCGATACATTTGGATAATTCTATTTTTTGTGTTGCAGTTTAACTGATTCAGAATTAGTCTTACACGGCATGGAAATCAACAACGAAATATTTTCAAATTAACGTCTGATAGCAAGACGGAAAAATCAAAATGACCGTTTCCAGCAAGCGTTTTACCTGCTCTGGAGACGTACATAGGGTTGGATATGCCCGCAGCTGCGTCCGCAACTGACTTCCAGCTAGTCTGGTCTATCTGCGAGGGCGCGGCACCTTAAAAGTAATAGCAAAATAAGAAATAAAAACACCAACACCATTGCAAGTTATCTGAAAGATAAACCCTTGCAACCAGCATAAGTAAATCATCAAGCCATTGTATAAGGTATCAAGGTAGTGTTGTTTCAGCTTAACATATCATTTTACCAAACATGTCCCTGCACGGAAGTAAATTCCTACCACATCCTAAAAAAAATTCAAACAAAACTGAACACGCTTTGAGTGGAAACATGCAACAGGCATTTAACGTTTAATCCACAAAAACTTCTAGCACAGAGTTGAGATACCAATGGGGTGGATTCCAAGTCAAAGTCATACTACCTTTGGTGTCGCCAGTCTGGGATTGCTGATGCTCTCCCGACATGATACCAGTCGTCAGGTTTCTGGACAGCAAAAAACAAGGCCTACTCCAGCCACGGTGTGTATCGACTGACCACTAAAGCCCACGCAGCACGCAGCTTAGCTACATCTAAAAAAGAACACAATGGACATTGATTAGAGCAAAGATAAAAGTGATAGATGATACATATTTTACTAACTAGTCTACGAAAATGAAAAGCTTAAGGATGAAAGCAATGAAGCAAATAATCACGTAATCATCTGATCACTTGTGTTACGTATCCAACTTATAAAACAAGCTGCGAATGCAATCATTTTTCTTCAAAGTTGAATTGGGTACATTTATTCATATCAATACTTAAAAGCAAATGTGTCTGATGTGTAATGATATATCATACACATACCTTCATACCAATAACAAGTCTACGAAAGATAAAAAGCAAAGGAAGAAAGCAAGCAAATCATTTTGCTCCCTTGTGTTATGTATTGAAGATATCAAAACAATCTGAGAATTCAATCACTTTGTTTTTCTTCAAAATGAAAGATGACAAAATTATTTGTGCACATTTAGGAATAGCTATATTTTGCAAACACTATCTGTAGTGATTTGAATTTACTTACTACGGATTTCTGTCGTATCTATTTGTTTTGTTTACGCTAAGTAATACGTTCTTGGTTAAACCTAAAGAATATAAGATAATTGGTGACAGCCGTGGGAGATGACTCCATTTTTTTTAAAACAAAATACATATCATTAATGAGATTTCAGAAAATCGGATTCAAACATTTATTTCTTTATTTGCTTTTGTAATCTTGGGTACATGTAAACAGCACTTAATAATCAGCTAAGTTTACTGTTGTATATCAGACTCTCTCCTTACTAAAAAAAACAATATAGATATACGAAGTAGCTTGTTAGGGCGCGGTCACATAGGTCGTGTGATCGTCGTACGGCATTTTGGAGGACGAAATTTACGTCTCCTATAAAGTTCAACTGTCTTGGTACACAAAATACTGTTTTGGATCCATGTCGGTGGTTGCTTCTGTCACGGTCTGCTTGAAAATTCTATGGCATCAAAATCATAAAATCATGCGACGATCGCACGACCTTTGTGACCGGGCCCTAACTCACATAGGACAGACACAGTTAATCATTACATATTTTATTGCTAGTACTAATATTTCATGAAACATTTTTGTCTGAGTCAAAGTCTATCCGAACAAAAACTCATCGGAACATTGAGTAACCAATTCGGTTATTCACCAACCACAGTATTTACCTGCCTGTTTTGGTCCTGTCACCTATAAACTGATCAGCTCATCCCGAATCTATTTAACACTGCATAAATACATAAAATAAATAAATCATAGTTAAGCACAACATCTTTTCTTAGTTCAGAATTTCATGATTGTTATAAAGTCAGTATCATTCATACATTAAAAAATCAGATTCTATTCCAACAACACTCATCATAATGTTAAATAAACTTCATCAGTTTTCACGCATATTGAAACTAAAGTTCTAAGAATACTGTAAGACTTAAACTCTGCTTAACTTTGGCTTTGCTTTGTTAAGCATCTTTTTAGCTTAATCGCCTTAATTTGTTAATAGGATTATTATACTTGACACAATCCGAACCAAAGTTAACCAATTATAGTTAAGCACAACATTTATTCTTAATTCATAATTTTTTTCTTATCCAGTCCCGTTCGTTCCCCGGACAGTAAAATTTTATGTTTTTTTTAGTTTCAGCTTAATTGCTTCAATATAGAATAATTATATTTCAAAGTCAACCAATTATATTCAAGCACAACATTTGCTCTTAATTCATAAAATCTTGATTCTTATCGAGTTAGCATTATTAAAACATCTTTGAATCAGATTCTACCCCAACAACACTTATCAGAGTAAGGAAACTACATCAGCCGCATCTTTTACACGTATTGAATCTGAAGATCTGAGACTACAAAGATCTGCTTAACATTGCTTATTAGGATCTTTAATAGCTTAATTGTTGTAATATCTTGAAAGCATTTTGCTTGAAACACTTTAAATCAAATTCTACCTCATCAAAAGGTTTTAGAACATGAAGTAACCAGATTTAGGAATGAAACTGTCCTTCAACACAAACTGATCAATCTGTCTTCCTCAGCTTCATGATCAAATTGAAGAAGTTTATTTGCAAGTTCGTGCCAGAGGGCTAATTGCAAGTACATAGTATACACATAGTGACAATGGACAGTCATAAACAATATTCTAATCTAATACTAGTGTTGGCTATTTCTAAACAGGTTGGGTTTGACTTCTTTTTTGGAAGCAGAGGGAGACGAAAAGCCCCACATTTTCTAAAATTAGTGGGTTCTGCGATTTCAAGAGAAAAGTAGCTTTCTGTTCGTCTGTCAATGTGGGGAAGTTGGGATAATACTTTGTGACTTCTCTAAACAGAGTGATTCTTTCGGTTTCGTTGAATGAACATTTGGAAATGATCAAATCTCTCTGGACACGTGAGTTTTAATCACATTTGACATCAGCGGTTAATGGGTCATTATATCTCAATCCATACATGGATTTAAATATACATTTTTTTTGCGTTTCTTCTCTTCTTCTTGTTCTCCTGCCAAATCTTCAAATAGATTCAACTTCTTCATTTCTGGGGCCAAATAGGCTGAAATTTGGCAGAGAGATGGCAGGGATGTAGAGATAGCAAATATCCCTTTTTTGATGGAGGCCTTCTGCAAAGGTTGCTATGGAATAGTACAGATTTTGCATTGGGATGGAAATGGATTTGCTCCCGAGCAAATTTCGGCCTTTCTAGTTTACTGTAAATCGTCCAGGTTGTACTGGCATACGAAGGGTCGATGTATGGAACATGGAAAGTCGTTCCATTTGTAAGATTGTCCGCCAACTCGGAAATAACCAACGCAATCCTCACCGCCCTCATAGTTATCCGGTTGCTCCGTACCCCAAGCGTTGTAGTTGCCAAGAGGAGTGCCGTCCACCCACTCGAATTGCTCCTTTTCGTCCTGAATGCGCAAGCCAATCCAGGCGTCGTGATTGAATATGGAGCTATCATCGATATATTGTATTGCTACTAGGTAGCGGTTGGTCTTGTCGTCTTTGGGCATGGCGAGGGTACCGCCATGTTGACTACAGGTCTCGGCCGCTTCGCTGAACGACTTGCCTGTTTTGAAGGCCTTGTAGCAGATTCCATTCGATGGAGATTTCGGTTGATAACCAGTAGGACAAACTGGAAAAAAGAGCATAAACATCAGAGAAGTTAATCTAACACTGTAGCGTGCATGTTACTCTAGTACTTCCACGAATACATAGAAAATGCCCCATGTTTAAATCAGTGTCCATTAATGTGGTCTTTTTTTCGGACGACGAAAAGACGCTAAACGGTGGGTTTTTAATGCAAGAATTTTCCCACGGCCATGTAAACTTCGAACTTCTCATAAATGATACGAAACAAAGAATACTGACCTTTTTGTCCAGGTGATCCAGAAGACCCGGTAGAACGTGGCCCAGCCGGCCCCATGGGCCCCCTTTCTCCGGGTGGCCCGACAGACCCAGCTGGCCCCATGGGTCCCCTTTCTCCGGGTGGCCCGATAGACCCAGCTGGGCCCATAGGCCCCCTTTCTCCTGGAGACCCAGCTGGCCCTATGGGCCCCCTCTCTCCGGGTGGCCCGGCAAACCCAGCCGGCCCCATGGGTCCCGTTTCTCCGGGTGGCCCGGCAGACCCAGCTGGGCCCATGGGCCCCCTTTCTCCGGAAGGTCCGGGTGGCCCAGCGGACCAAACTTGCTCGATGAGCCCCCTTTCGCGTTCCAGCTCCATTATTCGTTCAGTTAGCTTGCCCAAGTCCGCAGAATTAGTGCTCACTTTTACTGTAAAAAGAAAATCAAATCAAAATCAATTGCATCATATGACGAGTCAATAATTAACTGCAAGTTAAGAAGAAAAAGCAATCTGTGAACAATGGCTTATAAAGAATCTTGGAAAAGATCTTGGAAAAATATCACTAGCAATGGGGAGGGCAATTTGGAAAGCTTAAGTACACCATGAATGTGTATCATTACTTATAATTAAGACTTTCATTAGTGTTCGTGCGTGTGTTAGTGTCTTTGTTTGACTGTGGCCACTATAACTCATAAGTACCTATATGGATTTTTCTCAAACTTGGTATGTTGGCAGATGTTGATGCAGCCTCGAAATGTTTAGACTTGGGTAACCTTAGGTGCTCGCTATCCTATTGTAACGGAATTTTTGGTGTTGATATGGTCTATCATATTTATTTTATTTATTTATTTATTTATTCATTTATTTATTTATTTATTTATCATATGTTGATAGATATCTATTATGGTCGGAAAGAGGTGACATAAATTTGGGCTCTAGTTTTTTATTTTGTTAGTGGGATTCTGTTGAGGGAAAAGTGTTATTTGCAATGCAATGATTGCTCTGCAAGCAAGTTAGGATAGTGGCGTCGCATGTGCCGTAAGTGGTAGAGCGTTCGACTCGGAATCTAGAGGTCCCGTGTTCGATACCCGCCGTGCCCCCGACGTCGTGAACTTCCTCATTTCACCCAGGTGTAAAAATGGGTACCTGACTTCGGTCGGGGAGGTAAAAGAAAACACTTGCCTTTACCTTTTGTCTGTCTATGTGTCACTGTTGATATACTAACTTGAGTGCAGTGTCACATGGTCTCCGTCAGTCCAAAAGCAAATAGAAAGAAAAGTTAAGATACTGGCCTGCAAAATATGGCTGAAGTGCGATGGAGGCCACAAGGAACACAACGGCTGTAGCCCGCCACAGTTTCTTGAAAAACCCGGAACATTTCGGCTTGCCGTCAGTGTCTGCACCATAGTCTGAGGTTTGAACAACAAAAAAAACGCATTAATTTGGGGGTAAATCATTAGATTATCCAAGAAAGGAAAGTAGTGACACTCCCAATTTGTACCACGTAACGCCAGTTTACTTAACCTATTGTAAAAAAAAAAACACAGGGTATTTAAGAATATCGAGTCGACGGGCGGTGATTTCAAAGTGCAATCTCTTTTGAAATCATCGCAATTTGAAAAAAAAACACCGTCTGCCAACTCGATATTCCTAAATGCCCTGTTTTTGAAAACGACGGATATACGTTACCCCTCGAATAAAGGTGAACTGATGGTACATAAAAAAGGATATAAAATGGCCACCAGTAGATTTACTATAAATGATTTTTCGCCCGCTGAGTTAAAAGTCCTTTTTACCTGCTCTGGTGACGTAAATAGGGTTGATTATACTCGCAGCGGCGTGCGCACGTGCCCGCCAATCAGTCTGGTCTTGCTGCAAGGGCGTGGCGCCTGGGGAAAATACAAAATATGTACAAAATAAGTACTATCACAAAATAAGAAGGTATGCATAGTTATCTATAAGGCAAACTTAAGTATTAGAATATTGAGGCCTTTACGATTGCCTTCAGTTGACCTGAACATTTCTTTGTAAATCATACAAAACATATAGAAAATGCTGGACTAAAGGACTCGCGGTTGCACTCTCAATTAATAGAACTTCCATAGAAACCACATAGCACAACGTCCAGTGGATTATCTTTGAATCAACAGTTATTTACGGCAGGATTTCAAGACCAGGACAACAAAGAGTCTTACCTATTCCCGAGGCGTACATAGGGTTGGATACATTCGTAACAGCGTCCACATATGCCTGCCACTCAGTCCGACCTGGCTGCTTGGGCTTGTCGCCTGTAGGAAAAATGTGAAATTAACATTATGACAAAATAAGAATATTGGCATAATAACAAGTCATCTGTAAGGTAAGATTGAATGATAAAGCCAGTAAACTTACCATCAAATATCCCGATGTTTTTAGAAACTCGTCAAAACATAATAATCGTACCCCCAAAAATATTAGCGCAATCTCAACTTATAAACCTCATGTCTGAAAACAAATAGTGCTAGTGTGTTCTGTTTGAATAATCATTTTTTTTTGCTGAGTAAACTGAGTTAACAAAGCAGGGAGGAAAAAAGGACTGGAAATCTTGTTCACCTATTCCCGAGGAGTACGTAGGGTTGGATACATTCGCAACTACGTCCACATATGCCTGCCACTCTGTCCGACCTGGCTGCTTGGGCGTGTCGCCTTTACGGAAAATGTGAAATAAGCATAATTATGACAATATAAGAATATTGGCATGATAACAAGTCATCTGTAAGGTAAGATTGAATGATAAAGCCAGTAAACTTACCATCAAATATCCCGATGTTTTTAGAAACTCGTCAAAACATAATAATCGTACCCCCAAAAATATTAGCGCAATCTCAACTTATAGACCTCATGTCTGTCTGAAAACAAATAGTGCTAGTGTGTTCTGTTTGAATAATCATTTTTTTTTGCTGAGTAAACTGAGTTAACAAAGCAGGAGGAAAAAAGGACTGGAAATCTTGTTCACCTGTTCCCGAGGCGTACATAGGGTTGGATACATTCGTAACTGCGTCCACATATGCCTGCCACTCTGTCTGACCTGGCTGCTTGGGCGTGGTGCCTGTAGGAAAAAATGTGAAATTAGCATTATATTGGTAGTTTATTTGCAAGTTTGTGCCCGAGGGCTAATTGCAAGTACATGTACATGGTATACACATAGTGACAATGGACAGCCATAAATAATATTCTAATCTAATACTAGTGTTGGCTATTTCTAAACAGGTTGGGTTTGATTTCTTTTTTGGAAACAGAGGGAGACGAAAAGCCCCACATTTTCTAAGATTTGTGGGTTCTGCGATTTCAAGAGAAAAGTAGCTTTCTGTTCGTCTGTCAATGTGGGGAAGTTGGGATAATACTTTGTGACTTTGTGACTTCTCTAGACAGAGTGATTCTTTCGGTTTCGTTGAATGAACATTTGGAAATGAAGTGTGTCTCGTCTCCCACTGCTTTAGATGTACAATATTTACAAATTCTTTCACACACTGGTAATTATAACAAAATAAGAATATTAGCATGATAATAAGTCATAAAAAAATAAGTCATCTGTAAGGTAAGATTAAGTGTTAGAGCCAGTAAACTTACCATCAGATATCCTGATGTTTTTTAAAAACTCATCAAAACCTAGAAATTACGTACCGAAGAAAATGTGATTGTTATCTTAACTTATAGACTTTACTAATTCTAATTAGAAAATAAATAGTACAGAGAAGAAGAATATAAGAAAAAATAGAGCTAGTGTATTCTTTACGAATTATAATTTCTTATTTAGTAACCAAATCAGGCAGGAGAAAAAAATAGGAGTTAAAAGACGTTTTACCAGTTCTTGAGGCGCACATAGGGTTGGGTACATTCGCAGCGGCGTCCGCACGTGCCTGCCAATCAGTCTGGTCTTGCTGCTTGGGTGTGGCGCCTGGGGGGGGGGGGGGTGATACAAAATATGTAAAAAATAAATATTATTACAAAATACGAATCTAGGCATAGTTATCTGTAAGGCCAGCTGGAGTATTGGGGTTTTTAGTATTGTTGTCTTTAGGTGACCTGAATATTTTTGTAAATCATACATACAAAACTTTAAAAGTAGCGTAGCAAACGAAATGTGTTGTCTCAATTTATGGAATGTGTGTTAGAAAACAAATAGCATGACCCGTACACCATCAAACATGACAATAATAAGTTACCAAACGACATTTGGTGGCAATCTCAACTTACAGAATAAAACCAGTATCAGTAAAATTTAAGAGTGACCATTTAAATAGTAAAAAAAGCAACCGGGATTCCAAAACCTGGATTGGAAGAATTTTAGGCCCTAAAAAGTTACCCTTGCAAAATCCAGCCGTCCCTGTATTTGGGGAGTTAAACAGTCGATGTAAGTGTACTAAATATTGTATGTGTAGTGAATATTGTACTTCTTCGTTCAGTTTCATCATATATTTGTGCTTCTACATTTTTTCGGTATGATTGCAACACGGTGTTAGAAATACCAGTGCCTGATGCGCTTTAATTTTACATCACATTTTTGAACACTTCAGCTGAAATTGAAAAATGTAAGAAAATAAGGATGAATGAATAAATGGTTTATTGACTTGTGTGTGAAAATATGCAGCCCTTTCTAGGCGCAAATACCTTCCACTCACATTTTAAGGTAAATAGAAAAGGTGGGACACTTCGTCTTCCACTGCTTCCAGAAAAGAAGTCAACCCCCAAATACTCCGTAGCTATCAACAGTATTGCTAGAATAGTCACTTGTTTCCACTTGTCACCATTGTTACCTATGCCAAAGTCTTGTATTTGTATTATATGTATATGTTTACTATATATTCAGTATGTTCCATGTTGCAATGGGCCCTCGGGCAAGGACTTACAAAAATTAATAAACATAAATTTTGCTCAAAACGCCACATATTTATAGTGCACGTATCAAAAAGTTAAGGTAGTAAAGAAATCCTAGCTACCGACCTCTCAGTACAGTAACGGTAAACATGTTATTTGTTTTGCTTGTCCTTACCGGCTCTTGTGGCGTAAACGTTGGGAATAGTGTTCGCGCGTGTCTGTCGATCAGTCTGATCTTGCCGCAGTTGCTTGGGTGTGGTGCCTGGAGGAATAATGCAGAAAATACAGAAATTTTTTATTGAAAATTCTTGCCCATGGGGCTAATTGCAGGTGAACAAAATCAAATACACGTAGTGATTAAAAACAGGTAAATAATCTGAATTCGGACATAACGTTACAAAGATTAAGTGATTGACTGTACATACAGAATATAGAATAGGGTTCTAAACATACGTTACTTTTGCGGGGTTACTTTTTGGTCACAAATAGTAAGCGTACGACGAAACATAGAGATGGACAAACAGACTACAGTCCATTGGGGTGAAGTAATACAAAATCCCAATACTAATACTTCAGAAAACTCACAACTACAACATAAAGAACGTCTCACTCAATAAAAGGGAAATAAAGACTTTGACCAAGGACTTACTTTGACAAATCAAGTAAATATCTGTTACCTGCTGTGTCGCCAGTCTGGGACTGCTGCTGCCCTCCCGACATGATACCGTTTCTCAAATTTCTGCACAGCAAAAACACGTCCTACACCTGGCACGGTGTTTGTCGAATCACGCGAAGCATGACGCCAACTTATCAAGCAATCATGGGTACCGTTACCTTATCAATTTTAAAAGTGAAAAAATGGCAAAAAATATTTCATGAATAGATTAGCACCCAAGCAATAAATATTTCTACTGACTGGAAAGAAGAACTTAAAAGGATGAAAGCAATTCATACTGCGTAAGCAACAATTATGGTACTTTCAAAAGTCGATACACGTGCTCTTTATTTGAAGTTATCGAAAACAATCTACAAATGTAATCATTTTTTTTCAAACACGATAGACTTATTTGTGTTATTTCATACAACTCTAAACTAGATGAACACTATTGTAAATATTTTACGTGCGTCAATAAAAATCAAACGTTTTCTGCAGACAATATTTTCTTATTTTTCTTATTTTATGGAACAGACCATAAAGGATAGTTGGGGCCAGCCCTATTGTAGATGATTTACAGTTTGATGAGTACAGTTTGCTTATTTCATTTTCGTCTACACTTCTTATCTTTAGTTCGTCTACTTTTGTACATCGTTCTTTATACCTAAGAACCCGTGTTAAATAACGAATGAATGAATAAATAAAGGCCTTTAATTGTACATTTTTGCCCAACCGAGCTAACTACATGTCACAAGAAGACAAAACATAGACATATAAGCATCACAGACACAGATGTAGTCTAACACAGAAGTTCAACGTCCTCTCTCTTCTTGGTAATTGTGAAAATGTACGACTGTATGGGTTTAGCTATGGTCGGTTTGTCAAAACGCATGAGGAATATAAATTTGTCAGTGCTACTCATGTGTCTAAAGTGAGGACATCTACTTTCTATGTAACTGAATAGAGTATTTCTATCTTTGACATACACAGTCCAATCAACCATGAGATGCACTTCGTCTTCTAAAATTGGTAACAGATGTAGTTCATTTTCATGATGAGACTTAGACAGTTACATTCAGAGACTTATTGGTTTATTTACTTTAAAATTTGCAATGTTTGGTACATAGTAAATAGTAATATGAATTTATATATGCTAGATGTCGATATTGTTGTCTACATTGGCTTACTTAACTGTTGTAGATCTGACTGCCCACTTACTATATGATATAGATATTCGAATGGTACATTAGTCAGTTAGTTTGTCAGTTAGAATCAGAGCATACGTCCACAAAAATTATCATATCATTGATACCACATCCTTCATTCACCAGCCTGTGATTTTACCTGTCTGTTTGTGGCCTGTCACCTAGGATCAGTCCATCCCAAATCTCTAAAACACTAGATACTTCAAAGTTAACCAATTATAGTCAAGCAAACATTCATTCTGGGGTGTCTGTGTGGCGCAACGGCTAGAGCGATGGAATCTGAATCAGTAGGTCCTGAGTTCGATACTCGCCATGCCTCTGCCCCCACGACGGTGGAGTGACGCCCACCGAGCCTCACGGCTAATCTGTCTAAAGGTGACAAAAACACCTACAGATTTGGTGCGCCAGTGTGTCAAAATCTGCACATTTGCCACTAAGACCCGTAAATTTATTCATAAACATTTATTCTTAATTAATAAGTTCTTGATTATTATCGAGTCAGCATCATTGATACCTTTTTTAATCAGATTCTACCCCAGCATCACTCACCAGAATAAGGATCAGTTTATCTCGAATCTCTAAAACACTGCATAAATACATAAAGTTTAACACTAACCATCTCAATAATCATCAAACATCTCCATAATAGTTAAGCACAATATTTTTTCTTAGTTCAGAATTTCTTGACTGTTATATAGTCAGCATCCTTCATACATTTTTAAAAATCAGATTCTACCGACAACACTCATCATAATATTAACAGAACTTCAGCAACCTCAACTTTTACACGTATTCAATCTGAAGTTCTAAGAATGCTGTAAGACTACTAAGATCTGTTTAACTTTGCTTTTAAGCATCTTTTAGCTTTTAAATTGCTTCAATATGTTGATAGCATAAAGTTTGATGAACGTGACACACACTGAACTAAATTCTAATACCAGGACCTCAGTCCTCCTCAACTTCCTGACGAAATCGCTATGGACAAGTGAGTTTAATTTACGTATGAAGTCAGCAAAGTTGGTTGAAAGTAGCCAGCTTGCTTATTTGTCAACGTCCCTTCATTTACCTCAGCTTTTACCTGGTGTCGTCGTATTTTACTACCAGGGCCACACGTAAACCAGCATGGCTAAAGTTCTGCCTGTCGCCTAGGTACGTCCTGTGAGGAGGTGAACGGTATTGTTGTTATTCATACCGCAGTGCCTGTGCCAAAAGCTATGCCATAATCACAGTGTCTGGTGACAGCTAACCCACAGCGAAGTCTCAAGTAATCTCCAAACACATCCTACGGTAGCATAAGACGAAAAATATCAAAAGCTGCCAGAGGAGTGAAGCTGGCCTATAGAAGTGTGTTTGGTTCCCAGTGGCCGATGACTACCTTTGGCCTGCTATACTCCTTAGCCAGCTTTGATACTATCTTATGCCACTGGTAAATCTGCCCAAAGATTAGTCTAAGATTCAAAGCTGAGAGAGTAGCTGCAGCCGAGGCAAAGGAGAAGGACTAGGAAGGCCCCTCAACAAAAGGACTCGACTGTGATAATCTTATCATACTCTTCAGGAATGGCTGTCCACCATTGCCTGTCTTGGCACATATGTCAGCAAGGTTTCTTGATGTTTCAGTAGCAGCGTATATTTCTAAAGGGAGGATTTGCAAGCCATTTCCGTTAACGTGCTTGATTGAGGCGCCTCCTCAAACAGGGGACCCTCAGTTACGTCCCTGTCGAAAGACGGGCGCAGCCCCAACCAAGATGCCCTAGTACCTATAATTTGAACTGGGGTCTCCCTGTTATCAACTGATTGCAACCAGGAGTCCAACTGGTTGAGCTACAGGGACATCACTGGTAAGGCTTAGGTCACATTGCTAAACCGGGGCCCGGCCGGAACGCTTTAATTAAGAAACGAAAAATTGAAATGTATACCTAGATATATACACATATCATGCCCATGAACCTTATTTTGACAATTTATGTATTCTGATGTCTTTGATATAATTCTTTTCGCTCCCGAAAGCTGCCCGGCCGGGCCCCGGTTTGGAAATGTGACCTAAACCTAAACTGGATGTCCATCATGAACATAGCGCAAGCCTAGTATCCCTACCAATTTGCAATTATATATTTTATGGTTGATTTCAATAACTATGTCACTTCTGCATGTGAGAGTGTAACTGAAGCCCACCTGGGATGACTTGGCATACGAAGGGTAGGGGGTGGTCGCACGACAAGTCGTTCCAATGACCTCCTTTGACAGGGTCATGATGATATTGGACACAGTCTTCACCATCCCAACTGTTATCCGGCTGTCCAAAACCCCACGAGCTGTAGGTGCCCAGAGGAGTGCCATCCAGCCACTCGAAGTTCCCCTCCCTGCGCCGATCGTGCAGGCCGATCCAGTGGCTTCGGGCATCAGGGTTAAAGCGTAGAACAAGGTTGGACAGGGGGTCTCGGGGCATGGCGAGGGTGGCGCCGTCTTGCTCACAGGTCGCCTTCGCTGCGTCGAAGCTCGAAGGGGTATGAAACATCTTGTAGCAGATGCCATTCCCGTTCCAGTAACCTCTTGGGCAAGATACTGGAAAAGGTGGGTTAACAACGTTAATTCATTCATTCATTAACATATGTCATACTGTTTGTAATGATGACTATCTGTCTGTGATGGTGTCCACCTGAGATATCTCCTTATTTGCGATAATAATGAAATGTCATTTTCGGTTTTACTAAATGCAGTAAGCAACCCAAACTACCGAAAACAACTGAAAACATTTTCTTCTGTTAAATCACATTTCTCATTGGAAATGGAATGGAAAGGAATATAGTTGATCCTAACCTTCATTCCACTTAGGAACAGTCATTCCCGGAGGCCCAGGAGGTCCAGGAGGCCCTGGCTGGCCAACCTTTCCCACTGGGCCAGCCGGTCCCCTTTCTCCCGGAGGTCCAGGAGGCCCGACAGATCCAGGGCCAGTGGGCCACATGGCTCCCCTCTCTCCTGGCGGTCCAGGGGGTCCGGGAGGCCCTACACATCCAGGGCCAGCTGGCCCCGTGGGTCCCATCTCTGTCGGTGGCCCGGCAAAACCAGAGACTGTCTGGTTTCCCGGGAAGATGGCCTCCATTTTTCCAGGTGATGCTGGCATTGATGGAGTCGGGGATTTTAAAACGCTATTGCCTTTCAGAGAGCGTTTTAGCATTCCTGCAATAAAGATATGGTGCTTACATTACCTAATAAGTATCATAAGTAAGCAAGAAGTGAAACAAATAGCCTCAAGTAATAAAAAAAACATTTATGCTTTTAGAACTAACATTGGGTCCGTAATGTCAAAGGTCAAACCAACTAGTATACATCTGTTATATCAGGTCAACAAGCTTACGTTCTAGCTCGGTCATTCGGGCGGTAACCCTTCCCAGGTCATCAGAAAGCATGCTCATTTTCACTGTATATCAAACGAGAGAAAGAAAGAAAACAAACATGTATAACGACGTATGGTCACGTGTCCAAAGGGGCTGACCATTCTAAACTGACGATGACTGCAAAACCGAAGAGTAGTTAGAGTTTTTCTAGAAAGAATTGCAACCTTGCGCATCATATAGCCTCGATGTTTAACCTTTATCGAAGTAGTTTTCAACCTGGTTTAGAAATCAACATTACTTGAAATTGGAATGAATGAATGAATGCATAGATGAATCTTTTATTTTGCATGCCAAGCATCATCATTCAATCAATATGTTTTATTTTCATGGCCACTCTTCCAGAGTTCAATGGAGCACTGTTACAAAGACGCAGCTGGTATTAAAAGAATAACACAACAGACCCACCTGCAAATAATGGCAACAGCACCACAAAGGCTACGGTGAAGAAGATGACCGTGGCTTTCAGGAGACATGTCGTCTTGTTGCTTGTGTCTGGTCCGTGGTTTGGAGATTGACGAAAAGAAACAAAAATAAAAATCATATCATAAACACCATGGTAATCTGGTCCCTATATTCTCCATTTGTAGGCATAGTGGTGTTTTACTCGGCCCGGTGTACTGAGCTTCTGTGCTTATAAGGCCTCGAAGAAGAGAAAAGTCATTGTCTCGACCATTGTTTCGATTTGCATAACAACGTCCAGACAGGTTTTGTTTTCTTTTTCGAGGCCTTTGCCTTTTGACATATTACCTAGAATTGCTGTCGCCACACATGCGGTCTAACCTCTGTGAAAGGGCTTATTCGATTAGTTCATTTTGAGTTGAACCACACAGACCGAAAACAACCGCATACTGAGTCAATGAAAGACACAGAAAAAAGGGTCCGCAATAGGTCCGCGAAAGGTCCCAAACAAGCAGTACTTCAACTGGATACCTACCCTGGGTTCAACTATGCTTTCCACGCCGTTCTGTGGTATCCAGTTCCCAGTACCAGACAGGATCGGGCAGCTAGTGAGTTTATTCGGGGTCCAAGGCAGTCAGCCCACCGACCTCATATTAGCGCTCCGAGGAGTTTAAGTCGGAAGGAGGTTTTGCTGCCCTTTCCCCTCCTTCGGGTTTAAACTCCCCGGAGCGCTAATATGATATCAGCGGGCTGACTGCCTTGGGCCCCCGAATAAACTCACTAGCTGCCCGATCCTGTCTGGTACTGGGAACTGGATACCACAGAACGGCGTGGAAAGCATAGTTGAACGTTTTACCTGCAGCTGGTACGGTGTCGTACAAAGGGTTGGGAATGTTCGCAGCTGCGTCCGCAAGTTTCGCCCAATCAGTATGGTTCTGCTGCTTGGGCGTGGCGTCTGTAGGAAAGACGCAAAATAATCTTTAACGCAAAATAACAATAAGCGTTATTTGTGTGGTGAGGATTACAAAACAGCGACAACAAAAATGCTCCGCCGAAGACGTACGTACCATTGAGGGAATTCGCAGCGGCGTCCGCATGGTCCTGACAATCAGTCTGATCTTGTTGTATGGGTGTGGCGTCTGGAAAAACATGATGATTACAAAATAAGATTTATTGCAGAATAAGAATATAATCCCCACGATCACAAGTTTTCAGTAAGGGCGCGGTCACATAGGTCGTGCGATCGTCATACGATTTTGATGCCACAGGATTTTCAAGCAGGCCGAGACAGAACCAACCACTGACGACATGGATCCCAAAACAGCATTTTCTGCACCAATACAGTTGAACTTTGCAGGAAACGTACATTTTGGTCCCCCAAATGCGAAGTTAGTCATCGTACGACGATCGCACGACCTGTGTGACCGCGCCCTAAGCTAAAGCAAGGATCCCGAACGCGACAAGAAAACTTCACCTGCTCCGCTGCAGGCGTACATAGGGTTGGGGAAATAAGCAGCGGCGCCGGAAGGTGCCCGACAGTCAGTCTGGTCTTGCTGCTTGGGTGTTGTGTCTGACATGTCTGAGAAGAAATAAAAAAATAAGCATATTTACAAAATAGAAAGACAAGCATCATGATTATATGTTATCTGTAAGGTGGAGATCACGAAACCAGGACAAGAAAACATTTTATACCTGTTCCACTACAGGCGTACATTGGGTTGGGGAAATAAACAGCGGTGCCGGCAGGTGCCCGACAATCAGTCTGGTCTTGCTGCATGGGTGTGGCGTCTGGGGGAAAATTACAAAATAAACATTAGTGATTGCAATATACAAATATGAGCACATTAAACTGAATGTTATTTGTAAAGTATCGGAGCCACTGGACTTAAATGGGAAAAAAATTAGCTGTTCTTATATCGAATTGCTCTACTAGTTCATTTTAGTGATGCTGAAGAAGAGTGATGAATGTAACTCGAAACGTCCGGAAGAAAATCTCTGTTTTCTATTCAGTTGTAGAGATTGAATTGTATTTGCACATAAAGGGAGAAGTACAGAAAGACAGACACCCAAAGATGATGTATCTCTCCTTTAAGCTGAAGTAATAAAAGATTTCCAAAGTTTTTGCCCTTGTACTAATGTACGACACTGGAGACGACAAATAAAAGAAAGAACGGCTCACTTAAAAAGAATGGAAAACAAATATTTTGACAAGTCTAGAAACTATTTTTACCTGCGATGTCACCAGTCTGGGTCTGCTGCTGCCTTCCCGACATGATGCCACTTGTCAGGTTTCAGAAAAGTAAAAAACACGTCCTACACCTGCCACGGTGGTTGTTGACTGAAGCGAAACCAGACTGTCGCCCAATATATAAAATAGAAACAACAACCTACGCGCCTACTAATTATAATTAGTCTTCTAAATCAATGAACGGCATTTTTCAAAGTCGCTATTCATCATGAGAGTTATTATTAACAAAAGTTTTTTAAAGAATAAAAGCAAAACATATTGATACACAACAAACTACAGGTCTACTAATTAGTCTATTAAATCAATGAACGGACGGCATTTTTAAAAGTCGCTACTCATCTTGCAAGTTATTGAAAACAGTGCACAAATATGCTGTCATCTTTTTCAAAGTACAATGATATGCTTTGTTATGTACGTTTAATCATATCTTCACTTCGTAAAGACTCTTAGAAAGTGATTGCACGCTCACCAAGTATAAAATTACATTCTTTGCAGAAAACCGTCCAGCAGACGTTTTTTTATATTTTCCTTAATTCCGTAACAGAATAAATGCCACTGATATGGTAAGGGACAGTGTAATCATTATTGGCGAGAAAATGTACAATAAAGGCCTTCATCAATTTATTCATAATTTTACTATATCTATGGACTACGGGTGGGTACTGGTACAGAGAAGTCAGGTCCGGACCTGATCCTAATTGTCCTTGTGTATAGGCGATACTTAAAACAATAGTCCATTTCGCTACAAAGGATCAGTAAGTCCCAAAACACGTAAACGCCTGCCGGTATAATCTGTTCATTTTGTTTATTTTGTTCTGAATCGGTCCAACATACTGTCCACTGTTTTTTTTTTCAGGTCCTTTTTTACTGATCACGTTTTTCCGGTACCCCCCATCGGTACCCACCCCTAGTCTATACCCATTAACTCTAATCTTATATCTATCAACATTTCTACCTCAGCTAACCTCAGCCTCTGTTTTGCCGATGATCTCTTTTAATGTAAAACAGGACAGTAACGAAAACAGGACAGTAACGAAAACAGTTTGAGTTAGACGACGAAATTGAGACATTTATCCAGATAGATACGTCTTACTTTACACTTTGCATGAACAAAGGCATGTACATATTTTCTCTCTACAACTTCATACGAAGAGCCATAAAACAGCTCTCTTCTTTCACATGTTTTGCACTTCTGTTTAAGCCCCAAATATGCAGCTGTCTTGGTTACAAGAGTGATATTGCTAATCTCCAAGCAGATTCCTCCGGTGGCATAAAACAGTAACATAACCTGGGGAAGGACTTCAGCCGGCAGAGGGGTAAATTTTACCCCTCTGCCGGCTGAAGTCCTTCCCCAGCTTATGTTACTGTTTTATGCCACCGGAGGAATCTGCTTGGAGATTATGATATTGCTTGGTTTATCTGGACTTTCTCTTCATCTGTTACATCAATTTCAGTTCACGTTTCTGAAGTTCTAAAATACTACATTAATACTAAGAGTTGACTCACGCAGTTTACAAATACATCAATTGTTCTTAAATTGATCCTCTATGGTTGGATAATCTTCATTTGATTAGTGTGTCTGATGCAGGTTCCACAAAACTTATCACAACGTGAAGTAGCCAAATTGCTTGCTTAGTTTGTTACAGTCACCCGTAGCTTTTACCTGCCTGTTTTCTTGTTTTACCGAAGCTAGTCTGAGAACATGAGGATGGGACTAGGTAAGTTAAGTCTGAACAGCTCAACAGTGGTGGTTAGTGCTAAAATTGTTGACTACATTCAGCTCATTCTGAAGCTCTAAGAATACCACATATGTACACTTAGAGTTGATTCACATTGTCTGGAAGTGCATCTTTAATTTCTTAATTCTTTCTACTCTTATCACATTGTCTGAACCAGATTCTACCCCAGCAAAACTCATGAGAACACGAAGTAACCAGCATTTCACCTGACTATATTCTCGCTTTTTACTTTGTACTGACAATCGCTGAGAGACCGGTTTGCAGTAACTGTTGCCTGTCACCTAGGTTCAGTTCACATTTCATCATGTCTACAATACTACATGAATAGTCTGAGAGTTCATTCACACTGTTTAGAAATACATCACTAATTCTTTTAAAATTGCTTCTCTATAGGTTGCTGGATTGTCTTCACATTTCACTTCGTCTAATGTAGGATTCCCAAAACTCATCAGAACAAAACCAGTTTGCTAACTGAGTCCCGTCGTTGACCCCATCTGCCTGCTTCCTTGTTTTTCTCAGGATCGTCAGAGAACCGTTCAGCAGTGGTGGTCAGATATCTGCCCATCATCTAGGTACGTCCTGTGGAATTATGAACAAGATTCGTTTATGAAGGTTAGATATCCAGGTAAACAAAGGCAATTCGAACTCTACAACTGGATAAAATTTTGAGATTCACTTCCGGACGTTTCGTGTGACATCCATCACTCTTCTTCATCGTCACTGTCCGTAATTATTCCTATTTTTGAAGACTGATAGAGTCTGCATGTAACATACAAGATACAAGATAGCTTTATTGGATGTCACAGTGTTGGCTACTGAATTAAAAACCAATTTACAATGTTTAAAACCTCTATAACTTGACAGGCGCGCATCAAATATGGCTTCATATACCTGGGATGACTTGACATATGAAGGGTCGGTGGACGTCACATGGTTGGTCGTTCCAATACCCTACATAGGCGGCCTTATGAACGTATTCGACACAATCCTCATCACCCTTTTCGTCATTTGGCTCGCCAGGAACCCACAGCGTGTAGCTCCCAAGAGGAGCGCCATCCATCCACTCGAAGTGCCCCTCTTCGCGCCGATCGTGCAGGCCAATCCAGAGTCTGTCTCGATGGGTAAAGCTTACGAGGATGTAGGACATGGCGTCTCGGGGCATGGCGAGGGTGCCACCGTCTAGCTCACAGGTCTTCTCCGCTGCGTTGAAGCTCGAAGGGGTGTCAAACGTCTTGTAGCAGATGCCATTCGCATCCCAGTAACCTTTGGGGCAAGATGCTGAAGATGATATATTCAAAACATCATTAGGTATGATATACTGCCAACACTATCCTTAATTTGTCTTCAGCTTCTTTGCGTAGCATATCAATTCATAGTAAGGCTAAAACCTGTGCCACAGGCGAAAGGTAGTTGATGTTACCTGAGACGTCCGACCGTTTTCAAACTCATCCTAAGTTACTTGAGTAAGTGCTTTTTGGCGTCTCTTATTGCCTGGATTTGGGGTGGGTACCGGTACAGAAAATTCACGTACAGGTACGATCAAGGTCCAAAGGATAACCTGGACATGATCGTTTGTGAATGGACAATACTCATGAAAACATTGGTCCCTTTCGTTACAAAGGAATCCGTTTGGTGGAGTATACTATCTTCCTTTCTGCGTCTCTCTTGCTATTTTCTTGGACCAATAAGCCTCAAAACACACGAACGACTGCCGACGTAGTACCGGTATACTGTGTAAGTTCGTTTACTCTTGTTTTAAGAGGAGGGACGAAGCTTGTAGAAAATAGTTATAATTAGGATATGTCATTGTTTATCTGTTGTCATTAACTTTATATCAAACTTAATGCATTTAGCCCCATTGGGGCATGAACATGCAATAAACATCATTGTCATTGTCATTGTCACTCTATTTAATTTCTAATGGGTCCGACATCCGGTCTATTGAATTTTTCAGGTCCGGTCCAACAAGAAACAGACGGTTTTGTGGATGTATGTCTGAAAGATTGAATAATATGGTCCTAACCTTCCTTCCGCACGCACGGCCCAACAGGATCCATTATTCCTGGAGATCCAGGAGACCTGGCAGAACCAGCAGTGCAAGCTGGTCCCATGGGTCCCTTTTCTGCTGAAGGTCCAGGAGGCCCACGAGTAGCAGGTCCTATGGGGTCTGCTGGCGGCTCAGGAGGCCAGGCAGGGCCAGCCGGCCCTATGTGCCTCTTTTCTCCTGGAGGCCCGATGGGCACCTCTTCTCTTAGAGGTCCTGGTTGTCCGGGGTTGGTTGCCCCTATGGGACCACTAAAACCGATGCCTGAAATGAAAGATATCACATGAACCCCAACCGTAATTCAGCTGGTAAGTCAATGATTAATATGTGCACTATGTGATGGTAGGATACCCTACTTACGTTCAATCTCCGTCACTCGCACTGTAAGCTTTTGAATCTCCTCGGAAAGGACGGTCATGTTAACTGTATGAAAAAAGGAGAAAGAAAACTGAGCTTGAAATGATACGAGAAATACACCAATATTGAAGAAAAATGACTTCTTCCAAATATCAACGTTATTGAACTGGATTTTACAGGGAAAAGGGAGAAAAACTTTGCTGTGCAACTGGCAGAAACTGACCTGCAACGAAAGGAAGTACACTAGCAATGACTGCAACAACCAGAGTAACAACGGTCAACCAGATCATCTTACACCAAACGGCCTTGTTGTAAGTGCTTTGATCATGAGTCGCTGTTGGGCAAAAAAAGACATGCATTTTTGAAGTCATTTATTACAAAGATAAAGCAAGGTACATGTGTTCAATGAAACGTATATAAAACCACACTTGCAGTAAAATAAAAACTTCTACAAAAAATGTAGACCACAGCTTGCCCAGAATTTGATTATTTTTAATCCAACAGTCAAATCTGTCCCTCCTCTGCACAAGACCATTAAGAGGTTCTGTAAGGTAAGGATCACGAAAACATGAAAGGAAAACATTTTATACCTTTTCCACTACAGGAGTACATTGGGTTGGGATCTCGCTGTTTGGGTGTTATGTCTGGGGAGAAATTAAAGAAATAAGCATTTCTAAAAAAAGAAAGAGACAACCATGAAGATAATGAGTACAGCAGTACAGAAATAGGATACCACTGCAGCACTGTTCAACGTTTTACCTGCCATGGTGGCGTCCATAGGGTTGGGGGTATTCGCAGGGGCGTCCGCACGTGCCTGCCAATCAGTCTGGTCTTGCTGCTTGGGTGTTGTGTCTGAGGAAAAATTACAAAAATAAGCATTATTACAAAATAAAAAGACAAGCATGAAGATAATGAGTCATAGCTAACAAGCAGTACAGAAATAGGATACCACTGCAACCGGGTGCGGGAAGTATAGTTTGACGTTTCACCTGCCATGGAGGCGTCCATAGGGTTGGGGGTATTCACAGCGGCATCCGCACGTGCCTGCCAATCAGTCTGATCTTGCTGCTTAGATGTTGTGTCTGAGGAGAAATTACAAAAACAAGCATTTTTACTAAATAAAAAGACAAACATAATGATTACATGTGATCTGTAAGGTATAATTACGAAACCAGGAAAAGAAAATATTTTATACCTGTTCCGCTGCTGACGTACATTGGGTTTGGAAAATTAGCAATGACGTCAGCACGTGCCTTCCAAGCAGTCTGCTCTTGCTGCATGAGCGTGGTGCCTGTAGGACATTACAGGTATATTAACGATATACAAAGTAATTATAAAATGGCTATAATGGAAAGTTATATGTGAATTATCAAAGGCATTGAACTTGCAATTGGGTGACTTGAATATAGTCAGTAAACCATTAAAACATAAAATGAATTACAAAAAAATGACATTTGTTGGCACCTCAGTTTATAAAATGTATGTCCTGATAAATAGGACAACCATATTGAATTTTCTATGAATGATCATTTTATCAATGAGAAAAGCAACGAAGGCAGTATTCTGCAACAGGACTTGTGTGAATTTTACCTGCTCTTGAGGCGTACACGTTTGGAATGTTCGCGGGGGCGTCCGTACGTGCCTGCTGATCGGTCTGATCTTGTTGCAATTGCTTGGGTGTGGTGCCTGGAAGGAAAAGCACAAACGAAGATTTATTACTCGTACAAAATAGTAGTGTGGGCGTACGAACAAGCACACAGAGAGAGGCACAGACTAAGTGCAGAAAACTCGTACGGGCGCGGTCGTCGTACGATTTTGATGATAGGATTTTTAAGCAGGCAGTGACAGGGCCAACCACCCACAAGGATCCAGGAGAGCGTTTTGTGCAGCAAGACAGCAGAACATGGTAGGACACATGCAGGGATGTCCTTATACCCCTGTCACATTATCCACGATCTTCGGGCGTATCGATGGAAGATCGGCATTATTCAAGATCGACAGGGGATTGCGCATATTTTTCACCTGAAAACCGTCCCTGTCACATATAAGCCATATTTTGTACCTTGCACTGTAACAATTGTTGTGCAATAAAGTTATTATTATAAGAGAGGCTCAGGCGATTGCCGCAGAATCGTCGTCCGCTCGATTTTCGCAAAATGTGACAGGGGTATGAAAAATCGTAGGACGATCGCACCAACTTTGTGACTGCGCCTTAACAACAAGAGAATATCTGTTACCTGCTGTGTCGCCAGTCTGGTCCTCCTTCTGCCCTCCCGACATTACGGCGTTTCTCAAGTTTCTGGACAGCAAAAACATGTCCTACACCTGCCACGGTGTTTGACGACTGAAGCGAAATCAGACTGTCGTCTAATCACTGGTAGCTATTCTTAAAGATTATTTTTACAGAATAAAATCCAACATATTGATAAACAACAAACGACAAGTCTACTAACTAGTCTACAAAATTGATGAAAAGTACTTTTCAAAGTCGTCACACATCTTCAGTTATTGAAAACACAGAGCATCATTTTTCAAAGTAAAAACATATGTTTTTTTTTGTATATTGAAGCATATCTACAATTTACAAAAGAGTCTTTGAAAGTAATTGCATGCACGCCCACTACTAAATAAAACTACTTTCCAGCAGACGATATTTTCTTTAATCTAAATACAGCATTTTGCAACTGATATGGATATACGTTAGTGACAGATTAACAACATTGGCGCAGTTGGCGAAAAACGTACCATAAGAGTATTTAGTCTGTCTTTATCATTCATCGTTTCTATGACAGTGTTTAGAATTGCGGACTTATCAAGATCGACATTTCACGGAAATCGAAAGTGGCAACTGCTTGATGACGTGACAGAACAAGTTAAATCCATATTTAGTAATCTTACAAATATATGATTTTTAACATTTTCATGTACTGATATTTCTAACAATACTTAACTCATGATAAGATAGTAACGAGACCGGTTCAATGACAAAAATTGAAACTTTTATTGTGATAAACACTTCTTGATTGTACTTTATTAGTTATTTTTCTTCAGTACTCTCTTTTGTTGATTGACTGAGTGATTGGCTCATGTGTTCTCCGGTGAGTGATTTGCATATCAAGTACTTTGAATTCCTTGAGGCTTGGGGCCGATAATTCTGAACAATTTCTATCGTACTCTTGCTTGCTTTTATTGCCATGGGTGACAACGCATCCGTAGTAATCCCAACTCTGGTCCTGGATTTGTGCCGTCAAAAGTAAACAGTATTGCTTACAATTTTCACGCTGGAAAGCCACGAGAGCATAAACAGCTTTCATCTTTTGTGTCCTTTTATCTTATCTTTTATCTTAAGCCCATATATGCAGATGCATTGGCTATACAAGTTACTTTGCTGTTCTACTCAGTTCCAACTTCTCTAGTTTATCCGTTCTAGGTATCCTTCATTGCTAAATTACTTGGTTATAATGGAGTTTTTCTCACCTTGTTACATTAATTTTAGTTCACATTCTTGATGTTCTAGATTACTACATGAATACTAAGAGTAGATTTACATTTTATGAGTTAAGTTCAAGTACATACTAAGTTTATCATTACACTCCTCGGCTACGATAGCAATTTGCCTGAACCAGATTCTGCCCGTACAAAAGTCATGAGAACATGACGTAACCAGTTTGCCTACTTTATCATCTCATGTCATTAACCTCGGATATCAACTGACTATTCTCGCATTTTACTTAAGATCGTAAGGGCCAGTTTGCAGTGACCTAACGCTTAGGTTCAGTTCGCATTTCTAAAGGTCTAAAATGCTACATGAATACTCTTGAGTGCTCATTTACACTGTTTAGAAATACATCTTTTGTTCTTTGAAAAAATGCTTTTCTATGGTGAGGTCCTCTTCCTCTTATCACTTTGAACCAGATTCAACCCCAACAAAACCCATCAGACCATGAAGTATCCAGCTTGCTTACTATGTCACCTCATCAACCTCAGATTTTACCTGACTACTTTAGTATATATTCTCGCCTCGCTTTATTTTTACTGACGATGGTTGGGGGACCGTTTTGCAGGCGCCTATACATGTATACGTTTAATTCACATTTCTTAATCTCTAAAACACTACATGAATTGATTCACACTGTTTAAAATACACCACTTTCCTTTAGATTACTTCTCTATGGTTAGATGGATTATCTTCCACTTATCACTTTGTCTGATGCACGTTCTACAAAACTCATCAGAATTTGAAGTGACCAGCTTGTTTACTGAGTCCCGTCATTGAGCCCTTCTGTCTGTTTTACAGGGCATCGTCAGAGAACCGTTCAGCAGTGGTGGTCAGAGATCGGCCTGTCGCCTAGGTACGTCCTGTGGAGGAATGAAAAAGATTGCCACCAACACGTAGTGGGCAAATTCAAAGTTAAAAGCATAGATAATACTGGATTAAAACAAGAGGTGCTGTAAGGTCCGGTGACATTCATCGTACATTAGGTCTCCGATAGCAAATTGGGAATTCTTCAGACAGACGTAGACGAGTAAAATTTCAACGGAAAGCTGTCTGTCAGAACCTTCTGAAATATGTCGTAGATATCTAAATATCGCCGTTTGTAATGATTTATCTTAAGTTAAAGTATGTAAAGCCAATTTGGTTCCTACAACTGAATACATTTCGGAGATTGACGTTCGGATGTTTCGAGTGACATCCATCTTTTCGGATATATGTTACTTATTATTTTGAAGATGAATGTCACTCTTAATGGAATGTTCTAGACACGCTATTCTACGTAATGATTTATTCACATTTCTCGAATCCAGTACAGCAGATTTCAAGAGACTCGGTGCTACAGACAGATTTGTATATATCTTTAGATGCCATAACTCCCATAAGGCAAAGATAGGCAAATATATCAAAGGCTGCTTTGCTGTTAGAAAGAATAATGAAACTCATGATTAGCCCAACTCAATTGTAACACTATATCAAAGACTTGTGTTAGCCCTTCTTGTTATGTTAATTAAGATGTTTTAACAGTCTTAAAAATCTCATTCTACACACCAATACTCTGAGTAGTACTAAGTAGTCGTTGCCATACATTGTGCCATGTACAAATGTCGTGCAATAAAGGTCAACAAAAACATATTATTGCCGCTTTCCACAACTTCTAGAACTTCACAAGGAAGAATCTAACATACCTGGGATGAATTGGCATATGAAAGGCAGGCGTTGGTCGCACTGTCCGTCAATCCAAGAAGGCAAGCGGGCCCAGCCTGGTTCCACTACAAATTCGATACAATCTTCATTGCCGCCATAGTCGTCCGGCTGTCCAGGACGCCATATTTGGTACCCCCCGAGAGGAGTGCCATCCATCCACTCGAAGTACCCCTCTCTGCGCTGATCGTGCAGACCGATCCAGTATTTGTTAGCCCTCACTAAACCCGAAAATGGTGGGTTCTGCACTACGCGTTTGGATGTGGGCATGGCCAGGTTACCGCCTTGTGCATGCCGTCTGCAGGTAGCAGCCGCTTGGTTGAAGTTCACTCTGGAGTGGAACACCCTGTAGCAGATACCACTCCCACCATCCAAGTAATCACTGGGGCAAGATGCTGAAGAAGGTGCGTTCACAATATCATTATTTATGATACACAGTCAAATCTTGTCTCAATAATATATATTCTGTATCTGTATAACAGCCCTTTGCTGTAACACACCAACTTCGCAGGCACGCGGCGCGGCAGCAGTTGGTTAATATTACACTGAACGACCTGTCACACCTAACTTTTGCACATCTATCTGCAAGTGTTCTTTAAAAAGTATCCAGCGAAGATACCCTTACTGTGCACAAATTCCACTCCACGACAGTTTTCAGAAAACACACGTTTTTAAACACATTTATCCAAGGTTGGTAAACCTGATACTCGAAGGCATTCACTATTTCTCTATATAGCTATGTCACTCAAATTTGCAAAGGATGGAGGCCTCGAGGAAAAATGGTTGAGGTACTTGCTCCAGACAAAAGGTCTTAACTAAATAAAATATCACGGGACTGTTTAAAGTTGGCAATGATTGGAAGAATATAGCCCAAACCTGGCTTCTGCACGGACGGCACTGCCGGACAAGGCCCAACGGGGCCCACCATTCCAGGAGGCCCAGCAAACCCAGGGCCAGCCGGCCCCATGGGTCCCCTTTGTCCAGGGATCCCAGGCACCCCAACATTTCCCTTTGGGCCAGCCGGCCCCATGGCTCCCTTTTCTCCTGGAGGTCCGGGTGGCCCGGCAGACATAGGTCCCCTTTCTCCAGGAAATCCAGGAGTCCCAGTCTTTCCCTTTGGGCCAGCTGGCCCCATGGGCCCCTTTTCTCCTGGAGGTCCGGGAGGCCCAGGAGGCCCGGCAACCCCAGGAGGCCCGGCAACCCCAGGGCCAGCTGACCCGATGGCTCCCTTTTCTCCAGGAGGTCCGGGGGGCCCAGGAGGCCCGGCAACTCCAAGGTCAACTTGCCCCATGTCTCCCTTTTCTCCTGGAGGTCCGGGAGGCCCACGAGTAGCTGGCCCTTTGGGTCTTTTTACTTCTGGAGGTCCAGGAGGTTCGGGTTGCCCGAGACTTGCAGGCCCTTTGGGTCCTCTAAAATCAGTGCCTGAAATGAAGGATGTTTGAAGAACTCCAAGAAAAGCTCAGCAGGCAAATCAAATTTGAGATTTGTACTCTTTGTGACTACTTACGTTCAATCTCCGCCACTCGCTCTGTAAGCTTTTTAATCTCCCCAGAAAGGACGGTCATGTTAACTGTATGGTAAAAAAGAGAAAGAAAACTAAGCTTGCTATGAGGCCAACTTGACTACTATGGAAAATCAATGTTCTTGTCTCTGCATTGGATTCCATAAGGGAACTAGATAGGAGAAGAAGTATGTAACCTGGAAGGAAACCTTACATTATCAATGACAAAGACTGACCTGCAACGAAAGGAAGTGCAATAGCATTGACTGCTACAACCAGGACGCCTACGGCCAACCAAATCTTCTTGCACCGGCTGGACCAGTCTGCCTTGTTGTAAGTGCTTGGGTCATAGGTTGCTGTAAGTTATGTATTGCAAATATGAAACAATGTAAAAATTTTGCATAAAAGATAACAAATAAATAAAACCACAAAAATAATTACAACAAATACCTGGTCTCAAAACAATACCTCCCTTGTTATGGAGGTGAAAACAAAGACTCACTATATATATATATATATATATATATATATATATATATATATATATATATAATGCAGAAATTTACTGTGACATGTACGACGACAACTCTCACAATAATGCAGCTAATTTGATGTCGCTCTCAAACAATGTAGTTCTTAACTTGGAAAGAGCGATGCCGTACCTGCTCTCGAGGCGTACATAACGTTGTTTATATTTGCACCCTTGTCCGCAAGAGTCCGCCAGTCAGGCTGGGTGGGTGTGGCGCCTGCAGAAAAATAAATTTCGTAAAATCATCTGCATATCAATAATTCTGAATGAAACGCTCAGTCATCTTCGTGTTATCTGGCCGCATTGCTTTGTCCAGAGCGTCCATAGCTTTTGAGTCAGATAACTCAAGAGAACTGACCAATAATCTCCAAGCAGATATTTCGGTTGGCAAAACAACATCCGTGTATTTGCCCATCGATGCTGTCAACCCAAAGATCTGCTAGAAAATTAACTGAGCGATTCAGTCAGTCAAAATTTTCCCAATTTTGCAGTTGCCGAACAATTTAATTTCTCCATAAATTAATGTAATATACCAACTAAGATTAACTTTCATGCTAGAATAAGACTTTTTTCCTCCGATCAAACCTTAACAGTCAAACGTCTTGCAACTCGGTAACGGTGAAAATGTTGGATAATCATGGGTTTAGCTACGTTTCAACAAAAAAATACAAATATAACTTATTCAGTGGTAACTCACACGTCGAAATATCTATGATGAAATGTTATGCTAAATATTTTACCCCGTCTGTCGGAAATCTCGGGCTGTGGATTCTCTGCCGGCATGATGCTGTTTGCCTGTCTGGTGTCTAAAATCATAAACAGGTCCTGCAGCCGGCGATATGCTGATTGTTTTGGGTGTAGCAAGACATCTAATGAAGTTTCATACTTTCATTTCATAAGATTTGAAAAAAAAGATGAAAGCAAACCATTTTGAATAAAAACATATATTGCAATCCTATAACGTCATACATACAGTCGAGACAAATTAAGTTGAATATTCTCGCATTATGTAAACACATTCGTTTATTTCGTTTATTCAGAAAAAAAGAATCAGCATCGCAGTTTGTAAGAACAAACTGAATATCACTGATTTTGTACAAATTTTCAACATGTCGACTACAAAATATATGTATATACATCCATTAAACAAATTACAGTACATGATACAGAAACGCCTATACAAAGTTGTACATTATACTTCAGCTGAACACTGAAAACAAGCTTCAGAACAAAATATATCAAAGACTGTTCTCATTGTTGTTTCAGGTAAAAAGAATAAACTTTATTGTGTAGATTCATGCACGTAAATATTGGAGAAAACAATGATTGTACATCGTCGTCGCTAATGAGTGAATCTATTGACATTTCTTTGTAAATGTTTTTTTTCTCCGACTTCTGTGTGCATATTACATTTAATACCTAGATCGTTCGCATTAGCAAACATTGAGAACATGGTTCAAAGCAATGATATCAGAGTTTTTCATCGTTACTTGAAGTAAACGAATGTATTTTATTGTCTGCATTTATGCACGTAGATATTGGAGAAAAAAGGTTAATCTTGCAATGATTGCACATTGTCGCCACTGATGAGCGAATCTATTGACATTTCTTTGTAAAACTTGTTTTTCTCCGACATTTGTGTGCATAAATGTAGAGAATGAATCACAATCCTTTTTACCCGAAACATTGATGAATATAGCTATGGCTTTAAAAGTTGCTATTGAGTATATTTTACGACGATTTTTGCAAAGATCTGTTTTATCGAACCCAAAATGGTCTGTGTTACTACTTCTCCAGCAAACTAAAAACTGACTGCAGATATAAATGAAGTCGAAGTCAAATCAGGCACCAGTTACAGTAGTGTACGATTGGTTTATGAAAATTTGGGGGGTTGTAATTTATGGAACAATCGCGAATGCGTTGTACAAATTCTACCTGCTTTGTGACGGAGGTGGCAAAAATCATTGTCGATGAACGATCTCGCCTTCATTATCCTGATCAGGTTTTTATTCACCAACTGTTTACATTTTGTGTACATTTCTACATCACATTAGCCTCATTCAATCAATCATTTTCACGATAAAATTGAGAGTTTTGTTATATATTGTGATAAACACTACTTATTTTACTAGTTTGAATACAATTGTGTACATATTTGAAGTACACAAAGAGATATGAACATCAAAAATGCTTTTTTCTTCTTTAATTTTGCCTTAATTTTGCTTTAATTTCTCAATTTTACTAAATTGGCTGTAGGAGAGTTACACAAGCTTATATCAGTGCAAATTTAGTCAGTGCAAGTTTCTCAAGTTGATTTGTGCTGTTTACATACATTTCATTGCTAAATTGCACCATTTCGGCTGTGGCTACGGTAGGGTTTTTCCTTCTTTATTACATCAATTTTAGTTCACATTTTTGAAGCTCTAAAATAATACAGAAATACTAAGAGTTGATTCACAGTGATTTCCTTATTTTGGGGGGTTTGATCATCCTCCATTTATCACTTTAATCGTCTCATGCAGATTCTACCTGAAGAAAACCCACTACATAAAGTAACAACGCGACCTGTTATCAACCTCATCTTTCACCTGCCTGTTTCTTTCTGTTTTAATGAGGTTAGTCGGGGAACAGTACAACAGTGGCGGTCCACGTTAGAACTGTCGCCCAGCTTTCAGTTCATTATATATTGTACGCTAAGATTTGGCTAACACTGACTCTATGTACCTTCGTTGTTGCTAAATTGGTTGATTATGGTGGGATCACCACACATGAAACATTTTGTTTAAAAAAGTATCTACCCTTACAAGATCCATCACAACAAGAAGTAACCACCGTGTTTAGTCTTGCCATGAACCTCTGGTATGGTCGAATTTCTGAAAGTCTACAATACTACATGAAAAGTCTGTGAGTTGATTCACACTGTTTATACATGTATCACAAATACATCACTTGTTCCTACATTGCTTCTCCGTGGATGGATGGATTATCTTCCACTTATCACTTTGTCTGATGCACGTTCTACAAAACTCATCAGAATTTGAAATGACCAGCTTGCTTACTGAGTCCCGTTATTGAGCCCTTCTGTCTGTTTTACAGGTCATCGTCAGAGAACCGTTCAGCAGTGGCAGTCAGAGATCAGTCAGGTACGTCCTGTGTAAATTTTCAACGGAAAACTGTTAGAATCTCCTCAAGTTCATACCAGGTGACAAATGTGACATTTACAATTTGTCACTGAACAAGGTGTTTTCAATCAATGGCAAGTCCAGTGCCCTTGTCAACTACTAGTATTCCTCTTATTGCCGGTTTTCAATACTTTTAGACCTCCATAAAAAAGACTAACATACCTGGGATGACTTGGCATATGAAGGGTAGACGGGTGGCGCATGGTAGGTCATTCCAATACCCTGTATTGCGGGTATGAATATACTCGACACAATCTTCAGCACCATAGCTGTCATCTGGCTGTCCATGACGCCACATTTGGTACCCCGAGAACTTGAGAGGGGTGCCATCTATCCATTCGAAGTACCTCTCCAAGCGCTGATCGTCCAGGCCTATCCAGTGGGTGTCACGCCCAGCCCTTAGTTCCCACAGCAGGACGTCGTTGGATGTGGCGTCTCGCGGCATGGCCAGCATACCGCCGGGCGCGTCACACCTGCAGGTTCTTGCTGCCGTGTTGAAGTCCTCAGCAGAGTGGAACACCTTGTAGCAGATTCCATTACGACCATGCAAGTATCTCCTGGGGCAAGATGCTGAAGAAGGTGTGTTCACAACATGATAATATATATGGCATGCGCTCAAAACTTGTCTCAACAATCACTCGAGGGACTGAGGTAAAAAAAAACTGTAGGTAGAACTGACGGGACTGTTTTAATGTAGCAATGATTGGAATATAGTCCTTACCTGGTTTCTGCCCGTACGGCACTGCCGGAAGAGGTCCAAAGGACCCCCACATTCCTGGAGGTCCGGAAGACCCAGGGCAGACTTGCCCCATGGGTCCCCATTTTCCAGGGAGCCCAGGTCTCCCAGGTCTCCCAGGCCTCCCAGCCTTTCCCTTTGGGCCAACTGGCCCCATGGCTCCCTTTTCCCCTGGAGGTCCGGGAGGCCCACGAATAACTGGCCCGATGGTTCCATTCTCACCTGGAGGTACGGGAGGCCCGGTAACCCCAGGAGGCCCGGCAACCCCAGGGCCAGCTGGCCCAATGGGTCCCCTTTCTCCTGGAGGTCCGGGTGGCCCAGAAGGCCCAGGAAACCCAGCGCCAGCTGGCCCCATGGCTCCCTTTTCTCCAGGAGGTCCGGGAGGCCCACGAGTAGCTGGCCCGATGGGTCCCTTTATTCCCGGAGGTCCTGGAGGCCCAGGAGGCCCGACAGACACATTGCCAGCTGACCCAACTGGCCCCTTTTCTCCTGGAGGTCCGGGAGGCCCACGAGTAGCCGGCCCTTTGGGTCCCTTTATTCCAGGAGGTCCTGGAGGCCCAGGAGGCCCGGCAACCCCAGGGCCAGCTGGCCCGATTGGTCCCCTTTCTCCCGGTGGCCCACGAGTAGCTGACCCTTTGGGTCCTTTTACTCCTGGAGGTCCGGGAGGTCCTGGTGGCCCGAGACCTTTGGGTCCTCTAAAATCAGTGCCTGTAATGAAGGATGTTTGAAGAACTCCAAGCAAAGCTCAGCAGGTAAATCAAATTTGAGATTTGTACTCTTTGTGACTACTTACGTTCAATCTCCGCCACTCGCTCTGTAAGCTTTTGAATCTCCCCAGAAAGGACAGTCATGTTGACTGTATGGAAAAAAGAAGAAGAAAACTAAGCTTGCTATGTTAATACTGGGATTGAGGACTTGACTATTATGAAAAATTAATGTTCTTGTATGTGAACTGGATTCAATAAGGGAATTAGATAGGAGAAGAAGCATGTGACCTGGAAGGAACCCTTACAGTATCAAACACAAAAACTGACCTGCAAGGAAAGGAAGTACTATAGCAATGACTGCTACAACTAGGACGCCTATGGTCAACCAAATCTTCTTGCAACGGGTGGACCAGTCGGCCTTGTTGTAAGTGCTTGGGTCGTAGGTTGCTGTAAGTTATGTATTGCAAATATGAAACAATGTAAAAAAAAATTTGCATAAAAGATAAACAAAATAAATAAAACCACAATAATAATTACAAGAAATACCTGGTCTCAAAACAATACCTCCTTTGTTATGGAGGCGAAAACAAAGATTCCGCTATACATATACACACACAATTGTTTATATATATATATATATATATATATATATATATATATATAGAAAATAGATCATCATCGTGTGCAGAAAATAGATCATCAGTGAAAAAAAAATCACGCAATATTTTCTGTTACATGTACGACGGCAACTCTCACAATAATGCAGCTAATTTGATGTCGCTCTCAAACAATGTAGTTCTTAACTTGGAAAGAGTGATGCCCTACCTGCTCTCGAGGCGTACATAACGTTGTTTATATTTGCACCCTTGTCCGCAAGAGTCCGCCAGTCAGGCTGGGTGGGTATGGCGCCTGCAGAAAAATAGAATTCGTAAAATCATCTGCATATCAATAATTCTGAATGAAACGCTTAGTCCTCTCCGTGTTGTCTGGCCGCATTGCTTTGTCCAGAGAGTCCAGATCTTTTGAGTCAGATAACTGAAGAGAACTGACCAATAATCTCCAAGCAGATATTTCGGTTGGCAAAACAACATCCGTGCATTTGCCCATCGATGCTGTCAACCCAAAGATCTGCTAGAAAATTAACTGAGCGATTCAGTCAGTCAAAATTTCCCAATTTTGCAGTTGCCGAACAATTTAATTTCTCCATAAATTAATGTAATATACCAAGATTAACTTTCATGCTAGAATAAGACTTTTTTCCTCCGATCAAACCTTAACAGTCAAACAGCGAAGAAGAATTTTGTTGTTAATTTCTACCAAATCTCCACAGTCAAACTTGGTATCAATACGACCCCTTTCCGTACGACCCGAAATTTTCAGTCCCTTTAGACACATGTCAAAGACGATGACATGTCTATCGCAGCCCCTAACACACGAGGACACAAGTTTTCACAGACAACCAGGTCCAGGTTTTTGGACCTGAACCGGACCTGTACCTGAATTTTCTGTACCGGTACCCACCCCTTATGCCAATTTTTTTTTTACCTCGTCTGTCGGCGGTCTCCGGTGGTGGATTCCCTGACGACATGATGCATGCACTTGCCTATTCGAGGTGTCTCAAGTCATAAACACGTCCTGTTACATGCAATGCGGCATTGGCTGTGTAGGGCGCACCCAGACACGAAATTTTACATTTACCTGATACAATGCTACGCAGTCGAGACAGATTACACTAAATCGCTTTGCTGAACACTGAAAACAAACTTCAAGGCACTGCTATCAAAGTCTGTTTTCATTATTGCGTCAGGTACAAACAATCTGTTAATTTGTCTACATTTGTGCACGTAGACATTAGAGAAAAACAAGTATCGGCAATAATTGTACATCGTCATCGCCAATGAGTGAATCTATTGACATTTCTTTGTGAAAGTTGTTTTTCTCCGACTTCTGTGTGTATATTACATTTAATACCTAGATCGTTCGCATTAGCAAACATTGAGAACATGGTTCAAAGCAATGGTATCAAAGTGTTTCATCGTTACTTGAAGTAAAATAATGTATTTTATTGTCTACATCTATGCACGTAGATATTGGAGAAAAACGTTTAATTTTGCAATGGTTGCATGTCGTCGCCATTAATGAGGTAATGTTTTGACATTTCTTTGTAAAAAGTTGTTTTTCTCCGACACTTGCGTGCATAAATGCAGACGATAAATAATAAATCCTTTTTACCTAAAACAACGATGAAAATTAGATCTTGCTATTGTCTTGTGGTGAAAATTGTCAAGCAGAGTATATTTTGCGACGATCTGTTTTATCCACCCCAAAAGGGTCCTAGTAGTGCAGATATAAATGAAGTCGAAGTCAAATCAGGCATAAGTTACAGTATTGTACGATTGGTTTATGACAATTTGAGAGGGTTGTGTTTTATGGGACAATCGTGAATGCGTTGCACAAATTTCATCTGTCGTGTAATGGATGTTACAATAAATCATTGTCGATGGCAAAAAACGATCGCGGCTTCATCATGCTGATGAGGTCTTTATTTACAAACTTCATCTGTGTACATTTTGTGTACATTTCTACATCATATCAGCCTCATTACATCTTTCTCTACTCAATCGTTTTCATGACAAATTGAGAGTCTTATTATATATTGTGATAAACACCTCTCACTTTACTTGTTTGAATACAATTGTGCACATATGTGCAATCCACAAAGACATAATAACATAAAAAATGCTTTGCTTCTTTAAATGTTTTGCCTTTTTATCTTAAGCCCAAAATCGGCTAAAGGAGAGTTACACAAGCTCATATCACTGATCTAGTCAGTGCAGATTTCTCGAGCTGATTCGTGCTGTTTACGTACATTTTATTCCTAAATTGCACCGTTTCGGCTGTGGCTACTGTAGGGTTTTTCTTCCTTTATTACATTGAATTTAGTTCACATCTCTGAAGCTCTAAAATACTACAGAAATTCTAAGAGTTGGTTTACAGTGATTTACATCTTTTTTTTTTGTAAATTGCTTTTCTATGGTAAAGAGTTATCCTCCACTTATGACGTTGTTTAATGCAAAAAAACCCACTACAACATGAAGTAACCACCTTGCTACGACCCATTATCAACCTCAGCCTGTTTCTGTGTGTTTTAATGAGGTTAGTCGTGGAACAGTACACCAGTGGAACAGGTCAACAGTGGCGGTCGACGTTAGAACTGTCGCCCAGGTTCAGTTCATTATTTATTGTGCACTGACTCTACGTACCTTTGTTGTTGCTAAATTGCTTGACAATGATCGGACCATCATACATGGAACATGGAACATTTTGTGTGATTAACAGTCTACCCTTAAAAAACATCACAACACGAAGTAACCACCTTCTTTAGTCTCGTCGTCAACCTCTGATTTTACCTGCCTGTTTTGAGTATACCTTTGTTACTAAATCTCTCGTCTATGGTGCTGTCATCTTCCATGAAAAACTTTGCCTGAACCTAATTCTACCCCTGCATACATGAAGTATCCAGCTTGCTTACTTAGTCCCTTCTTCTACCATCCTTCTGTTTTCCGTGGTTTACTGACTGTCGTTGGTAAATAGCCTGTCGTCTAGCCACTTCCTGTGGAAGAATGAACAAGATTCATGAAGATTAGACATCCAGGTTATGTTCAAAGGCAATTCAGTCTCTACAACTGGATAAAACAACACGGAGATTTACTTCGCTAAACTACTACGCTAAAAGGCTGACTACCGTTTGGCATGGTCAGTCTAGCAGTCCTTGAACCCCACTTTTACATCACTGGCAATTATTACTATTTTTTGCAGGTTTCAATGACTTTTAGAACTCGACGGGAAGACAGCTAAAATCTGCGTGTAACGTACCTTTGATGACATTTTGGCATACGAATGGTCGGCGGTCGTCGCAGGGTGTGTCGTTCCAACGTTGAGGTACTTTGATGGTGAACTCGACACAATCTTCTTTACCGTTGCTGTCATTCGGCTCCATAGGGCCCCACTGCATGTAGCTTGTGTAAAGTGGAGTGCCATCCATCCACTTGAAGTGCCCCTCTTCTTTCTGATCGTGAAGGCCGATCCAGATTCTGTCAGGTACAGCATTTACACCCCAGAGGGAGGATCCGGCAGTCAGCAATGCGCGGGTGGATTTGTCATCCCGGGGCATGGCCAGGGTATACGTACCGCCCTGCCGACTGCAGGTTTCGGCCGCTTTGGCGAACGCCACGCCGTTGTTGAAATACTTGTAGCAGATTCTATCGGGAATCACGGGGGCTGAACCAGCTATAACGATACAGATACAGCAATGGTTAGGGGAGACAAGTCATTCAATGTAATGTAACCAGATGCTGCTGCGCAGCATGCCTACGAAATTAGTGTTTATTGTTTATTGCTTATTGATGTTGCCCCGAAGTATGGTTATACCGCCGGCTATGCCAATACAGAGAAGAGGAATATAGTCCTAACCTATCGACCACCCTCTCGACCGTAACGGAACACATATAGGTCCAACGGGTTCCACCATTCCTGAAGGTCCAGGGGGTTCGGGGGACACAGGGGCAGGGCAAGCTGGTCCCACAGGCCCCCTTTCTCCTGGAGGTCCGGGAGGCCCGCGAGTAGCTGGGCCTCTGGGTCCCTTCTCTCCTGGTGGCCCAGGGGGTCCGGTAACACAAGGACCAGCCGGCCCCATGGGTCCTTTCTCTCCTGGTGGCCCCATGGGCCCTCTGAAATCGGCGCCTGAAATGCAAGATATCATAGGAACTCAATCATAAATTCCAACCGGTGAGTGGAGTGAGTTCGATCCCGGCCGAGTCATACCAAAGACTTTAAAAATGGTACATGCTGCTTTCTCTGCTTTCTCAGCATTCGGGAAAAACTTTGGAAGTTGAACACACTCCACTTCCAGTGGACTATCCCCCTGCTGTAGTGATTATATAAAACTGTGTGGCCCAGGGCTACTGAAACGGAGATGGGCGCCGTCCTATGCGGCATCAGGCACGGGAAGGACTTTGACTTTGATAATCATAAATTAGGCGATAAGTCAAGGTTTAAAATTGCACTCTGCGATAGTAGGAAACACTACTTACGCTCCAGCTCCGTCATTCGTGCTGCGATCTTGTCAATCTTCTCAGAGAGGACGGTCATGTTGACTGTATTGAAAAGAGAATAGGAGAATAATTGACCTTTCTATGTTGATGAAATAATTGACCTTGCTATCTTAATAACAAACGTGATAAATATTTCAAACTGGAAGCTATTTCTAAACATTATCGCAATTTAAAAGAAAGACATTTGAGATTGCTGTGCTATATTATAAAGAAGCATCATTGTGTAATATCGTAAATGTTAACCGTAAACATGTGTTTTCATGGTTTTACCTTTGTACTACAGACTTGTTCTGAAACTGTTCTCGGAACGAATTCAGTTTCAATGGAAAATTGTAGAATTTAGTGATAAGATGGCGATATTGGTCAGAGGAGTCAGTCCACGCCAAGGTAAAGTTTCCTGTCCACGCCGGCTGAACCCTCTGGTGACAAAAACTCCCCTGACAAAATAATCTCCCTATAGTCCTAACATCACAGAACCCACAAATTATAAAAAAGAGTGGGATCCTTCGTCTTCCACAGTCTCAGTAAAAGAAGTCGAACCCAAAAAGTTACATTTTAGAGTTAGCTTTTAGACTAGAGTAGACACATTCTATATTGTTCTACACTGTTTATCTCCTTTCATGTTATCTCTACAATTAGCCCTCGCTGATGAATCTGCAATAAACTATACATAATAATATATGTATTGTCCGTAGTTAGTCTGGTAGAGGTAGAAAAAAACTGACATGCAACGAAAGATAGCACAATGATGATGGTAGCGACGATCACGGAACCAACGAACATCCAGATGTCATTGCACCATCTGGACCAGTCCGTCTTGTTGTAAGTACCTGGATCATAGCTCTCTGTTCGGCAAAACACAAAAGAAAAAGAAAAAAACCAAGCACTTTTGAAGATACTTACTGCAAACATGAAATAATATACAGATTTTGCATAAAACATAAATAAAACTACCTGCCTGAAGAGAATAAAAGAAAAAAAAAGAATTACAAAAAAAGGGCCCTGCTGTAATGAGGTAGTCATATCACTTAATCGTGCTACCGTGGGTGATGAAGCAGATGAAATATATATATATTGAAGGAAAAAACACACAATAAACAATAAGGAGGAAATCATGCGTGCACGCAAAACCACTAGCAATAGAGCCGAAGACAAAATACCCAATGCTAAGTTGTTTGTTGCATAGACAAGAAACATAAGTAAAAAGTTTTAACAAGTGACTCTCACGTTGGACACAGTATGAAAGGTCGGATTTACCTATAATGGTAAAGTTTAGGTAAATTTGTTGATGATTGTTTTTGACATGAATGTGATGTTTAAGGGGCAACGATTGTCGCATTAATGTAGAATTTATCGCTATTGTTAAATATAACACGTTACGCGTTGTAGTTGAACTTAGGTATGGATAGTCTGTGTAACACAAACTCCTCTGTCCAGGGCTGTAACAGGCTTGTAGTAACAGCCCCTCCCTAGGGGGCCGGTGGATGTTTGGCGGGCTGCTATAAGCGAGATTTAATCAGGCTAAGGTATTGAGAGCCCAAACTACATAAAACTGGGTTTCACGAAAAGCCACAAATACATACTGTTAATCTGTACTGGCTCAATGTATTGAATCAAGCAACCATTTCCAGATTTAGATTTAACTCGGCATAAATGATTATTGGTAATTCCCACTTTTTGCGCAGTGGGAGATGTTTTGTGCCCCAGCCTTTATAAATTTGACAAAGATAAAAGCTGCTAGAACCTAGAACAAAACGCTCATGTGATGCCTGGGCAAATATTAGATAAATACAAACATATGTAGATACTTATACTGTACGTTGCAATCTTGAAAAGGAGCCAAGCGCGTCTTAATACATTCAAAATGAAACAATTTGGGGCCGGAAAAACAGCTCTCCGAGTATACAGAAAAGTTTGAATAGCAATTTTCAGTCCTCCCGACTTTTGTGGTTTGTTGGTCTGTGTGTTGGCGCTTAATGGGGAACATATTCAAAGTAGCAGTTTCAGCAAATTATGGCATATATTTCGGATTGAAATACGCACTTTTCATTACTCAGATGAGTAGAAAGAGGACCTCAATGCAGAGCTAGGATCCCAGTGGAACACAAAGGCATGTACATTTGATCATGGTACAGCACCGAAAGATCCATGAAATATGCAAATTTTAAGCAAGCATTCTACAAATCAAAGCTAGGGCAGTTTGAAGAAGTGTGTATGCAAACTTACCCAGGACAAAACAACAGAAACACCATTAATTTGATTTTGTATCTGGTTTAGAATGTCTTAATATCAGTTGTGAATTTTTGTGAGTTTTCCCATTTTTCCCGATCCCACAGATTTGAATGAGACTGGTCCAAAATCTGAGATGCGTATTCTATTTGCGTTGTATACTTTAGTCAAGACAATACTGTATGAGAACATTTACCATCACAAGGCAATTGAATACACAACCACCACTCTCCCAAGAATATCCTAAATTTGCGGTCATTAGTTTACTACATTTTGACATTGCTTTTACTGGGATAGATCAATGCCGTACCTGCTATGGAAGCGTAAATATCGTTGTTGGTATTTGCACCTCTGTCCGCAAGAGACCGACAGTCAGACTGAGACGGCTGGGTGGGTGTGTTGCCTGCTGAAAAATATTGAAAGACAATTTGGCTTTTATTTGCAAGATCATAAATAGCCGTTCGGCTTCTTCTTGTTTCCTGGCAACAGTGAAAATGTAGGGTTGTAATGGGTTTAGCTACGGTTATAGAAAAAGAAAGAAAAAAAAAGAACAAAAACAGCAGGAATATGTGTAAGGGGTGTGGTTGGTAGCGACCTTCATTCCGATGGCGTCCCTTACAGTGAATTTGTTAGAAATAGCTGCTGATATTAGAATTGTACGTCGGAACCAAAAAAGACACGAGAGTCTGCTACAAGACGTAGACCTGTATTCTTCCTATCCCGACCTACGAAGAGTGGGCAACAATTTCCAGACTAGAGTTAATATATCTTAAAAAGTACAAGTAACTCGGCTAAATTACAAAAAAAAGTATTACATGTGATTTTTTCAGTGACAACTGACTCATACGTCAAAAGATCTAAGATGAAGTGTTATGCTAAAACTTTTTACCTGTTCTGTCGGAAATCTCGGGCGGTGGATTCTCTGCAGGCATGATGCTGTTTGCTTGTTACGAGGAGTCTCAAATCAGAAACACGTCCTGCAGCAGGCAATGTGGCAATGGTGGTTTCGGGTGTACCCAGGCAACAAATGAAATTTTACCATTACTTTATGTAATTTAAACAACAAACGTTTTACAGTCGAGACAAATTACACTGAATATTTATTCGCATTACGTAACTAAATACCGAAAACAAACTTCAAAGGTACTATCAAAGGCCCCTTTGACGGTATAGGGAGAACATGCTTTATTGTATCTTAAATAAAATTTTACTATTGCCTTAATGATGAAAGAAACCTTCTACAGTCGAGACAAATTACATTGAATATTCTCGCATTACGTAACTAAATACCGAAAACAAACTTCAAAAGTACTATCAAAGGCCGCTTTGAAGGTATAGAGAATATGCTTTATTGTCTGAAGGAGCTTTCATCAACAAGAGAAAGCACAAATTACTTTGCAGAATAATTTACACGCTGGTGAAAGCTCCTTGATTGTCTACATTTATGCACGTAAATATTTTCGGAAAGCTTTTCAAACACGTCGAACATCTTGCTCACCAAGAGTCTGTCAAACATCGTCACCGCTTTTGAGTGAATCTATCGACAATTCTTTGTTAAAAGTTGTTTTGTTCCTACTTTTGCGTGCATGTTTACTTCGAACACCTTAATCATTCGAATTCGTGAGCACTGAAGACGAGCTTCAAAGAAATATTGGCACATTCCACTGTTACTTGATGTAAAACGAATGTGTTTCAATGTCTACATTTATGCACATAACTATCGGAGAAAAGTCTTCACAAAGATTGCACCGCTAATGAGTGAATCTATTGACATTTCTTTGTGAAAGTTGTTTTCTCCGACATCTGTGTAACTAAATGTAGACAATATAACATGACGTTTACCTGGAACAACGGTACAACAAGGAGAGATATCAACAGACCCGCACCGACTAAAACTCTAGTAGTCTCTACCAGACTCCAGCCTCGCCGAATTAGGAAGAAAAGCCTAATAAGTAGTTAATTGGCCTAAGGAGTGAACTGGTTGGCCAGCGATGTTGCTGGATTCCTTCTCTTGGTCTGCTGTCGTTTTCAAGACTAAAATAGTTCAGTTGCTTTTGAGCAAAACAATTTTCCACAATGAAATGCCAATAGATTCACTTGATAGCGACGACGATATTTGACACACTCGTACTGTAAGTAAGTACGCAAGATGTTTGAAAACCTTTCCTTGAATATTTACGCGCATAAAAGTAGACAGTCAAGAAGCTTTCATTAACGTGTAAATTACTCTGTAAAGTAATTTTTGCTCTCTCTTGTTGATGAAAGCTCCTTGAGACAATAAAGCATATTCTCTATACCTTCAAAGCGGCCTTTGATAGTACCTTTGAAGTTTCTTTTCGGTGTTTAGTTACGTAATGCGAGAATATTCAATGTAATTTGTCTCGACTGTAGAAGGTTTATTTTAATTTCATAATTAAGGTAATAGTAAAATTTCATTTGGTGCCTCGGTACACCCGAAGCAACCAGCGCATCACCTGCTGCAGAACGCGTTTCTGATTTTGGCAAGCGGCATCATGTCGGCAGGGAATCCACCGCCCGAGACTTCCAACAGACGAGGTTAAAATTTTTAGCATAACACATCATCATAGATATTTGACGTGCGGTATGATCTAGCACTGGAAAAATTATATTCCTACCGTTTTTATGACAAATAGTTTATTACAAATTATTTCCCGAGGGTTAATTGCAGGTAGAATGTAATGTAACATGAAAGGGGACAAACAGTGTAGAACAGTATAGAACATGTCTACTCTAGACTAAAAGCTAACTCAAAACTGTGACTTGTTAGGTTCAACTTCTTTTTCTGAGGCAGTGGAAGGCGAGGGACTAGTCCAACTTTTCGAAAATGTGTGGGTTTTGTGATGATAGGAAGGAGGTAGTTTTCTTTTGGTCTGTAAACACGGAGGAATAAATGGCCTCTTTAAAAGCCTCTTTTCTTTCGTGATCGTAGAAAAAACAATTTGAAATAAGATGTGTTTGATAACCGTAGCTAAACACATTACAACCCTACATTTTCACCGTTACCAAGAAGCAAGACGAAACCGAACGTCTGTGATTTTTAAAAAATTAATAAAAGCAAAATTGTCTTTCAATGTTGTTTTTTCTGCAGGCGCCACACCCACCCAGCAATCTCAGCCTGATTGGCGGACTCTTGCTGACAGGGGTGCAAATATAAACAACATTATGTACGCCTCGAGAGCAGGTACGGCAAAATCGGTTCGTCTTGTAGTGTCTTGGGAGAGTTGTGTATTCAGCTGTCTTGTGATGGAAAATGATTTTCTTGAAGTATACACCCTAAGTAAAATTCGCACCACAGACAAAGGCAAGTCTCATTCAAATCTGTGGGACTGAAATATGAAATGTGTATCCATTCTTAACTGATCTTGAAGACATTTTGAACCAGATAAAAATTCAAATTTATGGCGTTTATCTTGTTTTCCCTGGGTAATTATGCATAAATCAAGGATTTCTTCACACTGTCGACCTTGCTTTTATTTGTAAAAATGCTTACTTACATTTTCTATGAATCTTTCGGCGCTGTTCCAAAGTACACATGCCTGTGTCCCACCGGCTCTGAATTGAGGTCCTCTTTCCAATTACTTGGTGTCAAGCACGTAACCTGACGTTAGTAACAATTTGGAGCATAGTTTGCATTTTGAAAAGTTTCAAAATTACGACTTTTAATCGCCATAACCTTGCTGTAACTGCTACTATGAATATGGCCTCCCGTTAAGCACCAATACACAGACCAACAAGCCACGAAAGTCGGGAGGACTGAAAATTGCTATTCTAGCTTTTTTTGCCGGCCGAAGAATAATCCATGACTTTTCTGTATACTTAGAGAGCTGTTTTTCCGCCCCAAAATTGTTTCATTTTGAACATGTTAGTTAAGACGCTCCTTTTTCAATAATGCAACATATAGTCATCTAATATAACTATTCATATATGTATTTATTCATACAAAATTTCCCAGACATCACATGAGCGTTTAGTTTTAATGGCGCTTTCATCTTTATCAAATTTATAAAGGCTGGGGAGAAAACATCTCCCACTGCACAAAAAGTGGGGTTTATCAGTGATGATATATACCGGGTAAAATCTAAATCTGGAAATGGTTTCTTGATTCGATACATCGAGCCAGTATTGATTTACAGTATGTATTTGTCGGGTTTGGTGAATCCCAGTTTTCATGTGGAGTGGGCCCTCCATATTTAAAGGTGGTATCTCACTGCACTTACTTGCGGTACCGATGCGGCACTGCGGGATTTCAGAGGTAAAGAACGAATTTTCTTGTGTACATGTATTTCTTGTGTATTGTGAATTTTCTTGTGTATTTTGTGTATTGTGTTTTCTATGTCATACTCTTACGTATTACGCAATATCTTAATTATAAAAAATCGGCGAACACAACAGTGCCGCAGGGAACGAACCCCGCAAAGCCGCATCAGTGCCCAAGTGCAGTACTAGTGAGTTCAGCTTTCATTTAAGCCATAACGTGATTATGCATTAATAGTCTTAATAAATCCTACGCGCGTGCATTTGACAATAGTTGCCTCTTAAGCATGGAATTCATGTCAAAAACAACCATCACCTAATTTACCTGAAATTTATCGTAATTGGTAAATCCGACTTTTCAATCAATGTTCAACATGAGAGTCACTTGTTGAATTAGTTTAAAAAACTTCTTTCGTTACTTGTCTATGCAACAAATCACTTAACAATAGGTACTTTGTCCCCGGTGCTATTACCAGTGATATTGCGCGATTGTCATGATTTTTTTGTTTATTGTTAATCAATTTTTCCTCAGATATATTTTTCATCTTATTCAACACACGGTAGCTCAATTCAGTGATGTTACTACCTCATTACAGCGGGTCCCTTTGTTTTCGTAGTCATTTATTTTTTTTCTTTTATTCTCTTTGGGCAGGTAATTTGATTTATGTTTAATGAAAAACCTGTATATTGTTTAATGTTTGCAATAAGTAACTTCAAACGTGCGTTATTCTTTTGTTTTGCCAACCAGCAACCTATGATCCAAGCACTTACAACAAGGCCAACTGGTCCAGTTGGTGTAAGAAGATCTGGTTGGTCGTTGGTTGCCTGGTCGTCGCTACCATTATCATTGTTCTGTCTCTCGTTGCAGGTCAGTTTTTTCTAGTCTCTACCGGACTGACTATGGTGTCAATTATAGGGAGAAAAACTTGTCGGGGAAAGGTCGGGGAAAAGGTGTTTTACCTTAGCGTGGACTGACTCCCCTGGCAAATATATATACCGATATTTTGCAACGATTTTTAAGTCTACGACTTTCCATTGATACCATGAAAACACATGTTCACGCCATGAATACTGAGAAAATGAACCCACATCTAACATTTACGATGATACACAATGACGTTACTTCATGATACAGCTCAAATTTCCTTCAAGTTACTATGAAATTAAAAATAGCTTCCATTTTTAAATATTCATGAACATATAGTATAATAGTAAGGTCAGATATTCTCTTATTCTCTTTTTTTAACACAGTTAACGTGGCCGTCCTTTCTGAGAAGATGGACAAGTTTGCAGCACGAATGACGGAGCTGGAGCGTAAGTAGTGCTTCCTACCATCGCAAAGTGCAATTATATTAAACTTTGACTTATCACGTAATTTATGATTAAGTTCCTGTGATATCTTGCATTTCAGGCGCCGATTTTAGAAGGCCCATGGGGTCAGCTGCCCCCGGGCCACCAGGAGAAAGGGGACCCATCGGGCCACCGGGAGAGAAGGGAGTAAAGGGGTCCAACGGGCCAGCTACGACCGGGCCACCAGGACCGCCAGGAGAAAGGGGACCCATCGGGCCAGCTGGCCCTGGGTTTGCCGGGCGTCCTGGAGTAAAGAAGCCCAAAGAGCCAGCTAACTGTGGGCCACCTGGACCTCCAGGAGAAAAGGGAGCCATGGGGCCGGCTGGCCCTGGAGTTGCCGGACCTCCTGGGCTACCAGGGCCTCCGGGAATAAAGGGGCCCAAAGGGCCAGCTACTCGTGGGCCTCCCGGACCTCCTGGAGAAAAGGGAGCCATGGGGCCTGCTGGTCCTGCGGTTGCCGGGCCTCCTGGGCTACCAGGGACTCCGGGAATAAAGGGGCCCAAGGGGCCAGCTACTCGTGGGCCACCTGGACCTCCAGGAGAAAAGGGAGCCATGGGGCCGGCTGGCCCTGGGTTTACCGGACCTCCTGGGCCGCCAGGAGAGAAGGGATCCAGAGGACCAGCTACTCACGGGCCTCCCGGACCTCCGGGAGCAAGGGGACCCATAGGGCCAGCTGGCCCAGAGGGAAAGGTTGGCAACCCTGGGTTTCCTGGAGAGAGGGGACCCATGGGGCCAGCTTGCCCTGCCCCTGGGTCTGCCTGGCCCCACGTACTTCCAGGAATGGTGGGTCCTATTGGACATCTTCCGGCAGTGCCACACCCGGTGGGTCCCATTGGACCTCTTCCGGCAGTGCCACACCCGTGGCAGGAAGGTTAGGACTAAATTCCTTCTGTCTGAATCCGTATATCCGGTATAACCGCCCTTCCGCGTGACACACTAGCTTCGCAGGCACGCTGCGCGGCGGCAGCTGGTTACATTTCATTTCATGGCTTGTCTCCCGTAACCTTTGCTGTATCTGTATCGGCATAGCTGGCATCATTAAATCAAAACAGTTCCGTCAGATTTTACATAACTAAGAGTTATTTAGACCCTCTTGTCTACAACAACCACATCCAGTTCTCGAGCATTTTTCCTTGTTTGTTGAGACAGGTTTTGACTAAATATCATGTCTAATGATGTTGTAAACTTCAGTATCGTGCCCTGTGGGTTACTGGAATGGGAATGGATTCTGCTACAAGCTGTTCCACACCGGCAAGGAGTTCACCAGAGCGGCTGCAACTTGTGGCTGGCACGGCGGTACCCTGGCCATGCCCCGAGACGCTAACTCCATCCGCGCGATGCTGAGTTACTCCCACTGGGATTTAAAGGGTGGACATTACAGCATCTGGATCGGCCTGCACGATCGGAAGATAGAGGGGCACTTCGAGTGGATAGATGGCACTCCACTTGAGCGCTGGCATCTGTGGGAGTCTGGACAGCCGGATAACAGCAAAGGCAAAGAAGATTGTGTCGAGTTCAATGTCAATACAAACCGACGTTGGAACGACCTATCCTGCGACCACCGCCTACCATTCTTATGCCAATTCATCCCAAGTACGTTACACGTAGACTCTATCAGCTGTCTTCCCGTCGAGTTCTAAAAGTTCTTAAAACCTAAAAAAAAAATAATTGGCAGTTCGAGGTCTGCTAAACTGACCATGCCAAACGGCTGTCAGCCTTTTAGCGTAGTGGTTTAGCGTCTTAGTTTGTGATACGGCGGGCCGGATTCGGCGCGGTTTCGAATCACGGGAGTCAGGATGTTGTTGTTTCTTTCTGTTTCTACTCGCCTCACTGAAGCTGAAAGAGAGTCATGGGTGCACGAGACCCGAAACGTTCAGAAGCAAATCTCCGTGTTTTTATCCAGTTGTAGAAACTGAATTGCCTTTGAACATTACCTGGATGTCTAACCTTGATGTAATCTTGTTCATTCTTCCACAGAACGTACCTAGGCGACAGGCAGATCTCTGTTGAATTTACCGACGACCCTCAGTAAACCACGGAAAACAGAAGGATGGCAGAAGAAGGGACTTTAAGTAAGCAAACTGGATATTTCTTGTATGCAGGGTTTGGATCAGGATCAGGCAAAGTGTTTCAACGAAAAGTATGATATAAAAGACACCAAATTACACAATATGTAAAGAGAGTGGTCGTGGGCAGTAGTTGTGTACTAGTATATTTCTACGCAACTAACAAGCAATTTAGCAACAACGGAGGTACTCAGAGTCAATGTTAAACAAATCTTAGTGTACACTATAGAATGAACTTAACCTGGACGGCAGTTCTAACGTTGACCGCCACTGTTATACTGTTCCCCGACCAGCCTCATTAAAACACAAAAAAACAGGCAGGTGAAAGCTGAAGTTTATAACGAGTCGTAGCAAGGTGGTTACTTCAATTTGTGTTGGGTTTTGTACAGGTAGAATCTGCAAGTCATTAGCGGAGGTCGATCTAACCATGAAAGCACGAACAAAAGATGTAATCACTCGAAATCAACTCTTAGTATCACTGTAGTATTTTAGTCCTTCAGAAATGTGAACTGGAACTAATGTGAGGAAGGAAAACTGTACCGTAACCAATCTATGTAGCAGTGAAATGTGCGTAATTAGCGTGAATCAACTCGAGAAGTTTGCATTGACTAGATCATATGCTTATGAGCGTGTATAACTGTCCTATAGCCAGGACAGATGCATATTTGGTGCTGAAGATAAAAAGAAAAACATTTAAAGAAGAAAATCATTTTTGATGTTATTATGTCTTTGTGAATTACAAATACATTGTATGTAGAAAATTGCATGCAAACTAATAAAGTAACAAGTGTCTATCACAATATACAATAAAGTCTCAATTTTGTCATGAAAACAATTGAGCACAACAAGATAGAATGGTGCTAATGATATGTAGAAATGTAAACAAATATAAGATGGAGGTTTCTGAATTAAGACCTGATCAGTCTAATGAAGGCGCGTTAGTTTGACTTTTGTTCCGTTACTTAGCGAGTTAATTGTTCTTCGCCATCTACAGTGATTAAGCAAAAAGTTGTACAACGCATTCACGATTGCCCCACAGTTGCCCCCCCCCCCAAAATATAAAATCGCTTTCGTGAGCACTGAAAACAAGCATCAAAGAAATACTGCCACATTCCACTGTTACTTGAAGTAAAAATAATGTTTTTAATTGTCTACATTTATGCACGTAACTATCGGAGAAAAGTCTTCATAAAGATTGCACCGCTAATGGGTGAACCTGTTGACATTTCTTTGTGAAACTTTTGTTTTCTACATTTGTGCAACTTAATGTAGACAATATAACATGAAGTTTTCACCTGGGATAAGAGTACAACAAGGAGAGATAGTAACAGACCAGACTCCAGCTTCGTCGTAATAGGAGACGTTGGTTGAAAGTTAAGAATACAAGCCTAGTAAGAGTTAATTGGCCTAAGGAATGAACTGGATGACCGGCGATATTCTCCAAGCAGAGGTTGTGTCGTGGATATATAGTTGTGGTCAGGTTTTTTAACGGCTCGCTGCCCTCATGTGAGAGGAGCGAGCCGGTAAAAAAACCCTGACCACAACTGATATATCCTCGACACAACCTCTGCTTGGAGAATAGGCCGGCGATATGGCTGGATAGACTGCAAAAGCCTGACTGAAATCCCATGGCAACTTTATTTGTCCCACTTTGATCCCAAATTCTTTTTTTATCTAGCGGACACGTCAACGAACTCCACATATCATAGAACATTATTCGCCAGGTGCACAAAAAGAAAAAGAATGACAGAAGTTTGGTAGGAAAGTTACCCGGTCGTTTGCAAAACATGGAGAAAAATATACCAAGGAGCTTTTGATAAATCTCCTTGAATATACACAATATGCTGTGGTTGAGAATTTTCGCCAAATAATATATATTAAACAGCACGTACGCGTTTTGTTGTATGAAACAGGCGGTATCCTTCATCTGCTTGGAGATTCCTTATCTGGGATCAAAACAGTGCGTTCTTTACAAGAACACTAGCCTCTACGGTCACCTGCAGGCTCCGTGGTTCGGTGGTCTCATTGTAGAAATTGGACAAATAGAGTCAAAAGTACGCTTGGGGAGTCGGCCGGCCAGTAGAATCGTTTTTCCTCAAGAGGCTACTAAACAACAGCTAATTTGGGGGTTTCCAACTACACATGTACATCTCATTCGAGATTTGCAAGTAAATATATCCGTAATGCAAGATTTGTGTGGCCTATTCCTGGGCTAATCACCAAGCCGGAAGTAGCCATGCACACCCCTAGGGCGACTTCACTCCTTTGACGGCTTTTGGTACTATCTTATGCTACCATAGGATCTGCTTGGAGATGATTAGAGATCCTGGGCGTGTCTCTGACGTCATCATTAGTTTGACGTCTATTTATTTCGACCAATCAGCGCATCCCCGATAATTACGTCACGTGGTCGCTCCCCGGTGAATCAGGTTTACGCCGAGCGGAAAATCGTTCTGATCTCGCAACTGTGCGGGTGTTCTCACCGAGCGCGCCGTAAGTTTACTCCTCGGGAACTGTTCACGTCTCCTTTAAGATGTGACTGTCGAGAAGAAGCTATGAAGAAGCTGCTTCTACTAAGGTATGTCTTATTGTCCTAACTCTCGTCAGTTCTTGAAATTACGATTATCTCCGAAACGGCAAAAAATGCTATCGCTGTTTACTTGTTTTGATATCATTTTCCGTTTTTCTTTTCACTAGTTTGTTGCTCGCGAACGCTGGAGCTTCGCCTTCAAGTCAGAGGATAAAAGGTAAGAAAAATCCTTGGTTTACGCCAAATATAAACGTGACATTTCGTGGTCTTTTCAGTTGTCATGCCTTGCTCTTTTCTACCATCCTCACGAGTCCAGCTGTTTATACCACGGGATGCAGTGGAATTTAGATGGAAATCAGCAAGTAAACAAATGCAAAAAATCCTCAATTTAGAGAGACCACTCGCTGGGACTTTAAATATTTATTGTTGTTCACGTGTTTGAGAGATTTCTTTGTGTCATGCTTGCAGAATGGATCTTAGGTTTTTCTCGAGGCGACTCAGGGATTACTTGAAGTGGTTGTGAAGTGTGTATTGGCTAATTTGTTGTGTCTGTGCACGTTCGTTTCCGTGCCAGGCGCCGATAGTCTCTACCAGACTGACTATACGCTGGCTATTATCACAGGGAGAATAATTTGCCAGGGGAGTTTTGCTATCAGAGTTCGTCAACACAGAAACCTAAGTATGGACTGACTTCCCCGGCCAATTTCCCGATTATTTTTTGCCGAATTCTACGATCTTTGTTCCCCCGTAGGAATAATCTCCAAGCAGATCTTGCTGTGGCAAATGGGAAGGAGTTTAGCCGGCAGAGGAGTTATTGGCCACACTGTGGCCAATAACTCCTCTGCCGGCTAAACTCCTTCCCATTTGCCACAGCAAGATCTGCTTGGAGATTACGTAGGAAGGCCTGGTGGAGGCTCGGCGTCTCCGTGGCGCTAGTTGGAGTGGCTTAGCGTTTATTGCCGGGAATAACAAAGGGATTTGGGTCTGAAAGGAAACCGATTATGCGCCATTTGCTTCACAAATACGCGGGAAAAGGCAGAACAAAGTAGCAAAATGGCAAATTAATTTGCGAAACAAAACTTGTGTACGGTCGCACATGTTGATCATTTGCATAAACTTTGAAGCATAAAAGATTAATTCTGATCACATCAACTTTGAAACATAAATATCTATAAAAGAGTTCAAAAACACGGTTTGTACTCAACGCATCCACGTAATATAAATCTGGGGCGTTTTTTTGTTTTATTCCAAGAAACTGTTTACCTGTTATGCAATATTGATAGAAAACTCTGAACATATTTAGTAATTGCGAAGTAACTTCCGAACTGAAATACAAGTATATGATTCCTTCTTAACCTGATTTAATCGCGCTTCTCAGGCCCGTCCTACATTGCTGCGGGGAGGAGTCTACAAGCTCCGGATAGCTGAGTTTGCGTTACACAGACTGATTCCTTCTCTGTCCTTGAGTCTTTCTAACCCTGATCTCGAGGACGGTATCAGGACAACTCGGCACCTGGGACGACTCGGCACCTAGCCAAGTGGGAAAACTTGGCACCAAGAATATGACATAAAATTGTGAAGGTTTGTGAGAAATGCAAGATGTTTAACTGCAAAACATTTCTCTCACTGCAATAACTTGTAAGTCATACAGTCGGCACAATTTACGGACATTTTGAGGCTCTGAACGTCACTTCAAGGTACGTTAACTTTGAACGGCCGAGGCTCTGTCTATATCAGATCGGTCATCTCAACGCGTTTTTGAAACCTACAAACAGTTGTAATTTATGACCAACAAAATATATTGAACTGCTTATTACATCTATTTTCATTTGTACTAACTTGCAAACACGGTGATATAGAAGAGAAGTAGAGTGACATCGTGAAAGAACGCCGATATAACAACTAAAAAATGGCGTCGCCGGCGCGGCCAGCAACATGTTTTGGGGATCTTGTATCCTAAAAATTTGTATCCAAAACGTTACCTCGTGGGGTGAGATTGATTTGTACATTCTTATGTCACTTCTTATGCAGCCGGAATGATATGATTATCATTCTTCGAGTGCAAAATATATGCCGAGTAAGTATGGTGCCGACTAGGGCCGAGTTGTCTCAGGTGCCGAGTCGTCTCGAAACCCTCGAGGACTTGAGAAAAAGGCTTTAAGCCGATCAAGCAAAAAGGTACACACAGCCGGAGGAAAGGGCACACTCCCTAACCACGTAATGTGTGTGCCCAACCCAGCCGCTATGTAGACACTTGTAGCTGACTTTTAAAACAATCAAAACATGCAAAGTGATTTTTTTCTATTCCTGTATCTCCAAGCAGATGTTTGGAGCAGGATACTAGAATCATAGTTTTTTTCACTCAATTAAGCACAGCAAGGAGCTTTGATAGAATCGTACCGCTAGCAATGTTTTATGAGGTTCATACCTGAAATAAAGAAATTTAATGAAATGAGTAAAGTAGCTAGTCTCACTGGAGTGCATATAACAACTTAGAATTTACATACAAACCACTTAAAAGTTATAAAAGCTATTTACAGACAAATAGGGGTAGGTCATCAACAGACGTGCTTTATTTTTGTAGCAAACAAAATGTAGCAGTCTTCCAGTTTCAAACCTTTGTATGTACATGTAGATTGATACTTATCCAGTTTTCTCCACAGAAGCATTCTGCATTTAACTGTTTAAACATTAAACATCTTATTTTTCCTCCACAAGGTGAGTCGGTGCAGAGGAATGTCGTAAGGAGACAGTCTCAGTCGTTACCCGAGCCACAAGACGTCCATCCCAGGAGGGCCCTCAGCCAACCAGGCAGCCACGTCAGGACACCCAGACAAGTGACACTGCATGAGCACCTAATGAGTAAGTCGTCTCCTATAAAAGCTAATGTTAAGTGAACCATATACTAGTCGTCTGAACAGGGAGACTACTTTATGGTTTGACCCACTCACACCAGGAAGGTGTGGCACTCCTCATACATGTTTCATTTCATTTTTATTTGTTTTACCAGAGTTACATCAGTCAGGCTTCAGCCTGTTTTTCAGGACTCCCTGGACACATGTAGAACCAGAAAACATACATTACTTGTGAACTACATAGTCACATAACTTAGGAATAAGATAACAGTGAAAGTCCTGCCAACAGTATTACCGCATCAGTCCGTTTTTGAAAGTTGCTTGTATTGTCTGTTGTCTATGAACGGCAGAAAGTTCTGCTCACTTCGTTCCACAACGTAGGGCCCTGGAACTGCAGATATGTGACCTTTGTTTTTACTCCACATCAGAGAGGACATCCCTTACAAAAGCTACTAGTACTCATTTTCGTCAAGTAAATAAAGAGTCAAGTGAATAAATAGTTTAAAGCACCTTTCCCAAGGGCCTGCCAGGAATTAGAACCAAGAACCACTGGATTCTTAGTCAACAACCCAATTAGACCACAAGACTTGCCAACAAGCAATACAGTGTGTTACATTGTGCTAGATGTTCAAATTTTCTTTATTTTCTTCACATTTTTCTAGAGCAGCATGTATACAGAATAAAGTAATTTTTCCTGGCAGGCATGATATGCAGTTGATGGTACACAATGAATAACAAACATTGTAAAACAATTACCATGGTTCTCCCTAACCATTGCTAACAATGTATAACACCTACTAGAATGTTTATTGTTCATTTTTTCTCGTACTTTTCTCGACACCTTGTTCTCAGAACCAGCCAATCACAGTACAGACTGCTGCGAGAACGGCGGCACCTGCATTCTGGGAAGCTTCTGCATGTGCCCGGCGAACTTCACGGGCCGTTACTGCGAGCAGCACGCCGTGACCCTGCCCTGCGGAGACGTGCCGCACAACGATTGGATGTTCCAGGGGTGCAGCCTCTGTCGCTGTGGCAACGGAACGTTCCTGTGTATCGAGCACATGAGGCCAAACTGCGGTAAGTGTGTGCTTCATTGTTTCCGAAAATAATTTCATTGTTTGTTTGTTTATATAATACCTTTGCCATGAAGGTTATGTTTTCGGAAGCATGTGTATACATATGTGTGTTTGTGTTAGCCTGGTATCCAGTTGTATCATAGCTCCCAAGTCTCCTCTGTCCTCTCTGCAAATACACAAATTTGAAGGACTCGGAAGCTATTATACGGCTGGATACAAGGCTATGTTTGTGTGTGCGCGAATTGGATACTTGTACTATTACTGGAAAAATTGGATACTACTACTACGGGATGAACAGCATGACTCAAGAGGGCCTGGATGGATTGTATTCAATTTTATATTTGGTATGTGGGTAGGTCTTGATGAGACTTCAAAATGATTATACCTTGGGCCCTCTAGGGGCTTTCTAAGGTACTACATTGAAACTTCTGGTTGGTAGGGAATTATAATAAACAAAACAAAGTATTGATCATGAAAGTTCATCTGTGTACATTAGAGCCCACTGGCCCACACTCAACAGAGATAGGGGGCAACATAGACTTTCTGATACTCGTGACCCCCTCCTGCAAAAGTGGCATGTTCCTGACGTCACTGCTGGAGATAGAGAGGGTCATTCTGTGAACTATGTCCCTATATTAATTCAGTGTTGGAAAGAATGTTTGACCATTTCTACACAGTATTGATCGTTTCTCTGAATTTCTTCCCCTCCTGTCATCCAGAGTCTGAGCGGGACGTGGTAAACGTGGTCAACCGGGAGGGAAACCTGAATCCGCTGTCCGTTCTGGACTTGTTCGACCAATCACGGAACAGCAGCTCCTCCGCTCGAGGTCTACACCGCAGGATGGAGGTGACGCTTCTCGTCAGTCTCCTGGCAACCGTTGCCATGGGAACAACGTCTGGACACGCATGGTGAAATATGATTGACAGCCTTGCAAAGTTCTTGCTTGTAACTCCTGGCAACCGTTGCCATGGGAACAACATCTGGACATGCGTGGTGAAATATTATTGACATGTGCCTCTCAATGTTCTTGCTTGTAAAATGATATAGTGAGGACTAAGCACAAAATTGGCAAAGGTGGCGGTATGGAAAGATCACCAGTCGAGGAAAAGTCACTGGGGGAAAAGTCACAGGATGGATGAAACCTGCTAAATTGCAACAAGGAATTCTGAAGCTGGCTGTACAGAAATATCCCTGAAGCGTTGTCATGGTAATTGATACAGACATGTTGAAACATGAGAAGAAGCAGGTGCAAGGGTCTCCAAGCAGATGTTGGTTGGATGAAATTTTTGACAGCCAGGCTACCCTGACACATGTACATGGTACTCTCCAAGCAGAGCTTCGACTGTTCTCAGACAGGCTTTTGGGTGTTTTTGGAATTAAGAAACGGGACAAAATAGAAAGCCTGACAAAAACGCCCCCAAACAGGTCAAAAGACAGCTGGAGCCAAACCTCTGCTTGGAGAATAGCGCATGTGTGTCAAAACCGGCAGCCAGAAAACATCACAATCTTCCATCCAACACTTGCTTGAAGATAAGTGCCAGGTGTACATAAGATTGACTCCTGGCTGTGTATGAGGAAAGTTGTGGACAGCAGAAAAGTTAACGAGTATTTATTTCGAGCAGCCAATGCTGCCAAGTTTTATTGTGTTGAATTTCTTACAGTTTCTTGATTCTTTTTAATGATTTAGTTTCTAGCTGGCTGGAATTGTAGGAGAAAAAAAAAGATGCCAAAGATGTTTAATTTGCTTTCAGGGGCAACTCTATGGTTTCATTGTGCTATCGGCATATGTTGTTACAATCATTTGTTTATGTATATATTACAGAGTTTTACTTTCTTTGTTAATTTTTAGTCTTTTGAGTTAAAAAAAAATAAAGCCGCACAATCTGATCTTTGAGGAATGTCCAAGACTTCTTGGTTAATATGTTAATGTATATATATTATTTTCTCCAAAGTGTGTTATATATAATTCTTATATTCAGCGGTTACGTTAAAGAATCAGCACACTATACACCCAAAGAAGTACATTAAATTTTGGGCTGCGTAACGGAACCTCAAAAAATTTTCCAGACTGAAATCAGTAATACATTCTGATGGTTTCGACATCCCGAAAAGGTTGGAGTCATTTTGCGCGAGCCTCTGATATTAATCAAGTACGACAGAGCCGCTAAATGTGCAGCCAATGCAGACTTGCTTCAGACGGGACCAATTAAAGCTGACTCCAACACCTGAACGCAAAATTTTAAAAAGCCAACGACACTCCAAGGCACCTGATCAGATTTTTCATTACATTTGCAGAGTAACAAGGCACACAGCATACATTTGTACAATACTTTATTTTCATTAATACTGAAGTTAAGATATTATTTATTCTCACCACATTGTCAGCCTCAAAGACTGGAAATATACCTCAAACTGAACAGTTACCATTACTTCTTACAGATCTACATGTATTCACTGGAGATCAAAATGGTTTTGTCGGCTAACTTTTCCTGTGAACAAACTGAACAATGAACACACATGGGGGGTGTATGGTGAAAAATATGAAGTATGACTTTACTATTTGTGAATTCACTTGTACTTATTTTCTTCCTGAAGCAAAGAATAGATTATTTCTGAAGACAGGACTGCAACAAATGATTGGATGGGCGAGTGGGTGACATTTAATGTTTACCAAAGTCCTACATATGTGTTGGTTACCCTCTAACTTTGAGTGACATTTCAGATGTGATAGTGGGTTGGAACTATGTAACGCTAGTTCACCTTTATCAGTGGGTTAACCTATATCCGTTGGTTTCAAAATCAGGGTACTTTGGGTTAGCATGCTGATGAAATATGACTTCAAATTGCTATATTTTGAAAATATTACAATTTGAAACAACCGTCCGCCGACTTAATACCCCTAAATGTGCTGTTTTGAACAACAATGGATATAGGTTACCCCACGGATAAAGGTGAACTAGCATTACCTAGGTTTAGATGTAAAGCTGGCAGCTTTTAGAGTCTTAACCTTTTCCCTTCTGTCTAACCCATAACCAATAGAGAACTGGAAGCCAAACAGCTACTTCAGTATAACTTAAGGCTAATCCAAAAAGCATTGACATTTCAGAGGTTAAAGATATTGCTGAATAGAGCATGTAAAGTAATCTCGAACCAGATCCATGGTGCGTAATGTATAGTATCAAACTTCCCGTTTGACTCCCTTTGGCCGGCTACACTCCTTGTCCAGCTTTGATACTATCTTATGGCACCGTAGGATCTGCTTGGAGATTACATGTAAAGGCTTATAGCCTAAAGTGGGACACCCACAGTGAGAAACAATTTTTTATTTCCTAAATTTGATCCATGATTATTAGATCATCTCACATGATTACAGTATAAGCAAAGCATGATGAAACATAATTAAACAACAAAGACACCTTTAGAATAAGAAACACAAACTACAATGTATGAAATACACCAAGCAGTAGTTACTCGAGCAACTGGTCCAAATTGTACTTGTCTTCATTCATAGTTAGAGTATAAAAGACCTGTTTCTTCCAGATCTCTTCAGTGTCACTGACGAAGGATAGTGGATTCTATCCGAAACGTCTGACCTTTTCCAAAACAATATCCAGTTGCTTGAGTAACTACTTTTTGGTATATCTTATTACCTGGATGTCTAACATCGACGTATAATGCATGAAATGTTTAATTATTTAACCTCCCCATTTGATCTATAGCAATAATGTACTTTTCCTACCAAAGTACACACACATTACAAAACAAAACATGAAAACAGAAACTCTAACTGCAAAAGATGCACAAACTTTGGTCAGTGCAGTAGAGATGATGAGATTACACCAAAACGTTAATAGAATAAGTTAGAAATTCTCAGGTTGCCCGGTACTTCACCTTCCATTCATAGTAGCTTTGGACTAAACAATTCTTTTTTTGTCCCTTGGCTTAAGAAGTTTGAGAAGTGCTCTATCTATTCCTATTTGAGGTCGCCCCAATTTTGACTTTAAAATCTTGATGGTAATCCAGTCTAGTCAGGACATTGAATCTGGCCCCAGTGGTTTTTAGAATCGCCTCCTAACTACCTCTGCTTGAGGTGCAGCAATTCAAGACTGACTTTCAGAAGTTGGTTGGGAAGAAACATGCCATCTTACTATGGCCAATGTCTGGATGGTTTCACAACGCCCCCTATCTATTCCTACTTGAGGTGCAGCAGCATGGCGGCAGGGTTTTCTAGGTACGACTTCCAGAGGTTGGAATAACGCGCCATGGTGGCGCCGTCGATGACACGGTGGTCAGCTGACCAACTGACCGCCAGGAGGTGTGCAGCGTACACCGCACCGCTGGTGTCGAATCTGGGCAACACCTAGGGGTCAAAGGGCAACAAAAAGTCAAGTTTTTGCTGTAAGTCTTATAACTGAGAGTAATAGTTTTACATTAAGAAGGTTGGTATAAAAGGTATACATACTTGTGATGATGATTCATGATTTTGATATGATACACAAAGATGTGAGGTAGGTGCAATTTTGAAGAAAACCATCTTTGATAAAAGTCAATCACCTAAACACTCCAAATGTTAAGCCATAGTTCCTCCATGCTTGTATGACATTTTGAAGTTCGTCTTCAGCTATCACTAAGACACTACACTACCACTTAATCTATCCTTTACAAAACAGTTAAGCATATAAATGTAAGAGTTGTCCCTACCTGTACTTTACCCAGCGCTCCTATAGCAACCTCAGGGGGCATGATGACTGGTTTGGCGTAGGTACCTCCGATCTGAAACACACGGTTATGATTGGTTCAGACTCTCATGGTGCTCAGGCTGCAGCCAATCACATGGCGTCAATTCAAAATAAGCCAATCATAGGGCACCAGGGGTGAAGAATGAGCCAATCAGATCTTATAACACAGTGAGGAATCAGCCAATGATGTGGCATTACACTGTCAGAAATGGGTTGGTCTCTACATATTTAGCCAGAGATCTGCCATTGATAAAAAAAAAACTTGAAATCCGCTACCATGTCTACCCTTACAAGACAGCAAAAAACAGATTGCAAGTGAGCAAGTGATCATCCTGTCAATACAAAAACACATCCACTTTCTATCCAGTTTATCGTCTGTTGTTCACTGGAGGATTAGATTTGACATTGCATAAATGTTATGTCAGACCCCAATGTCTCTCGGTGATGTGGCTGTAGGTTGAGGAGGTAGAAGTCACCAATTCAAGTAGTCATCCCCATGGATTTTATCCTTCAAAAGTCACTGTGATGATCTTTCTGAGCCACTTCTTTTCAAATATTAGTACGCCAATTTTCCTAACAACCAAAAACAGTAAAACAATAGAGAAACCATCCGACTCACCGCTCCTATATTTGAGAGTGTAAAGGTTCCGCCTGTGAGGTCCCCAGTGCCCAGCTTGCCCTGTAGGCCCAGGTTGTGGAGCCTGTTTAATTCTGCAGCCACCTCCAGTACTGACAGGCCCTGAACATTCTTCACGTTGGGCACCACAAGACCATTGGCTGTGTCCATGGCCAGGCCTATGTTGTGAGATGCCTGAAACAAGAGCACAACTTTTCAGGCGGTATTCAAACTTCAAAGTTGCACGTCTAGATTTCTTGAACTTCAGTTCTTATTAAGTTCACTGTGTTTTACTTATCAGTTCTATAGGTTCACACATGTCTCTTTCTGTTTACGATTTACGTGCCATGCATGTGTTTGTATGTGTTTCGTTTCTTTGAAAATCAATAAAAAAAAAAAAAAAATAGTTGCACGTCTAGATAGCTACTGTCGATCAAAGTTAAAAGCTTAAGCAATAAGAGAGAACCTGCTGGTTGGTTTTGTATTTCTACCTTTTGAACATTTGTTTTTAATTTTCATCATACTTTGCTTACAGGTGGTTCTTCATCTACCATTTCATTTTAAAACTGTACAAAATAAATAGCTAAATAGATTAATCAGTGTAACCTAGGCCGGGTTATCTAAACAGTGGAGGATTCATCTAATTTATTGCAATGAGTCAATGTAAAACAGTATTCACTTCATTGATCATATTTACAAATTAAAGGTGTAACAGCTACAGCATGGTGTATACAATAAGAAAGCAAAGTAATCAGTATTTGGACTAATGATCACTAATCAACCTCATTACCTTCAATGTCATGTTTTCACACTTGTCGTCAACAGTAGCGTTCAAGACTGGATATTGTAGAAGTGCCATGGAAGCAGCCTGGAGGGAGAAAAACACAGTTATGTAATTGATCAACCTGAAGCCATATTTGCCGTCGACAAGAAGGCTATGTTTTTGGTTATAACTCAAGAAACTGTGGAAGGAATCTGTGATTTTTGGTAGATTTGTAGTGGTTGTGGAAAGGCAGGGTAAGTTCATAAAAACCTAGCATTTTCCTAGGGTACTGCAGCGGGCTTTGTATTTGTGTGCGCTTGCTTGTGGACAGCATAAGCTACACTTCAGCAATACATGAATGAGACCTAAAGTCTTGAATAAAGGTATGATTATTTGGCGAAGGGATGTGTCGTGGAACTCTAGTTTGTTTTTCATTTTGGAAGATTTTGGTCTCACCTTGATAAAGAATGGCATGAAGGATAACCTGACTCCATACTGTTTTGCTATACTTATCATGATAACCACAACAACATTGGAAACCAATTTTGGACAATCTCTGTTAAACTCTATACTACTGTAACAATATTGAAAAGTACTAAAAAAAGTGCCTGTTCCAGTCTCACCTTGATGAAGAAAGGCATGAAGGATAACCTGACTCCGTACTGTTCAGCTGCCCCCTTCAGTTCAGCTCTCAGCTGTACTAGTGCAGTCATGTCTATCTCATCACAGTACCCAAAGTGTGGGATGGACTGGGATAGAGTCATGGACCTCACCATGGCCTTCCTGAAGCCTGTAACCATGGAAACACTCTCACTTTTGTTTCAAAGAATGGGAACACTTTCATTTTCATTTTGACAGTCTAACAATGACACAAAAGGTAAAGTTTCGGCAAAAGAGTTCAGCAACAGCCTGGTTCATTTATTCAGATCTTAGAAAAGTCATAAAAACGTTTTTGCTCCCATTTTGGTTATACCTATAGTTTTGTCTTCCAAGTTATTCTGTACCTTGAACCTTCACCTTTGAACTATGCCTTCACATGACTTTATACCTATGTTTGTTATTAACAATACCCGTTCACCCACTGGATGAGTGTTCATTCATTGTTTCCGATTTTGCAAAGGTAAGAGAAATAAAGAAATGTGCAATCACAGTATTATACACGAAATGTCATCCAAAGCGAGAAAAGCTATAAATTACTTTGTCATGGGTAAAGTAAAATACATTCGGCTTCATCAACAATAATTTTACTGCAAATTCTTGTCCGAGGGCTAGAGTAGAATAATATAGCATCCGTCTACTCCAGTCTACAAACTAATCATTGTAACATTGTTGAAGAGTTTCATTAGTCACGTATGAGCACAGTTAATAGCAATTTTTGTTCTAACAGTGACTGATAGCCATAAAAAATTTGGAGGTATGTGTGTTTACCTTTGAAAATATGTCACTGTTAGAATACATGTAGGTGGGTTCAGTATTTACAATGATTAGTTCCTACTAAACTAATCATTGTAAAATTACTTATTGAACCCACTCAGTTTTTTTGAGACAGTGAATTAATAAAGTAACTTTCCCAACACACCTTTGATTGGTTCGACTCTGTCCTCTCCCACCACAGTTGACACAGTGGCTACAGGAAGGGGCTTGGTGGGGGCAGGGGGAGGGGTAGAGGGAGGGGGAGGGACAATTTCGGGGGTGGGGTAGAAGGGAGCCTCTGGAGTGAGGGCTGGTTTCACATCTGAAACACAATTAACATTTTAAGTACATGTATATGGAGATATGTTGTATAAAAGGACTGTTTTCTTTTGAGAAGAGTATTTACATTCTAAAATGTGTGTACTTGTGCGTGTGTGTGTGCTGTTGTATATGTCTATGTGCATGTGTGTACATGTATGTAGTATGTGTGCAAGTAAGTGTGAGCTTTTATGTTAGTACTGAACATATGCATGACTGTGTATACACACAGTTCAGTACTAGTACATTGCATGCTCTGCCCATCTAGGAAGAAGTCCTAAAGCTCCATTCAGTGCATCTTGATTTATACAAGTAGACAGATTTAAAGCTCAAGATTTAAACATTCACACATAAAACAATAGCCTTACAGGTAGAGATTAAAACACAGAGATACAATTGAAGCACACCTGGATCAATTTTAGGAGGCTGGGTTCCTGCTAGGAAGTTAAGAACATCTTCCTTCAGTATTCTCCCATCCTTGCCTGTTCCCATGACCTCTGATAGGTCGATCTGTATAAAACCAAACACATACATTATCCTTCAGGGTTAACAGCAGTAAAACACTAAAGTCTTCTGTAAAATATCTTCTGTGTTTGGAATGTCTTTGTCATCTGCGTGTTTCAAGGATTGAGTAAGTTACTTCTTGGATTGACAAAAATTTTGCTCATTCCGTCCTCTGTTTCAGACAAAAAATGGCATGTGAAGAGATTAATTGAACCATGCCGAGTCTACCAGCAAAATAAAGGAAATAAAGGAAATAGCATTTCAGGGTGTCTAGATTTTAAAGTTTTCCCAGGAAGCATACCCCTGGACCCCCCTAGGATTGTCGCGCCTTGAACGGGATTTTCACTCAAAATCTAGGGGACGAAAAGAATTTCAGCCTGGCTAGAACGCTGTGTTATCCACATATTCAATTTTTCTATGAAAATTGAAATGCCTGGGAAACGGAGAAATAAATTGCTGTGGCCTGACCTTGTTTTCCATGGCGAGTCTGCGGACTGCGGGCGTGGCCATCACCTTTTGACCTTTGACCTGCTGGTGCATGTGTTTCTGTTCCGAGTCCTCGTCTGAGGAGGACGTGTCACTGGTCACCTCCGCTTGTGAGCTGTCTTCTGTGAAATTAGATATGGATCCCCCTTTCATCATTTTTGTTTGTTTGTTTTGCATACCCGGTAAACCGCCTTACGGCATAACACACCAGGTTTGTGCTGAACAGTACAAGCTGCATATCCAGACAGATCTATTTGATCTACTCACACTAGGATGGACCCCCAATCTTTTCGATAAGTGAGATGGGTTCTTTAACATCCCAAAGACGGGACCTCCTTTTAATGTCCTACCAACCCTAATTTTTTCAGACTAAAACAGGAAACACCACATTTTTTTCCAAGGCCTTACCTCCTTCCCCTGCAGTCTCTATATCCACCAGTGGCATCCCCACAGCTGCGATGTCCTCCACCTCATAATGCAGTTTGCAGACAATACTCACACATACTGACAAACAGACAAACAAACAGACAAACAGACACAGCAACAGCTTACCTCCTTCCCCTGCAGTCTCTATATCCACCAGTGGCATCCCCACAGCTGTGATGTCCTCTACCTTATAATACAGTTTGCGGACAATATTTACATACTGACAAACAGACAAACAAACATACAAACAAACAAACATACAGACACAGTAACAACAGCTTACCTCCTTCCCCTGCTGTCTCTATATCCACCAGACATTTCCAACAGCTGCGATGTCCTCTACTTCATAGCGCAGTTTGCGGATGATACTCACACTACTGACAGACAAACATACAAACAGACAAAGCATACACCTTACCGCTACGGCCGCGTGGCGCGTTGGTACACCCGATCCCTCGATCTCGGAAGTTAAGCAACGCGCGGTCCGGATAGTACTTGGATGGGAGTCCCCCAACCAAGGATGTCCGGATTGCTGTAGACTCACAAAGCTTTCCACGAAATCGTCTTCCGGGAGGGACGTAAAAGGGGGGTCCCGTGCTCGAGGAGGTGCCTCGACCACGTTAAACAGCCTCATTTACCCACACTTTGGGTACCTACTGGCTGCAAAATACACCTGATATTATTATCATTATCATTACCTCCTTCCCCAGCAGTCTCTATATCCACCAGTGGCATCCCCACCGCTGCGATGTCCTCTACTTCATAGTGCAGTTTGCGGACGATCCCGTCATATCTGCTGGTGATCGTGACGGAGGCCTTGTCACTCTGTACCTCACAGATGGAGTCAAACTGGGCAACTTTGTCTCCTACTTGCACATACCTGAGGCAGAAATAAAATATTTCCTGTCATATAACTTTGGAATTATATAAATCCTTCAGAATACTGTAAATGCATTTTTAAATTCGGTGTAGCTGGAAAACAAAGTGTTCGCAGTGGTTTTGAGTTTGGGTAGCACCTAATCTCCAAGCAGATTCTGTGTGGCATAAGACAGTAACATAAGCTGGGGAAGGAGTTTAGCCGGCAGTGGCGTGTCCAATTTACTCCTCTGATGGCTAAACTCCTTCTCCAGCTTATGTTACTGTCTTATGCCACGCAGGACCCACCAAGTTTATCAAGATACGAGTAGGCAATTAAGAAGTGATCTACTCACCATTCTTTAACACTGACTTCAGCAATGCCCTCTCCGATGTCCGACAACTTGAACTGTACAATTTCTCCACAGCAGGCTGAAAAGAACACATGAAAGTGCTTCGCTACATAATACATAACAACATATAATTTCAGAAACATTTGTATTAACTTTTTTATCGACGGTTATAATGATTATTTTACACATTGTTTTTACTATTAACTTTGGAGTCATATGACAAAACATGACAAAGTAACTGTCTTATAAACTAAAAGGGATTCACTGAGAATGAAATGGGGATACCTGTTCTAAAACTGAATAATGCTATAAATGTTTTACCTGTGGAAGTTTGAAAATGCCTGAGATGTGTGCGTCTGTGCAGCAGCTCCCCCTGACAGAGTTTGGTTGTAGTTGCAGGCCTGGCTGAAGCACAGTGGTACAATCTGGGTACCTACATGGGAAAGCAGAATGTAGTATGTATGTTGATGTCAATAAACATTCTGAATGATTTGTTGATAACATCTACCAAATAAGACGTTCTTTGACCTATGTGTCACTGTGTCTCATTTGTACTGGTGTTACACTTGTATAATTACAGCTCTTTGTCTAACCAAGTGCAAGAGTGGTCTAACACAGTTAGCTTTTATGATCTGGTGCCATATGGAAACAACAGCATCTGCAAAGGGCTTAATTTTGATGCAAAAGTCGTCAAATATGATCATACTTCTTTCTTTGTCTTTGGTCAAGGAGTGCAGTGTATTGCATGGTCGCACACACGAAAAAATATAATCTAATTTCATTCAAAATCTTGAACAATCATCCTTACAAAAAAATGAAAACATAGCTGCAGGTCAAAAGTTTACAGCATCATTAGTTTCCCGCGTGACACTCGACAAACGTCTCTGATTGGTCAATCTGAAGGCATTTCAGAGGTGTGTCCCTCTCGTGCCCAGTGTCATGTGCTACTGCTGTCTGGCGAAATCGGAGGCGTGTCACTCCGAAACAAACAAACAAACATGGAAACACAGGTTATATGACCTTAGCACGCTCAGAATACACAAGATCGGGTCATACTTTGCTTTTAAATTTGGTAAATTATCTCGCCAGCTTTAAATCTACGTGTCGCCTGTCGGCCCAAACATGCACTCAGCTCTATGATTGATCACTTTGTGAGCACATGAAGAAACTACGTCGCGTCTTTACAGACTGTCTAGTGACAGTCTCTTTTCCTCATTCACCAAAGCTGTACTTGCCTGTTGACGAAATCTCAAAATTCTCGGACAGATCCGCAAAGACGACCTCAAAAACACACGACCCGCCATCTCACACACCACGATTCACAGAAATGGCACCACGCATGCGTGTGAACCTTTGACCTTTCAACTCTACATCACCTCTAACCTCTGACCCTGTCGGCTGCTAACGTGTTGCAGAGTTGCACAAATGATCGTAATGGTGTATTTATAGCCCAAATTAAGGGGTTATAAGAAAGAGGCCAAGTAGGGGCAGCGGTAGAATGAAGAACTGAATGTTGTCCTAAAATTAGACTTTTCTTTGGTATCGTGACAGACATTGTAGCATATCATTTGGAGTTAGATAAATCTTGTGGACTCTGCTTGAGACTTGAGCTTGTCAGGAATATTGTAAACGTTACTAAGGTGCATTGCGGTATCCGGAAAATGGCAGCGGCAGCGACTAAGAACGTTGTCCTCATAGATGGCAGCTACCTTGAAGGGGTGAGTACACAGATAACATTGCAACATAATGTAATGTTTATACTCAATCTACCATGTGCAAGAGATGTCTAAGCTTTAATATGACACAAAGAATAGCTTAGACATCTATTGCACATGATGAAACTGTGGACATTACTATAGTAACGTTATAATTTCATAATGTATGTAAAAAGTAGTATTACTGACGTCCAGCCATGTGCATTAATACAGCTGGACACATTGTCATTCCTCTCCTAATATTTATTTCATTCATTCTATCACTCAATGCTTCTACCCACTCATTCATTTTATCTATTCATCCCTTCATTTCCTACCTCCATTCTCCTACTCTTTTAATCCATTCAGTCACTCAATCAATCATCATTCATTCATTCCTTCATTTCTTCCCTCCATCCCCAGGGAGGCCAGATCCTGAGGAATGCCACAGCCCTCAGCTGTCTCCTGTCTCAGCCAATCAGAGTCAACAACATCCGGGCAGGGCGGAGCACCCCTGGACTCAGGTTTATATAGTTTACCCTTTACTGTACCACAAGGGAGTTAGTCTGTCAATCTGTCTGTCAGCCTGTAGCCTGAGTACCATCCCCCGTAGTGACTGTTGGCTCAATAGTTTGCTTGCTAACCACCGTGGGTATGGCACTCAGGCTAGTGTGGCTGTATGTCTGCGTGTCAATCTATGTACTTTTCTGCTTGTTTATGTGTCATCCTGTCTGTCTGGCTGCGCATGTGCATCCGTTTGTCATTGGTCATCTTTGACCATTACAAACAACAATCCATCCATTGATGTGTTAGTCTTTTCTGTCTGTCTAGCTGCATGTCTGTCTGTCTGTGTCTATTTGTTTCTGCAAATCCCAATATAAAGAATTCAGTTCATACTTGGATGTATGACAATGTGTTGTTGTGATGATCCAATCAAGATACAATATCACACAAATGGCCTGACGATTCCCTTTTCTGCCAGACCACAGCACAATGACGGTTTTGTGTTGTCATGCCACATCCATTAAGCATTTTTCTAAGAATGTAAGCTGGATACATATATGTTAAACTACATGTACCTGTAAAGTGATTTGTGATTTATTGAGATTCATAATGATCACCTCTTCCCCTAGACCCCAGCACCTGAGTGGTATCGAGTTGGTGCGAGACTTGTGTGGAGGGAAGCTGGAGGGAGGGAAGGTCTCCTCCACTGAGATCTGCTTCACTCCGGGAGCAATTCAGGGTGGGAACTTCCTGGCTGATACACATACTGCAGGGTAAGTATACGCATTGGTTAAAGGTAGGCTAAGGTATAAAGGTAATACCCTTATACAGGCTTTTCATTTGGCGCCATCTGTGCCATGTTGGATTACAGCGTGTGTCCACACAAAGATGCTACTATTTTCATTCAATTACCCGCCATCATGGTCGTTGGAGGATTTAAAGTATAATTAGTATGACATCAATGAAAAGCCTTTATCTTTGAGGCTGTAGGGGCAGTGGGTGGTTATCCAATGGGTTACAGGTGCCAAATAACCTGTGTCTCTGATTCTAGGACTTAAACATTGTTCAGCATAATGGAGTTGTCCTGGAGACTCAATGTGTATGTGCTGATTTGCATCTGAATTGGTAGAACTTGGCTAGATAATGTCATTTACCAACACAGATGAACTTTCGTGCCAAGATATTCTAAATTGTTGTGTATTTCCAGGAGTATTTGCAGGTCTCCATCCCCTGTCTGCTGATCTGGTAGTCAGTAAGGGAGTGTTGTATAGCTTTAAGAACAAAGATGTAAGATATTCTGATAATGTTGTGTATGTTCCAGGAGTATCTGCCTGCTGATGCAGGTGTCCATCCCCTGTTTGCTGATCTGGTAGTCAGTAAGGGAGTGTTGTATAGCTTTTAGAACAAAGATATAAGGCATTCTGACAGTGTTGTGTATTTTCAGGAGTATCTGCCTACTGATGCAGGTATCCATCTCCTGTCTGCTGTCCTGCTAGTCAGTAAGGGACTCTTGTATAGCTGTTAGAAAAAAGATATAAGATATTCTTACAATGTTGTGTATTTCCAGGAGTATCTGCCTGTTGATGCAGGTGTCCATCCCCTGCCTGCTGTTCTCCCCCAGTCCAGCCCAGCTCACTCTGAAGGGAGGAACCAACGCTGAGTTCGCTCCTCAGATAGACTACACCACTATGGTAACTCCTACATCTTGTCAAGTAACAAGAAAATACATTCAAAATACATCTAAAAGCGTTAACAACTGCTAGATAAAAGTCATATTGAACCAGTTTAGCCCACTGGTTGTGTGTGACAAAAAAGGCAGGTGCTTTGTGCTTTTTTATAGGTTAATTGTACCTGGGGAATACCTTTGAAAAACCATATTTTGTTCAGAATAATAAAAAAAAGAATCTATTTTGAATCCTATTTTCACCCGTATCCCACAGGTGTTTGGACCGATAGCTGAGAGGATGGGAGTTAAATACACCTGTGACATTAAAAGAAGGTAAGACTCAAGAAAATCAATTAATGGATAAATGAATACACATGGATGGCCTAATTGTCCCCTTGCTGACGAAGCCTTGTTTGGCACTAAATTTGTATTTACTATAGGAATAAGTACATGTAGTAGGTAAAATTTTAAAGTAGCTTACAGTGCTCCAGTAGGTTGTAATTCTAAGTTTAAGTTTTGCCATAAAATTAAAAGCTCCAAGTGTTGATAAGCATACCAACATCAGTTTTTTTATGGTTGCTGGTTCCTTACAAGCTATAGTCAGTCTTGAAAGTAGAGTGTTTTTATGATAACATTAACAGCCGATAACCGGTGCAATGGCCAAGTGGGTAAAGTGTTCGCCTTGCATTCGGTAGGTCGTGAGTTCGATCCCCGGCCGAGTCATACCAAAGACTCTAAAAATGGTACATGCTGCTTTCTCTGCTTAGCACTTAGCACTAATGAGGAAGAGCATGGAAGTTAAACACACATCACTACCAGCGGACCAGCCCCCTGCTGTAGTGACTTGTACAAATGTGTGGCCCAAGGGCTTTCGAAGTGGAGATGGGTGCCACTCTACGCATCTACACTCTACGCAAACTTTAACTTGACTTTTTTATTAACAGCTGATACCACCATTGTAAAAGTGTTCTTTTCCTGTTTGCAGAGGGTACTACCCGAAGGGTGGTGGAGAAGTCAGGATCACCACCTCTCCGGTAGCAGTGGTTTCTCCCATTGACCTCATGGACAGAGGTCAAATCACAAAGGTCACCGGGAGAGCATGGGTCGCAGGGTCACTGCCTGTCAAGGTCAGTAGAGGTGTTCACCTCTTTACTGCAGTCTAGATGCTAGGTTATGATGTTAATGTTTTAGGAGTTGATTTTCATGGTGAATCAAATGTTCAGCACCAAGGACAGACATTACACTTACTGGTAGATTAGCAATATACAGAAAAAAAGGACACATCAGCTGCTCTGAAATGCATACCATAAATCATTTGAGGATATGATATTGACTCCAAGATATGATTGTCCCCCTAGTAGCTTCCTTTGCACTGCAGATCACAAGTACATGAATTATATGCAGACTGAAGACTATACTGTACTTTCCATAGGCAGAGCATCTCCAGTCTACCCATTCAGCATGCCATAACTTATGCCATAAATTATTTGAGGATATCATTATTGATTGCAAGATATGATTTCCCCCTAGCAGCGTCCTTTGTATTGCAGGTCACAACTACATGAAATATATGCAGAACACTATACAGTTCTTTTCATTGGCAGAGGTTTTTGACTGATGTTATTGTCGTTGGTTTTCATGATGAATGTTTCAGTACCAAGGACAGGCGCTGCAGTAACAGGACATACATACAAAAAGTACAGTCACTTTGAAATGTTACCCATTGTGATGTTTGTGTTCTGCATAACTCCAGCTTGCCCATCTGGCCGGTAAGGCGGCCACAGCCCTGATTAAGAGAGAGTTTCCTGACGTTCCAGTCGACATCGAGGCGATGCAGGAGCCCAGACATGCTGCGTTTGGGAACGGCAATGGCATTGTGTAAGTTATGGGGTATTGCTGTTTTTCTCTCTCTTCCTAATTTCAGGGGGTGTTAACATGCAGTTAAGGGGGTGTTTTAATGGATTTTCTTTTTTTTCAAGATGCACAACATATTTGTTGCCACAAATGAGGTCCACTGTATGTAGTAATTTTATAAAGTAATGCCTCTTTTTTAACAACTAAACAAAATTCCGTCATGTTATTTTTGTCACACAACCATTTGTAGTCTTGTCTATCTTTAGAAAGACCCATGATTTTCATTTTCACCCATAAGATGATGAGGAAAACATTATTGTGTTCCCGTGCTTTCTGTTCACTGGTCTTTAATTGTTCAAATTAACAGTCCAACTGCCTGATTTGACTTCTTTTGTTGTGCTAGAATCATGGCAGAGACCAGCACAGGCTGCAGACTGGGAGGGTCAGCCCTGGGTAAGAGAGGAGTGCAGGCCGAGGATGTGGGGAGGAAGGCAGCACAGATGTTAGTGAAGAACCTGAAACATGGAGGCTGTGTGGACGAGTACCTACAGGACCAGGTAAGGCATTTACAGTAATGATTATGAAACTGTGTATATGTCTACAATCTTGAATCTGTTGTCTTAGTAGTAGTAGTAGTGGTAGTAGTAGTAGTAGTAGTATCCATTATTTGATTATACTGCTGCTGGGATCCCTGACTCAGGGGTAGGCAGCAGTCGGCTGGTCTTCACACTGCGCTTTCATGCGGCTCTATCCAGCGGGATCACCCATTAGACCACACACCTTGATGTCCCTCCTTACACATTCCATCCAGGATGCAATCTGTCCAAGTGTTCAACATTTTTGTAGCCCAATACTCTTGACTGTATACAAAGTATGTATTGTCTTCAGCCTTCTATTGTGAGCAACAAGAAACCTCAAGAAACTGTTGATGTATTATTTTCGTAAAATGCAATATTGATCTCTTCAATTATAGAGTTCAAACGCAGGCTAGTTCTTCCAACAAGTTTGGAAATGCTTTTCTGTGTCTTGATGGCTGTTAGACACATACATTAAGTTGTATATTTTTCACAGCTATCGTTATGTGTGACTGTGCATTGTCTAATTGCTTTAATTTGTCTTTCTATGTAATATACAGTTGATCCTGTTCATGGCCCTGGCTAAAGGCAAGTCCTCTGTCAGAAGTGGGCCCATTACACTACATACAAAAACTGCAATATTCATCGCTGAGACCCTAACAAAGGTATGTATAGACCATGTACTTGCTACCAGCAATATATATTATGTAACAGAAATTCTGAGACTTTTCCTTTCAACTTACGTAATGTAGTACTGAACTGCTGTGTCAATGCTTTCCTCAAAAGTTGCTATACATTTCTTAAATATTTATTGTAGCTTTTAGTAATATGAAGATACCATTCAACAACCACTCAAGAGACTGAGGTGCTTTGTGACTGGCGTGTTTGCTGAAGACATGGTCAAGTTGGACAGAATTGTTTTAATGTGGCTAGAGGTGTTTGCTTGCACTGGGTGCATGGTTGGCTATGTACTTGAGGTCATGTAGATTAATTAAGGAATTCCAGTTTCTCTCTGAGTTTATAGTGTTGATGTTTCTATGTTATTACAGGCCAAGTTCACAGTAACTCCAGAGGGAGACCCTGAGACAGGCACCAACATCATCGAGTGTGAGGGCATCGGGCTGGAAAACAGACATGGCTGACGGACGTCCTTCTGCGAAACATCTCTTTGTACTTCTGAATAAGTGCACATACCGCAAGGACCTTTTGAGAAGAGGAGGGATATACACATGTACTCCGTTGGAAATGCTTCTTTGCTGCGCATACCTAAAAAATAGCATGGAACACAGCTTTTAGCTGGTCTGTCAGCAATATCACAGCGACTGGAAAACGTTGTCTGATGGATCAAGAGCATTAATTATTGTCCTTGGACGGATGTCTGGACTTGCATTTAGAACACCCCTTGTATCTTAAAGTTTGTATTATTCATAGTGTTATAAGACCAAGGAGTGCACACTTTGTGCAACCTCCTTGCTTTGTGCCAGTGTTTCTGGAAATGCCAAAGAATCTACTTTGCTTAGCTTGGCCAAAAAAAGATGAACACAGCTTGTTCTTTTAAAACCACTTGCTGTAAACCCTTTGTAAGGCAACTGCAATATTAATATTTGTCCAAAAAAATGAAGCACAAGTAAAATCAGGACCGGTAAACTTTTCTCCACACTCTTGCCTTAACAAAGAGGTCTTCAGGGAAAGTCATCCACGTGATCAAGTTTCTAAGATGCTTTTCTGAAGGCATGAAAGATGTGTAAGATTGCACATGATGTGGCCTAAATAAACACTCCAAAAAAGTTATAGAATAAGCCTTGTATTGAAAAGTACCAAGTAGTAATCATTCAATACAGTAATACAATTTGTTTTTTGACTACTATGATTACAAATACACAATATATCATACATTTAACTTATTTAACAGTATCCCTCAAAATTCAGTAACATTTGAAATGACTTCATTGAAAGAGTGCAAAACAAGTACAAAAGTACCTGATACTCTGTCTGTGATCAGAGTATGTCTACAAAGTAAATACATGGCATCAATTTTTCTGTCAATAACAGTCTCTCTAAATATTTCATTCAACTTATTATTTAGTGTTGTTCAATTGATCATGAATTGCACCAATGGAAGCCTTTAGTAAGAGTAGCCATACATGTGTGGTAATTTTCTGTGATAACTTGATCTGTAAGCTTGTACATATACATAAAACGAATTCAGACATACATATACTATTACATGGATCATGGACTCAATGCTTGCTACACTAGCAACATAATCATACAGTAACAGTATATTCAATACTGCACACTTGTTTCCTTGATTCTGATTGGTTAATGTATCTGTCAATCAATGATGATTGATAGTTTGTGTGTGTTTATTGCTGACATGTATTAAATACAAGTACCAATGGTGAAAATCCTATGGAAACTTTTTTGATATGGTAAACCAGCTGTGGTAGAATTCTAATGACAATTAAGAATACATGAAATGATCTTATACTATTCCCTCAGTACGCCACAAGGGTAGCAGAAATTATGCGAGACAGTACAATGTATGACATAAGTTACATGTACAACAACAGTTCACTATTCTATTTCAACCCCTTTACTGGTACTGCAATAATTGAACTTGGAATGTTGGTCAGCAACTGACTAATTAGACCTGGAGACATTTCAAATTTATGAATCAGCCAATCGCAGAGATATAAATAGTGCATGGTTTCAAATTAACCAATCATATGGCATCATTAAATTACATGGCTGGTGATGGGCCAATCATATTTCATTATCTACAAGTTTACCAGAATGGGGTTGAAAGTAGCCAATCAAATTACACCATTACAAAGTTACCAGAATGTGGTGGAGAGTAGCCAATAGCATTACACCATTACAAAGTTACCAGAATGTGGTGGAAATAGACCAATCACAGTACAGCACAATATGGCTTGGTACGGGCTAATCGCAAACCACCATCTAAATAAATTATTCACATTTATGTTTTACATTTACTGTATTTAGTTTATTCTCATGTTTGTACAACCTCAGAATTCCCTGTACTTTCTGACAACTGAAAGGACTTTTGTTTTTACAAAGTCGGAAGTTCATCTGGAACTTTTTTTAACAAATGTTTTGTGTACATGTATGTACACAGAACAGAACCACTTCCAACCTCAGAAATCATGGAAAAGGCTAAGAAATGTTCCTTCTGTGCTTCATCTTTAATACAAATGTAGGATGATTGTCTTTCTCATGTTTCTGGCATTATTGCAACTTGTCCTGCAGTTCCAGTCGCTTCTGCAAGGGGTTGTCGTAGATCCACTGTTCACCATCCTCATGGAAAAGCTGTAAGGAAAAATGAAACCACATTTTTGACAGACATTCCCAAACAAAATCTCATGTTGTGAACATTGTCAAAATTGTTTTACAGCTTGATTTTCTAATGGCACTTCATGCGATAGGGTACTGGATAGTACTTGAAACGTCTGACCGTTTCCAAAACCATATCCAGTTGCTTGAGTAAATACTTTTTGGGGCATTTCTTGTGTATTTGGTGGCTGGACGATGGTTCTGAGTAGAGCTTCAAGGTACACGTGTACGGTATAGCGTTCATGAATTCTCTTGTTCATGTCATGAACCCGCAAGCTGTTTAACAGCCTACTTGTGAAACTCTGATTATGCAGCAGATAGGTAGATGGATTCAATGGTAGGTTGAGTTCAAAGTTCAAAGTTGAAGGTTCACAGTACCTTGGTCTCCCACTTGACCCCAGCTTCCTTCCTCTCCCGGGCCTCTCTTCTCTGCCTTTCCTCCAGGAACTGTTTTGCCTCCGTGGCGCTGTCAATGTTCCTACTGCTGAGGGCTTCCGTCACTCTATTCCATAACCTATGGAAGAAAACAACATCTTTAAGTTAGCAATGTCTTCTTTCTTGCACTGATCAATGTCTTATATGGGACAATAGACTAATGAGTTTACTTCACAGCTGCAGCTGTGTCCATATCCTTGCTACCAAAACCTACAGAAAAGAAGGGAAAAAAACTTGTCTTGTTGGACTAATGTCTCCAAGATGCAGAACACAAAATAAGGTTATTTAGCAGCTTTGTTGAAGTTCTTCACCTCTTGATACTGACTATTTTCCCAACACCTTTGTGTGGAAAGATGAAAATTGTCAAATCTGCCAGCCTCAATATTTTCCTTTTTATAAGAATAAACCTTTTTATGAGAATAAATTTCAGACTGAAATATGTCTGACTTGGCACTTCATAATGTCTACTTACATGTATGAACCTCTGGGTTAAGAGTTTGAATCTCAGCTGTTGTTACTCACATGGACAAGAAATAGTTGCAGTCTGTAGTGTGTGACTTAACTTGTTATCAACAGTGTATTTATCTTAGAATATTCCTCGTATATTCAAATTTCAAACTTTATCCCTCTATGACTACAGTTTAAGCAACATGAAGTTTATATGTCATGACTTCCACTATACTAGCAAAGCAATTTTCTTGGGTAGAATTTACTTAAGAAGTTGTGACGTACTTCCTAGACTCGTACTCTCCCTGATCCTCCAGCTTCTGAACCTTCTTCTTCATGATCTTCATCTTCTTGGTGTCCACAAAAACCTCCTCCTGAACAGACACAGAGAAAACAGTCAAGCATTCATCATTTCATGCTAACTTCTATTTGAAAAATCCACAGTTTAAAAGTTTGTGTACATAGAATACAACAGCCCGTGTGTTAACAGTAGAACCCCAAGTGATAACCCAAGTTATCACTCGGTCTAAAACACCCGTATCGAACATTACCATGCCCCAGCAGGTATGACATGAATTACAACACACTGCAATACCATAAGGAACATCAGGTTTACTTTACAATGAGATGAAGTAGAAAGTTTACATTCGTACCTGTCCAGTTGCCCACTTGGCATACATGACTCCGTTCCACTCCCCTTCTATCACACAGAACGGCTTCTTCTCACTCGGACCCCTGGTGTTGGAAACATCATATATATTATGTACAATAAACTTTCAGTTTTAAAAAGAATAGGAATGAACGCTCAAAATCATCAAAGTTCATCATCAATATCATCCATTAATCATAACTAGTTACTTTTATCCGCATGGTAACATTTATCCGTTGTATCTATAAACTGAGTATTTAGGTAAATGAAGTCGGCGGATGGTGGTTTCAAACTAATATTTTGAAGAATGCAAATTGAAACCACCGTCTGTCAACTTGATCCCTAAATACCACTTGTCTTTATTAATACAACGTATATAGGTTACCCTGCGGATAAAGATGAACTAGCGTTAAAGTGTCTTATGTACAGTGTTATAGAGCGTACGTAAAGTTCCACCTCCACTTAAGTTTGTCATGCATACTATAAAGTATATGTATGTTTCAGTTTCAATCAGTTATGTTAACGAGACATATGAGTGACCTCTATGTTTAGCATCACAAATAAAATAGAAGTTCAAAGTTTAATTGTAACACACAAAAAAGTACAGGTATATCACCAAAAAAATGTCTTCCACCCATTTTTGCATATTGATTCATAGTTAGGATAAACCTGTTCTTTAACTAGATCTCTTTTACATATTACCAATTCACAGCTAGGATATATGAACACTCTCCAACAAGATCTCTTCAGTGTCATTGACAAAAAGTACAATAAGTAGAGTAACTACTTTTGGCAGAGCTCTGAATTTCTGATCTGAATTTAGGAAGTATGGATCATACTCAAATTGTTCAGGAACCATTCCTATTTTTTTCTTTTATACTTAATGGTGGTAACAGTTAATGCAGCTAGTAACAATCTATACATTGTATACACCTACACCTACATCTAACATTTATGTATAAAACCCAGTACATGGAGCAGTGCAGGTTAGGTGCAGGTAGACATCAGAAATACCTGCACAGCTCCAATTTTACCTGCACTAACCTGCATATGCAGGTAGTATTTCGAGCCCTGTTTTGGGGTTTATCACAAAATGTTCTGTACTAACATGACATCTGCCTTGATCTTGTGCTTGGAGCCTCCGTAGAAAGGTTTGGTGAGGAAGTCGATGTTGCAGCTGTAGCCAGACTTGGCACACGTGATGGTGACCTTCCCTCCTAACTCCATCCAGGGGATCGTCAGGATGGACCTGGGGAAAAACATCATCATCATCATCATCATCATCATGGATACCCCCAGATGACCCTACGAGGGGCAAAGTAGGAGGGTGGGGGGTGGAGGGAGGAGCTGAGGTCCCGGGTTAGGGCGGGCGCGGAAGCACTCAACGGTGGGAGCACTTACCACCGCGCCAGGCAGGGCATTCCACTCAGGAATTGTTCTGGGAAAGTATGAGTATTTGTATGTGCCTGTGCATGCGAAAATTGGCTGTTACTTAAGTTGATGGCTGCCCCAAGTTCTCCCTTGGGTCGGAGTAAGTAAGTTCTGTGAGTCTATGTTAATCCTGTTATTAACAAGCTTATAAAAGATATCAACAGTTGAACTTGTGTGGCTTTGTTGGCATTTAGATGAAGTATGCAGTGGGTCTAGCCTTTAAACAAGCCTGATCACCACTACATGAATTCAACTTTAACTTTAACTTTGTAGCTCTGAAACAAGGAGCTCCCCTTATCCAGCTTGCATTGACATATAGTGTACAGCTCGGTCTCAAATTTGAAAATACATGTAAGGAATTTCAATGTTATGTCACATCCTGTTTCGTGCCCAGAGATTATTCTAAGGAATTCTTTTTTGATAATGACAATTTACAATTTCTGTCTAGCCTCCCTAGCTTTAAAGTTTAATAAGGGCTATGAAGTTGTTTTCAAATCTATCAAAAATGTGTCAAAGGAACATTTTCTTACCTTCCGTAGCCATTAGGAAATGTAACAATGTATTCTTCATCGTACTTGCGGACCCAAACACACCCTGTATCGGAAAAGCAAGGCAAAATTAGACAAAAATACAACTATCTTAAAAACTAAGATAGAGATTCCAACTTTCTATTGTTGTCAAAATTTTCATGTGTTCTGGATTATACCCTATGCTCCTTGCAGGTATATTTGTAAAATGGCCTACACATGTACATATAGGTGTTGTTGAAAAAGCCCTCCTTACCTTGCCCAATGTTGTGTACCCCTATAGACAGACCCAGGAACTTGGACTTGGTCCAGATGTGGGCGTTGAAGGAGATATTCTTGTTGTAGTGCTCAGCATAGAAAGCAGAAACTGTAAGATAAAGACACACAAATATGACGTTACTCCTCGTCTCCAAGCAGACCCTACTGTGCCTATAGAGATAGTATCAAAGCTGGCAAAGGAGTGTAGCCGGCCAAAGGGAGTCAAACGGTGCCGCTATACTAAGTCCCTTGCCAGCTTTGATACTATTTCTAAGGCACCGTAGGGTCTGCTTGGAGACTAGTTACTCCTGCAATCCTCTGCCAAGTAAAACATAGTGAGCAATCAACAGAAGTATTTTGACAGACAGTAATATTTTTGCTTATAACATTATGTGGTCAATACAAGGGTTTGGGAGAATTTTGATATTTGGTTGTTTGGTAAGAGTGCGAGGAAGCCTGTAATTAATATGAGTGAGTGAGTTTCAGTGAGTGAGTGAGCAAGTAAGTGTAAAAGAGTGAGTAAGTGCATGAGTGAGTGTGAGTGAGTGAATGAGTGAGTGAGAAAGTTATGTAAGTGAAGGAAAGATTCAGAGAATAACATACTAGGAGGATGATGTGACACTTGTTCAGCTATAAACGTCACGTTGTCCCTGGTCGCCCAGGGGATGGGTCCATCTGTCACCAGTTCCTGCAGAACACAAAGAAAATAAAGTTAAACTTCAGATACTCAGGGATTCATATACTAGCTTTCAATTGATTATTTTGTGTACATTTATATGCAAGCTGTAATGTTATTCCAGTATGTTCCTATACCTATATATTTGATGACAGAGGGAAAAGATATTTTCATCAGCTTTCTCTTTGTTGTATCATTTTCTTTAACTAAACCAGTTATGACATCTAATGTATTTTCATGATTTATCATTATAGTACACATATCAAGCATTTTAGAGGAAGATTTGGGTCCTACTTCTTTTAAAAATCTTCAGGACTTTTTACATGTACCATTGCAAGGCTTGACTACAAGATTACTCTACAAGACAAGAATTCTAGGTAGACCACTCCATGCTTAACATGTAAAGACTAATTTCAGGTTATCTAAAAGAGGACCAATACACCTGTTCCCCATCTACAAAATACCCAGGTCCCTGAAATATCTTAAGGTCTCCCCTAAGATGGGGTTGTAAGGTTACCAAATGCAATTTAAAAAAAAAAAACAATTTACAGTAATTTTAGGTTACTTGAAGGATAACAAACATACCTGTTCCCCATCCAGATTGTCTGTCCCAAGGTCCCAGAAGCATCTCAGTGTCTCCCCTAAGATGGGGTTGTAAGGTTTCTTGGCCACGGATCCCTTCCTGCCGGCGTGGAAGGCTGACAGGTACCACCGGATCACCGCGATCATACGGTCCTTAGGATCCTCAAAATCTGGGATACTGCAGGGACAAGAAAGGATCATTTAGTGGTGGTGGTGGTGGTAAATATACATGCAATTTCAGCCAAATTGTTAATTACTAGAGATATCTCAACACCAGGTTTGTAGCCAGCCTGAAATAACTTTCTGTCCCCTTGATTTTGAATCCTATCGAGCACCCTAGTTCCTAGGAAAAATATTTCAATCTAGACCCTCTGAAACGCTATTTCCTGCATTTCTGAGGTGAAAATTTTGCTGGTAGACTAAGCTGTTCAAGGCATCTGTTTTGGTGAAAAATTCCAGAAGGGAGACAGTCTTATTATATCTTTACATATCAACATTTGTCCGTCACAGAGGACGGAATGGGCAAACATTTTTTCCGTCCCCAACTGCAAAATTCCATCAAAGGACAGAAGGACGGGTGCTGGCTACAAACCTGCTCATCAACATTCCTGGCTGAATTTGGCAGTTTGCAAGGAAGACAGACTCTACTTCAAGTCCTGTCCCATTTTACCAAGTGAACATTCTAGGGAAAGACAGAACTCATACAGCACTGGTACCTCTAAACCCTTAGAGGGTGGTTTCGTATCTACATACACATGTCTCCTGCTCACCTGGAAAACAGATCTGGATGTGCGAAGAAGTCAGCATACATCTCTAACAGGGATCGCTTCTCCAAGATGAAGGTGGGGAGAACAACCTACAAGCAACAAAGAAAGAAAATGTACATTGTGTTAATGTTAGAAGTTGACAAGTCAGTACCATAACCAAAGGCATCACATGGCACAAGTTTTAGAGTTGTCAATTGCTCGTTTTCTTGCTTTTTATTACCATAGCGATAAAGAAACAATTTGCAATTCTCTGTCCTGTTTTAGTACACATTTGTGCTCAGTCTTGTTTTAGTTTCAAGGGAAACTTTGAAGCTTGCCTTAGTGAGGTCCATGCCCAGTTTGACTTGATCTGTGACCTTAGTGGGGTTCATGCCCAGTTTGACTTGACCTGTGATCTATGACCCTACTGACCTTGGTGATGTCCATGCCCAGTTTGACTTGACCTGTGACCTATGACCCTACCGACCTTGGTGATGTCCATGCCCAGTTTGACTTGACCCGTGACCTATGACCCTACTGACCTTGGTGATGTCCATGCCCAGTTTGACTTGACCTGTGACCCTACTGAGATTGGTGAGGTCCATGCCCAGTTTGACCTGTGATCTATGGCATTACTGACCTTCATGAGGTCCATGCCCAGATTGACTTGACCTATGACCCTACTGACCTTGGTGAGGCCCATGCCCAGTTTTACTAGACCTGTGACCCTACTGACCTTGGTGAGGTCCATGCCCAGTTTGACCTGTGACCCATGACCCTACTGACCCTGGCGAGGTCCATGCCCCGTTTAAATTGACCTGTGACCTATGACCTACTAACCTTGGTGAGGTCCATGCCCAGTTTGACCTGTGACAGGAGGTGGGTGATGACTGACTGGTGGTTCTCCATGTTCTCTGTCACCTACTAACCTTGATGAGGTCCATGCCTAGTTTGACCTGTGACCTATGACCCTACTGACCTTGGTGAGGTCCATGCCCAGTTTGACCTGTGACAGGAGGTGGGTGATGACTGACTGGTGGTTCTCCATGTTCTCTGTGGACTCCTCCTTGCCTATAACGGTACCTATAACCATACTAACCTTGGTGAGATCCATGCCCAGTTTGACCTGTGACCTATGACCTACTGACCTTGGTGAGATCCATGCCCAGTTTGACCTGTGACAGGAGGTGGGTGATGACTGACTGGTGGTTCTCCATGTTCTCTGTCACCTACTAACCTTGATGAGGTCCATGCCTAGTTTGACCTGTGACCTGTGACCTACTGACCTTGGTGAGATCCATGCCCAGTTTGACCTGTGACAGGAGGTGGGTGATGACTGACTGGTGGTTCTCCATGTTCTCTGTGGACTCCTCCTCACTCCCGCTGGAGTCCGTCACGATGCAGATCCCCCCGCGCATCATCACATCTGTAGGGATACAGGCATGAGGTCAATATAAGGGACATAAGAGTTTTCTACATATAGCAGTGACAAGCAGAACTCCAGTTAGAAGCTCTTAGGAAGATGTCTGACAGACATCGAAACGTCAGCAGGTGAGATAAAATGGTTGTGTAAACGAAAACTCTTATGTCCTATGATCTACCAACCTGATGAAATTATAAGGGTTCTGGTCGAATAGTTGTCAAAAGGATGACGGCTGAGACACAATAATTTATCGGTTTCGACCTTTTAATCAAAAGTCTTCATCAGAATGACAAGAGAATGATACCGCACTTGCTTGTATAGCCTCTGCTCTAGTTAGGGCAGGGCGCCCTGAGCAGTTCGGGTAGGGCGCTTTAGGAAACAGCCAATTAGCTTACAGGAAATCGTATTGCATTGACTATATTGGCCAATCAGAGTACAGAGTTCAATAGCCAATCACCTTACAGGACACCATTTTGCACTATCTAGTCAATCTTGCCAATCCCAGCGTAGTTCATTGTTCTACTGGCCAATCAGCTTACAGGATATCATATTGCACTGACCATATTGGCCAATCAGAATAAAGATTTCAGTAGCCAATATAAGGGTTCTGAATCTGAATCCCAAGCAGGTCCCAATGTTGTGCCCTAGTCTACACAGATGAAATTGAATAACTACATGTAGTTTCAAAACTTCCTCTCAGATGGCACATAAGGCCAGAGGCCACACTTTTGACAGCACAGTTAAGATTCCACCACACTACACTTATCATCATGTGTTAAGGGATCTAATCCATAATGCAAGTGAATAAATGGGAAAAATGATATTTTGATGGCAGTCACTTATAGAGGCTTGACAGCTATTCTAAAACAATGAAGGTGCATTTTCAAGCTGTGGTATCAAATTGAATCCCTCTTTATACATGTTGACTTAGAGTATGGGAAGTTCTCTGGATTGACCAATCAAACTACACTCTTCTTTCAACAATGGCGAACAGATGTTTAGTGTGGAGTATTCACTGTCAGTGATCAGTGTTGTAACTCCAGATACATATCAACATAACTGTTGCAGCAAAAACACTAAAAAGGTAATATATACAAATCAAATTCTGTAGTAAGCACACAAAAAACATTCTGTATGTACACCACACAGACACATAAACATAGAGAAGGCTAAAAAAAATACCAACTATCAAATTACACAGATGCTATAATCTTTTTTTGCTAAAATTTGTAACACTAGTTCACCTTTATCCGCGGGGTAACCTATATCCGTTGTTTTTCAAGACAGGGTATTTAGGCACATCAAGACGACGGGTGGCAGTTTTAATCTGCAATATGCTGAAAATATTGCAATCAGAAATCAACGTCCGTTTACGTGATATCTCCAAATACTCTGTTTTTAAAAGCAACGGATATAGGTTACCCAACGGATAAAGGTGAACTAGGGTTAGCTTACCAGCTGTGATGGTGGTTGGTAAATTCTTGGTAGTACTTCCTATTGTTTTACGGTTAAGCGATGCTTACATAAGGCTATGTAAATCCCAGGCGAGGTTAGAGAGTTCTGGGAAGGGCAGTTTTGCAGCTGCCACATCAACCTTTCCTAAACAAACTTTGTTCAGTCTGTCATAGCAGGGGAGGATAATGTTTTCAACAGTGACTCTCAGTTGGTCTGTGAACAGGACAACAGTTATTTTGTCTGTGAACTAACAATCTGATGGAGTTCTAATTACACTTATGTTGTGAGATTTGCACTAAAGCAAGAAAGTTTTTCTAACCTCCTGGGCCAAACTTGGACTTGATGAATTATCAGGCTTTAGACAGGAATTTTTTTGACAGTTGGTGTGTCAACAGGACAACTTACAACTAACAATTAGTCTGACGGAGTTCTAATTACACTTTGGTTGTGAGAAATTTGCACTAAAGCAAGAAAGTTTTTTTTTACCTATTGGGACTCGAACTTGATGAATTATCAGGCTTTAGGCACAGGAAATTTTTTTGACACAATAAATTATCCTGCATTGTCTTTTATTTTGTTTATAACTATAATGCTATAGTTATCTTTCCATTGTTTTGCACTACAAACGTTACTTAGCACCATCATACAATTCATGTAGTTCAAACTGTTTATTCACGTATTGTTAAATTGCATCATTAATTCATTCGGCCTTAGCAAGAGCCAAAAGGGTTGACAGTACAAGGCCTCAAGATACATGTGCACAATGTCAATGATTCTTCATTTGTCATTTTAGAGGTGTCAACAATCAGAGTAACAGAAGTTTGGTGCAGGTAAGCATCAGGAATATCTGCACATCTCCAATTTTACCTGCACTAACATTTATGTATAATTAAATTATGCAGATAATAATGTAAATTTCTTAAATGTTTGCAGTAGTTCTATTTTCAAGATTTCACTGTATCCTCTCAATTGCAACATCACGAATATTCGTCTTCAATGTAATTCCCATCTCAACTATAGAAAATAAAAATCAACCTTTCCATACTGCAAAATGAAGTCATTACCAAAATAAACAAATCTACAGTAGTTTGAGCTCTGCAATACCATTGTGCAATATGTACAACTCAGACATGTCAAGCTATATGTAATCGTTTTAATACTTTTCAGCTTGTAAGCTAGAAATTGTGCAATATCTTAACTTAGTAAATTGAATGTAATTGAGTGTCTCACTGCAAAATTTCAACAACAAAAATCTTGAATCTCACCTGGATTCTCCTGGCCAGGTGTGGCCCCCGTCACCGAGACCTCGGGTATGTTCTCCTTCTCCTCCTCTTGGAAATCTTGGTCCAGTTTCTTTACCGGGTCATTGCGGCTCAAGGAGTCTTGGAAGCTGTTGGGCATGCGGCTGTGAGAATCAGAACGACACCGGTTAGGGCTGTGTATCTAAATACCCGTACCTGTTACCGTACCTCTAAAATTGATTAGGTACATGTCTGGACGTAAACATATGTGTACCTGTACCTGTAGATAAGTAAATCCTAAATCAAAGATGACAATTGTGATAGTATTGCAGTTCAAAATTAAGAAAACTTTGTTTTGAGGTTCAAATATCTAAATCCACAATTTCTCACTAAAGAAGACAGTTGGCTACATTTATAACTTACAGATAATTGATCAAACTTGTTTAGGTACAGGTAAAGGTCCGCACCTGTACGTAAACCCGTGTACCTGTACCTGTACCTAAAATTTTGTTAGGTACACAGCTCTAATGCCGGTACAAATCGAGCCATCTTGGGTTGCCTTCCAAACCTATTAACTATGTCACACCTACGACCACGTCACTAATGTGGCTATTACGGTGGGAACCCAAACAATTATCAGTCAAGCCCAAAACAACACCCCATCTCAAGAACCAAATCCCTCTTTTCTTATTCTAATAAGCTTACACTTCCCTATTTCTATCTTGTACAACGAAACTAAAGAAAAGTTTGAATGTGGGAAAGTTTAGGGTATGTGGTAACCCCCATGGGACCCTTGTGCAGTGACGCAGGCTAAAGTTGTTCCAGTAAATCCACATGTGACACATGGGCAGCCTTTGTGTTCCAGCCTGGGGCGATGTGTCATGAGCTGGCACTGTTGTTAGACGGGTTATTGTTTGTTTATGGTAGACTGCATCTTATAAACGGAAGCTTGGCTACTGTTTTACACAATGGGTAGAACTTTATTGCGGGACAATTGTACCATGGTACTTGTATTGTATGGCAAGTTGTACATACATGTACATGGTAGTTGAACAATTGGTAATATCAAACAATTTCAGTAGATTTATATAACAACAGCAAAGACTGATCACAATATGCTGCATCATGACTTTATCACATTGTCTCGTTTTGCATAGTGTTATACACAAATTGGCCTACATTTTTATATGTAGATAAAAGATTTATGATCCTACATGGTAAGCATTGTGCTCTATCCTCACATATGATGAGCCAGCATTGTTATTGTTTGCTTATAGTTGACCGTACCATTTTCAGACTGGAGGGGGAACTTTTCTCATTACCTATTTTCCATTATGTAACGAGTTACAGGGTATCCTTGGTACGTCTGGTAAGAAGTATTCTACCCTCGGGCGATATGGTATGAGCCGGTATTGTTGTCAGACTGGCTACTGTTTGTTTCAATTATTATATAATAGTAGACTGTACCAATTTCAAACAGGAGGCAAACTACGCATATTTTTTTGCTAAATTTTGCATTGACTTCAATTTCAAAATGTTAAGTTTGATAAATCAAGGACAATATAAACTGTAAGAATGTCATTGGATAAATCTAATGATTTTGTGATATTTTAGAAAGGTTATTGTTTGTTTACAATGGACTATGCCATTTGCTCACAGAAAGGGGGGTGTCATATCTAATTTCACTTCAGTGACCATTTTACAATGCATCAGACTGTGAATAGTTTGCTGAATAGTGAATGGTGTGTTTTACCCGTAGGAGGTGTTTGGCATTGCTGTCAGACCAGTCATTGTTAACAGTATTAGACTGTACCATTGTTGAAGTGGAGGGTTTGAAAAATTTCTGTCTATCTCAAGAATCAAATTTTTGTCAAGGGAGGAAGGGATGAGAGACAAGAAAAGCCATCCTATATACAACATGTACCTGGGGGACTTTTCTGGGGAAGCCTTTTAGGAATGATGCAAACAAAGCTGGAAGTGAGTAACTAGCTTCAGTTAGTGATGTCGCTCGGATAGGACCTTTAATAAAGCTCCCAATGTTTGAGGGGAGTCACGAACCCACCACACTTTCGTATTCCCTGTGTGAGTGGATCAAACAAATCTGTCTGGATATGCAGTATACTCTTTAGTACAAACCTGGTATGTTTCAGGCCATGTGACAGTTTACCGGGTATGCAATTCAATCAAATAAAAACAAATAGAACAATACCTGGGCGACTTCTCCGGGGAGGCCTGGTAGAATTCGTCTGCATCAAAGAAGTCCTCATCCTCGCTGCTAGAGTAGGAAGTCTGCGGCAGGACAGGGACCTGGAGAGCTAGCGTCACCGCGGGGCCGCTGATGGGGCTGGACGTGTGGCTACCGGTCTGGGTACTTGTGTCTACAGGCAGCACTGGTGGGGAGAAACAACAGACTTTTTTGGTCAAACCTGTCTTAGGCTAACGTCACATATCCAAACTGGGGCATGATAATTATGATGGACAGTCAGCATTTATACAGAACCAGTGCTGGACAGAATCTGTATCTGTATCTGTATCTGTATCTGTATCTGTATAGCCGGTATAACCGCCATTCGGCGTAACACACCAGCTTCGCAGGCACGCGGCGCGGCAGCAGCTGGTTAACAGTAAAACCAGGAAAACAGTAGCTGAACAAAATTAATTCAAACAGATTTTATAGACAGTTCAATCTCAACAACTGGATAAGATTAGGAGACTGCTTTCAGACATTTCGAGTGACATCCATCACTCTTCTTTAGTCTTAGATTTGTTCCCCAGTTCATTGTAGTGAATCTAAAGATGTCACTCAAAACATCCGGAAGTAACCTTTATGCCAGTTAATTGCTCAATTGATAACCGCACACTTCTGTTAATTGTGCGGAATCCCAAAATCCGGTGGTGGTGCAGTGCAGCTAGATAACTTTGCTTTGTTGCACCACCCTGATAATTGCGCAAAATGTGTTGGCAAATGGGGTGTGCAATTAAACGGCTTCACATTTCAAACACTTGCAAATCAAGAAATTAAAGGAAAGAATGAAAGCAAGGACTGAGGAACAGTGTGGGTGCAGCCTAACTTACGGGGAGGTGCATTACTGCCGTTAGTCTGGGTGCCAGTCTCCACCAGGCCATCCAACCCCTGCCCATAGTCTGGCACAGGCGCCATAGAGGACGGCACAAGGGAGAGACAAGGATAGACAGAAAACCATAGAGACATGAGTATGTACTTCTAAAAAGTTTCTTGGAGAAGTGATTTGAAAACTTTGCCTACTTTACAGAATTTTCAGGGACAGAGATAGACAGAAATCCATAGAGACATGAGAACTAGTATGTACTTCTGAAAAGTTTCTTGGAGAAGTGATTTGAAAACTTGGCCTAATTTAAAAGGATTTTCAGGCCTTAGAATTACATGTAGAAGCAAGCCTGTGTGGCAAACTTTCTTTGTACAGGGCTAGGAGACTACAAATAACTGAGTAGCATCTCTGGTCAATCAGAATTTCATGACTGTAAGAGGATCTGCTCCCCAGTGTAAGGGCGTCTATAGCATGTCTAATTTCTTCTTATTCTAATAAAAGCTAAAGGTCTAAAGGTGCCAAAAACACCTACGGATTTGGTGCTGCCAGTGTGTCAACATCTGCACACTTGCCACTAAGACACGTGACTTATTATATCTAATAAAAGCGTGTTTAAATGACGCCAGGACATATGCCTGGCTAAAAGCCTGGTACGTATACCAAGCTAGTGCTTACAGTAGCACTTGAATGGTTCTTACCTGTGATCTGCCCCCCTCCCTCCTCTATAGCCTCCGTAGCCTGCTCCAGACTGGCTGTACTGCCCGATCCTGAGTTACTCAGCTGGTCTGGAAACAACACGACACAACATGGGCCAGTTAGACTTTCCAGCCATGCAAGGAAAATATCTTTTTTTGCTAGTAAGTGCTAGTAATAATATACTGTAAATGCAGAAATGTTCGCGTTGGATTAATGTTTGCGGTTTTCGCGGTGGCCACTTCATCGGGAACTTAAAACCACCGCGAACATTTTTCTACTATAGTACTAGACTGCAGTCTATTGTGTTACTGCAAACTTAAAACCACTGCGAAAAGTCCTTTCTGCCGCTACCGCGAAATTAGATCCCCGCGAACTTAAATGCATTTACAGTAATATACAAATTCTAAAACAAATCCTACCATTGTAATTTTCCAACTCATCAGCTTTATTTAGGTTTTAAGACTGCAAAAGTTTACCTCATATGTATGCATCAAACAACACTAAATAGATGTGCAAAGGTTAGGTGTGACAGGTGTTATGTAAGAGACAGTTTTAGCAGCTTAATAATACAGAGGTTGTGCTACATGTAAGTAATACAAGATGGTTGACTTCTTACCTCCATATGTGAACATCCTACAAATTTTAAGCCAAATGTTTGGATGTTTGGTAATGTTTCATTAGAAAAGCTTTTAAGAATGGCCACAAGCAAAACTTTGCCCCAGATGGAAGCATGAAGGTTAAACATTAGAGTTAGATGGGCAAAGGTTAAGTGAGACAGGTCAATCGATGTAATATGTAACTTACAAAACTTAAAATATAATCTGTCATGATTATGCCAGATCATAAGTGACTGACACCTTGGAAAATGCATCTAAAGAGAACTCCAACCTAACTTACCCCAGTATGATGCACCCTTGTACATCCAAACTGTGCATGTTTTTTGGGGGGAGGTGTTGTACTAGAGATCTCTAAAACATAATTATATATAAGAACTCCCTGGTTGTGCTTAAAGAACCTTACTATATATCTAAAATATAATGTTTTTCAATGGACTGCAGGGCTCAAAATTCATTTTTGGGAAGAAATTGGGTGCACCAAAAACGTTTTGGATGCACCACTTAAATTTGAGTAATAACCTAATAATAAAACTTAGTTACAACTTACAAGCTATCAACCTATAACCATTTCTGTCCCACTGGGCCAGTTGTTGACGGAAGTGTTCGAAATAGAGTATAGGGTTCTATTTGTTCGATATGGCGTTCGACAGGATCGGTCCATTCAGCCCCTGGCTGCGAAGAGAGAATAGTCGGCCCACCCAATAACAAATAACATGATGGGATGGCCTCTTACCGCCAGTGCTGATATCCTCAGTTCCCGGCACCCCATTCATTGTAGTCAGCCTGCCAGAATCCTTTATGTCAAAGAGCGAAAAAAAAAGTGTCAGTCTTAGGTCTGATGGTGTCTTGTTTGCCTTCAGGAGAAAAATTTCAAACAGCATGTAAAACAAAATTTCAGCTAAAAGCATCAGCATCAGATGTACTTTAAGCACAGAAAAGGCTATAAACAATACTGGAATAAAAAAAGATCAGAACAGTAAAGTGTGTAAAAAAATATGTTAATGTTTGAGTGTTCTTTCACAGATTATGATTTCAAATTGCTTTGAAAAAAGACAATCACCTTCTGTAAAAAAAAAAAAAACATGTTTGGTATCCAAAATAATTTCAAAAAGACCTGCAGCATGACATTTTAGGCCACAAAATTCATAACTTAAAATAAAAAAAACTTGGGCTGTTTAAGTTTCATTAATTTTGTCTAATATCCAAACTTGCAGTACCAGAGGTGTGTGTGTGTTGGTGGTGGTGGGTGGTTGCTTGGATGCTATTCTGGTTAGTTTTACGTCGCCTGCTTTAAATTGTGTCAAGCAAACTCCTATCATTGTTTATTGTTTTGTATATTCATTGAATTACAATCGTTTCCCTCAAATTCTTTTCAAATCATACTCATCTTTTAATTTGTCAAATCAATTTCATCTTAGACAATTCTTGCAATATCATCACTTTTACATCTACATTACATGTCAAGAGTTTTACCCCAAAGACACATGGGCCATGTTTATATCTTCTTAATGAATCTGAACAAATTGCAAACATCTCTAGTGTGATTTGTCACACTAAGAAAACACCTCTGATTTGTCCCCTTTAGCCATCTTTGATCTGGCTGTGTTTAATGTTACCCAACAGATTTGTTAAAATATGGCATATGCCCACTTCTTGGCAATGGACTAAGTTGATTGGTCTGTAGTGATGGGCGGTGGGAATTTATCATGCAAGAAGATAGCGGCGAACATTGGTTTTGAAGGCTTGAAGATTGTACACAGGAGGGAAACAGTTGTCATTAGAGAGTTCAATAGAATTTCATTTAAACAAGGACCCAAGCTGACGAGAAACTAACCAGGAAGGCATTCAAGTAGAGCTGACAGTTTCTTGTTTGTGTAAAAAAAAAGCACACAACAAAAAAACACAACAAAATCACGACCACCGATCCTACACACACTGATACCATGCAGGGGGCGGACCGTACCATGTGTTCCACACAGGCGTACTGTGGGGGGGATAGAAAAACAGGTTCAGATAGAAAAAACAGAACCGTCCAAAATCAACACCAGCAGTGATCATACCATTCGCATAACGTTAGGACAATCTCAGCAACCTCAATACCAGAACAAAAATCATTACAAGCACTGAGTTCTCACAAATACACTGTTGATGATACAAGATTGTGAGAAAAGTCAGAAATCAAACCAGGGCTCTAGCCAGCGTCTGTTTTTCCGTCAATTGACGGAAATTTGCTGCGTGTGACGGAAAAATTTTGAAACCAATCCGTCAACTTTGACCGACAAAAATCTGATAAAAGCTCCTTGGTGGAAGCTACAGGCTGCTTGGGGACGCCGTCCACGGCCGTAAAAGCCACACACTGTTTGTTTTGCTATTGTTATGATTGTTGACAATGTGTGTCGGTGCCCTTTTGCATACGATAATCTCATTAAAACCCGTTTTTCAAGGTCTCAGTTCAGTTTCTCTAACTCCTGGAATAGTGTTTTCGTGGCAATGGGAATTGGCCGACGGAAAAAAATGTCGAGCTGGCTAGAGCCCTGAATCAAACCAAAATCAGTCAGCACTGCAGTGCAATAACTACCAAGGCAGCAAGGACAAAGAGAGAAAGTGCAGGATGCAAACATTTGTGTTATTCCAGAAACCTCAGGCCGTTCCAAGAGCAAAGAAAACAAAGGAATATCATCAGTGAGGCCAAACTGTGGTAACACATTCAGTCAAGCAAGACAGGCAGTTAGAAAATGGCTGAAGTGTAAAACCAAAACAGCAAATATTCCTACCTTGGCCACCTGCATCAGGACTATGCTGTGCTTAATGGACTCCAGCATGGCCTAGAAATAGAAATTACACACAGATGAAACTGTGTTCAAATTCATTAAGGGCGATACAAGATCGGTCACATTTGGGACTGCATCCTTCCAACTGTAGTGTATAGTAGAACCAGTCAGTATTTGTCCTAAGGTAGGTGACAGATGCTCCACTGAAATGTTGGTGAAAAACATTGATTTGGTTGTATACAAAGAACTGTGTTAACTAGTAATTTACCGACCTGATGACAGTATACTTCTCTTGATGTTTTGTTGCAATCAAATCAGGATTATACTAAATCTCAGACCTAATAACATGGAGAAGGTCTACACGAGCTATGTAGCACTGTGGTGGATTTACATGTACACTATGGGGGACTGATTACAAGTTAGTCATATATGTAGTTATACTTTAGCTGCTCCAGAATCACAACATGACAATGTGGCATTCTAAACTCTAACGGTTACTGTTATATGAACTTAGACGTGTCAACTACATGTGTCTAAGTTGGCTGGGAAATAATCTTAAATATATAATTCCACAAGTAAACATACAGTAACATGCATGGGCATACTCACATTTGAAACATCCACCAAGCTTTGCAATCTCTGAGGAAAGAAAAAAAGGAGGTTCAGAATTTTAAAAAAACTGTCTAACAGATGATATTTGAAAGTTTTCTATTGACAATTTATAACAATCCAGGTTAAGTGAAAATGTAATGGAGGAACACAGATACTTTTTACTTTTACTTTTTACTTTACAGTTACAAGTAATATCATACAGTGTACTTTTACTTTCCATAGAAGAAAAGTAAATGGAGAGAGGCGATTTAACAAACATGACATTTCTGATGATCTGTCCCAACAATCGAAAATCAAGAATTTTACCTTCTTCTCTTCCTCATCTTCACAGGCATCAGTCCTGGCTTCCAAAGCCTGTGGAAAATTATGAAGACAAGCAACACATTTAGAAAAACACACAATAAGTATAACCGAAACATTTTGATAATAAGTTAACATCCTGTCAAGTCTGTAAATAACTGCTAACTGCAGATATCAAAATAATTTCAACAGTACAACACTGTAGTCATGGAATAAAAATGTAGGGCATGCATTTATTTCTTGGATGTGAAGTTTGACCTGTTTTTAGACTTCTTTCATAAAATGTTAGGTGGGGTCATGTGGCATAACAACAGTAGAGTGTCTGGCCCAGGAGCCAGAATTCTTGGGTTCAAATTCTCTCATTTTTCTGATCTTAAGCCCTTGGGAAAGGCTCTTTACACGACTTTCCTCACTCCATTCAGGTGTAAAAATGGGCACCTGACTTCGATTGATGAAAGTACCATTAGGCATTACACTGAGATAAAAACCTGGCTAGAGCTCTGCGCTCCATTATGGAACATGTACATGTATGTTTAAAAGAATGAGAGCCCACCTTGGTCTGTTTGATGAGTATCTGTAGATAGGCGTCTGCCTCCATCAGTTTGGTGTCAAAGTCAGCTGTTGTAGTGATGGGGTGAGAGGTCACACTGGTCGGGAACTGGGGGAGAAACAGAAACGTCTTACTGTCAGTAAAACATACAGTACCCTCAAATCTGAGAGTACTGTTTTTCAGTCTACTAAAATCATATACTCGCACTGGTGCAGGTGTTTTTTTATTGCCCTACCCTATGAGGCATTATACTTCATTATTTCTCGAACTAATCCAAACCGATGGTTGATGGATCGAGTCTTTTAATGGTCAAATGTATTATGATTGAATGAATGAAATTTTATTAAAGTGTCTTGCATTTAGCTAATGCCCAGCCCGTGTGGGCTTATAAGACATGTACTAGTACCAACACACAGCTTTATCTTTAGTGTATTTTTTCTGTATCTAGAGTACCATGCAGTAAGTGTAACATACATCAAAACCTACACTAGGTGACTGGGAGTGGCGAGTGATGGTGTCTTCCAGTGCTGAGATCCAACGTTCTCTCTCATCTGCATCACGGGCTGCAGAAGTTATAGAAACATCCGTAAGCTTGTGTACAAATAGCACTCAGTACAGTCTACAGGAGACAGATGAGGTCCACCTGGCCATTTTGTTATGATCATACAACATACCATAACTGAATAGCAAGAAATTTATCTAACGTTACTTTTATCTTGTATTTAAATGTATTTCTTCAACATATCTTATTGTGACCTGCACTTATGCGAGATGTGGCAAAAATGTGCAATAATTATTCGTATAAGGTATTCATTCATATATTATTATTTTTACATTTAACCTAAGCTTCAAGAATCCTGTCTAAAAATGCCCACCTGTCCAATGTGACCACTTTTTATAAAGCCCCTTCATGGATAGTAGATGCTTAGTGCGTACTACATTGTACATGCTTCATGTAAGTTTTAATACCGGTACTGACAGCTTCAAATCTGAACTGTACTTTCTCTCTGCCAAGAGACACATAATTATTTTAATGGTTGTAGTGACTCAAAAGTACTTATTATCTTTTTCTAATACACTTACCCTGAAAGTGAAAGGTCTTGCCATCACAGTTGATAGTGAAAGTGCTGTCGTCTTCATCATCAATCCCGATCACTGCTCCCTGCACAGGGCACAAGGTATATGTCAATTTCGATCGCAATCTCTCCTAGGAGAATCGGCAATTCTACTGGATCGTGATCTCTACTGTGACATATACATCAACATATCTTACAGAATGTACAACTTACTACAAGCAGAATTTAAGGCCGCAACAATTGACTTTGTCGGTTTTTGGAGTACCACCATGAAGAAAGAAATTCAGACTCAGAGGGGAACGCCTGTACCTTGGTCCATACAGTTTCAAGGAGTAGATGTACATGTATGCACTAAGTAGTAAGTGCTGTCATATAAATAGTTAAGTCAAGTCAAGTCACCACCTTGCACTAAGTAAAGCATGTAAATTGTTCTCATATACCTAAAAGCTCTATGGATCAAGATGCTAAATTAAAGAGACCTTATTCATCCCAAAGTCAAGATTGTGACTTAAAGCTTATACGAAATTAAATCATCTATTTTTCACATTAATCATTATATTTGATATTTTCTGCAAACATTCAAGTTTTTATTTGCATTTAACAGCAGATCTATTCTAAGAAACCCGCCACCACTGAAGGTTCTACTCTAATCTGTCGTACCGCAAACATGTGGCCGGGGTCGTGGGGGTTGGTTTTGTCCTCAGTACCGATCCTGGCCCCCTGATAAGGAAAAGTAACATGGACACAAGAATTTGGAACATTAAGATATTTAGACTCTTAATTAGAGATTAGAGATCTAAATCAGAGATCTAATGTCAAATTTGCCCAATTGGCCAAGCACACCGGGCCACCTCTATTCTTCTCCATTTGCTTCTTTTACATGGTTGTGACTAAAATGTGCCTCCAAAAAGACAATCTCACAATTTGTTCATGTAACAATCTGGACCAGCAGGCTAAGGGTTTGATTACGTACTCTCTAGCAAAAGTTTGTCTCTGGCATTTTTTTACGGGTGTTTAGGCATTTTTGTCAGGCTTTCTATACAATTCTATACTGTTTTCTTCATGTCTGTCGGCAAAAAAACAGCGCCCGAGTCAATCCTCTGCTTGGAGAGTTCCCACTAAGTACCTAACACTTAGTAACCGTGACGGTTGGGTGTCATGCATTGCATGACAGTTTACCAGTTTGTCTTAAAAACAAACAAATAAACAAACAAGTCTCACCTTGAGTCTGACACATCCTCTCCTGGCACCCCGCATCATCTTGTCCTTGGACTGAAAAAAACAAACAATTTGTGAAGAAAAATCAGCGTGAAAAACTGCCTTTTTTCTAGCAGAAACAAACTGTTTTAACTTTTATTTAAATGATGCAAACTGTGGTCTCTCAGTCTTTGTGGTAGTTTTGTTTGTGTTTTTTGTTTCTTTATGGTGTCCTCTAAGTTAGTCTAACAGCAAGCATAATATGCTTTCAATACACTAGGTCCATTATTATTAATATTTCCTTTCTATCAATCACTAATAGTACATTAGTAACTTTCTTATTCAGTGATGACCTTTGGCCTTCTGGTAACGTTTGGGACAGTCCACTGATTTCACGTGATTCTGTCCCTGTATACGCTGCGTAAATACTAAGTACTGTTTTAGCGCGGTTTTGATGAGAAAATACAAGGCAAAAGTGTATCTAGTAGGAAAGAGTGAACGCTTTTGTTTATTATTTAATTAACTGAATCAAATTTACTTCGATCTTGACGTGAACTATCATCGCATCATCACTTTTCATAAATTATGGCAGCAAAATGTACTAAGCCACTATACGTATACTGGGGCTAAAACCTAAACCTTTCCCTATTCCTCTTCCTCTTCCGGTTGAAGCGACCACAATCATCTCGTTGATTATTCTGTCGCTATTCCCTATAGGTCAACTTCTCTTGTAAACCATTTCTGCTGTTGTTGCTGTCGTTATTCAAACCATTCGAGTCAATTTCAACAAAATTTGCACGCCCCGAAATCTGGACTGGTTGACACAAATTATTTACACAAAATCCATGCCCCCAATAAACGACATCGCCGACAAGCTTACGCCTTTCACGTTATCCTGAATGTCCGCCTTACCGTGTAGTATGACAACAGGCCTGTGCTGTCGTCCAACACGAACCAGCGATACTGCCATCCTTTCATCACGTTCGTCCATTTGGACAGCGGACCTTCCATCGTCACCGCCATGTTGGATAGTCGGCAGGAAGTGGACGGTCTCGTACCGGAGTTTATAACTTGGAGGTAAACACTTTGTTTAACAGTATTTGTTAAATAAACCGTTTAAATCGTACCAGAATAGAAAATATAACTCATAACAAATAACATAGAATTGATTCGCTTTCGATGAACGCTGTATTTATGCTAATACCACAAATCGTTCTCAATAAACTGCGTAGTGATACTATCTTATAGGGAACTTGCAAATATCATCAGAGCAGCAAGAGGGCGTTACTGAGTTGCCTCTGGATCAGTGAACAACTGTAAGTGTAACCTTCAACCTCGTGAAGTCGTGATGGATTCAATGTCTAGTAGATGGTAGCGCCGCGGTGAAGTCTTTAACCGCTACCAACGGTCGCTAGAGTAGGTAGGGTAGGGTTGGTAGGGTAGGATAGGGGTAGGGGTCAAGGATAGTTACGTTACTGGGGGTAGAGGTTAGGTCACAGTGTAGGGTTGGGTAGGGTAGGGGTTGGGTAGGGTAGGGGTGTAGGGTAGGAGTAGGGTAGCTAGGGTATATAGGGGTAGGACAGAGTGGAGTAGAGTAGGGTAGAGAGTAACGGTAACTGTAGAATAGAATAGAGTGGAGTAGAGTAGGCAACTTAGAGTACTAGAGTAGATTGAGAGTATCCGGGAGAGTAGAGTGAGAGTACTTAACCTACAGGAGAGTACTGACTAGTAGTAGTCGGTAAGGTCAGGGTACTGGGTAGAGAAGAGCGCAGTGCCTCTGTAGAGAAGAGCAGAGCAGCTTTAATAAGAGAGGTGAGGTGAGGTGAGGTGAGGTGGGGTGCTGCTCAGTTTGGACTGTTCTTCTGTTTGAGCCTGCCCAAGCTCACTCCACAACAATCTGGGCAAGACTCTGATCTCTGGGCCTGTCATAGTGTTAAAGTAACCATTATAACGTAAAAGCTATATAAGTAAACACAGATTGCCTTCGTATCGTAAGCTATCCGTATCTTGCGTTGTCTGCATGAACTAGTTTGAAGAACAAACCTCATGTATGACGGTAAATGTTATGTAACTGTTTATTTTGTTGATTGTATATTGTACGTACTGTTAACAGGGCTATGCCTCGGCTAGCTATATCAGTTGGCCCTTGGGTAGCCCTGATTGTATTTCTTACAACTGAATACATATATATATATATTATATATAAGAGGGAGAGAGAAGAAGGAGATAGGCAGACAGGCGGGAGACAGAGATGGAGAGAGAGATAAAGATGGGTGGAGAGATAGTGATGGGGAACTGCCACAGCATAAAGCCCTCTGGATCCATTCTTTAATATTAGGGCATATTTGAAGTGTGTGAGGTACTCATGCGTCAATGTTTTATTTTGCATCCTGTGTGTGTGTGTTTGTTTGTTTGTGTGTGTGTGTGTGTGTGTTTGTGTGTGTGTGTGTGTGTGTGTGTGTGTGTGTGTGTGTGTGTGTGTGCGTGTGTGTGCGCGCGTGTGTTTGTGTCTGTTTTCGGATGTTGTCAGCAAAATTTAGAACGTCTGGATGGATTGTAATAAGATTCGGTTTGTGGGTTTGTGTTGGGAAGAAGAATAAGACAAAGGTCAACATCGATTTCGGCCCCCCTGGTGTGTGAATGCTACTACAGCATAGCTTTCGTGTTTTGTGTCTTTTGTCCTAGACAGGCTATGGAGGTGTGATAGGGGATCACCGATACGGGATGACACCAAAAATTTTACTTCTGTCAACCCTCTGATCACAAACAGCTGATCTCAAAATCATATTTGATGTATGATTCTCGATAATTAAGCTCATTCTGGGGTATGCGTCAAGTAGGAATAAGGTAAATATAATTGAGGGTATACTAAGAGTATATAAGTGTTGTTCTCTCATGTATTTATACTTAATCCCGAGGCTTGTCCTGACTACCTGCGTGTAGCCACCACCAAGAGTGAATCAACAAGTTTTTCAGTTGGTCGATCTGGGCCATATAGTGCCATAGGGGCTCGAACGGGACAGCTGAAGATGGCCTATTTTCCACTTTATTTTCCACTTTGGTTTCTCACACGTTATGCACACAGACAAAAACTCGCGATTTAGCCCCTCCAATTATTAACTCCTTGATTTTCAGCCCCTGGCTGCGAATAGAGTGTAACAGTCCAACCCAATAACAACGGCACGGTCAGAGAAAAAGGCCTGATCATTTTTATTCTCTCCATAGTTTCATAAATAGAATATATCTACTTCTTAAGTGGCATCGGGTCTTTACCTTACTGACAATTTACAGAACTATAACTTAGTAATCAAATACCATTCAATCTCTACAACGTACTGCAAGTATTTGATTATTGCTTACCTTGATGTCTAACCTTCATAAACGTATAACTTAGTAAATATCAATACTCGCAATATTATCCTCTGAAATATTCTAGCCTTGACAGTTATGGTAAAATGTCAGCGATACAAAGCGGTCCTTCTGAAATTATCTCTCAGTAGACCATAAGGGCATTAGGTTTACGCGGAATTTCAACTTTCGTTAGCACTTTTTTATTTGTTTTAAGATAATTACAATGCTGCACATACCTACATGAAATAATAAATACTGTAAATCATTCGGAAAAAATATTAAGTTTACTGTTGTAACAAACGTTACTGGTAATCTTTGTTGCCTGCCCTCCTAATACGTAACCAATAACAATTTTTGGCGCTATCGTTAGAAGAGAAACATTCTAAACAATCAGGTAGGTGTTTTAAAAATGAGATAATTTATTTTTCGAATCTAGAATTGCCATTTTGCAAAATTTCAATGATAATGAGTACGATATTATTGGATGTTAGGGAGTCTGCATTATCATGTGATTACTGTTACTCTTGGTAATGTTCCCTTCAATCGTCTTTATCAATGGATGGCTTTTGTTCTGGGGGTAAACCTGCTTTGCCATATCCAAGGCTTCTTGGTAAAGTCCGATTGCTGTCCTGTGATTACCCAGGTTACTCCAGGCTGACCCCAGGTTGTTCAGTACGGTAGCAATGTGAGGATGTGCTGTAGTCGGACCATAGATACTCTTGCGCATCTGCAGTGCCTGTTCAAAGTAGCTGATTGCCTGTCTATCATTACCCAGGTTACTCCAGGCTGACCCCAGGTTGTTCAGTGAGGTAGCAATGTGAGGGTGTGCTGTAGTCGGACCATAGATACTCCTGCGCATCTGCAGTGCCTCTTCGTGGTAGCTGATTGCTTGTCTATAATTATCCAGGTTACTCCAGGCAACCCCCAGGTTGTTCAGTGAGGTAGCAATGTGAGGATGTGCTGTAGTCGGACCATAGATACTCCTGCGCATCTGCAGTGCCTGTTCAAAGTATCTGATTGCCTGTCTATTATTACCCAGGTCACTCCAGGCTGACCCCAGGTTGTTCAGTGAGGTAGCAATGTGAGGATGTGCTGTAGTCGGACCATAGATACTCCTGCGCATCTGCAGTGCCTGTTCATAGTAGCTGATTGCCTGCCTATTATTACCCAGGTTACTCCAGGCTAACCCCAGGTTGTTCAGTGAGGTAGCAATTTCAGGATGTGCTGTAGTCGGACCATAGATACTCCTTTTCATCTGCAGTGCCTGTTCATAGTAGCTAATGGCCTGTCTATTATTACCCAGGTGATTGCAGGCTGACCCCAGGTTGTTCAGTGAGGTAGCAATTTCAGGATGTGCTGTAGTCGGACCATAGATACTCCTTTTCATCTGCAGTGCCTGTTCATAGTAGCTAATGGCCTGCCTATTATTACCCAGGTTACTCCAGGCTAACCCCAGGTTGTTCAGTGAGGTAGCAATTTCAGGATGTGCTGTAGTCGGACCATAGATACTCCTTTTCATCTGCAGTGCCTGTTCATAGTAGCTAATGGCCTGTCTATTATTACCCAGGTGATTGCAGGCTGACCCCAGGTTGTTCAGTGAGGTAGCAATTTCAGGATGTGCTGTAGTCGGACCATAGATACTCCTTTTCATCTGCAGTGCCTGTTCATAGTAGCTAATGGCCTGTCTATTATTACCCAGGTGATTGCAGGCTGACCCCAGGTTGTTCAGTGAGGTAGCAATTTCAGGATGTGCTGTAGTCGGACCATAGATACTCCTTTTCATCTGCAGTGCCTGTTCATAGTAGCTAATGGCCTGCCTATTATTACCCAGGTTACTCCAGGCTAACCCCAGGTTGTTCAGTGAGGTAGCAATTTCAGGATGTGCTGTAGTCGGACCATAGATACTCCTTTTCATCTGCAGTGCCTGTTCATAGTAGCTAATGGCCTGTCTATTATTACCCAGGTGATTGCAGGCTGACCCCAGGTTGTTCAGTGAGGTAGCAATTTCAGGATGTGCTGTAGTCGGACCATAGATACTCCTGTACATCTGAAGTACCTGTTCATAGTAGCTGATTGCCTGCCTATCATTACCCAGGTCACTCCAGGCTAACCCCAGGTTGTTCAGTGAGGTAGCAATGTGAGGATGTGCTGTAGTCGGACCATAGATACTCCTGTCCATCTGCAGTGCCTGTTCATAGTAGCTGATTGCCTGCCTATCATTACCCAGGTCACTCCAGGCTGACCCCAGGTTGTTCAGTGAGGTAGCGATGTCAGGATGTACTGTAGTCGGACCATAGATACTCCTGTCCATCTGCAGTGCCTGTTCATAGTAGCTGATTGCCTGTCTATCTTTACCCAACCTACCCCAGGCTGACCCCAGGTTGTTCAGTGAGGTAGCAATTTCAGGATGTGCTGTAGTCGGACCATAGATACTCCTTTTCATCTGCAGTGCCTGTTCATAGTAGCTAATGGCCTGCCTATTATTACCCAGGTTACTCCAGGCTAACCCCAGGTTGTTCAGTGAGGTAGCAATTTCAGGATGTGCTGTAGTCGGACCATAGATACTCCTTTTCATCTGCAGTGCCTGTTCATAGTAGCTAATGGCCTGTCTATTATTACCCAGGTGATTGCAGGCTGACCCCAGGTTGTTCAGTGAGGTAGCAATTTCAGGATGTGCTGTAGTCGGACCATAGATACTCCTTTTCATCTGCAGTGCCTGTTCATAGTAGCTAATGGCCTGTCTATTATTACCCAGGTGATTGCAGGCTGACCCCAGGTTGTTCAGTGAGGTAGCAATTTCAGGATGTGCTGTAGTCGGACCATAGATACTCCTTTTCATCTGCAGTGCCTGTTCATAGTAGCTAATGGCCTGTCTATTATTACCCAGGTGATTGCAGGCTGACCCCAGGTTGTTCAGTGAGGTAGCAATTTCAGGATGTGCTGTAGTCGGACCATAGATACTCCTTTTCATCTGCAGTGCCTGTTCATAGTAGCTAATGGCCTGTCTATTATTACCCAGGTGATTGCAGGCTGACCCCAGGTTGTTCAGTGAGGTAGCAATTTCAGGATGTGCTGTAGTCGGACCATAGATACTCCTTTTCATCTGCAGTGCCTGTTCATAGTAGCTAATGGCCTGCCTAATATTACCCAACCTACTCCAGGCTGACCCCAGGTTGTTCAGTGAGGTAGCGATGTCAGGATGTGCTGTAGTCGGACCATAGATACTCCTGTCCATCTGCAGTGCCTGTTCATAGTAGCTGATTGCCTGCCTATTATTACCCAGGTTACTCCAGGCTAACCCCAGGTTGTTCAGTGAGGTAGCGATGTCAGGATGTGCTGTAGTCGGACCATAGATACTCCTGTACATCTGCAGTGCCTGTTCATAGTAGCTGATTGCCTGCCTATCATTACCCAGGTCACTCCAGGCTAACCCCAGGTTGTTCAGTGAGGTAGCGATGTCAGGATGTGCTGTAGTCGGACCATAGATACTCCTGTCCATCTGCAGTGCCTGTTCATAGTAGCTGATTGCCTGCCTATTATTACCCAGGTTACTCCAGGCTAACCCCAGGTTGTTCAGTGAGGTAGCGATGTCAGGATGTACTGTAGTCGGACCATAGATACTCCTTTTCATCTGCAGTGCCTGTTCATAGTAGCTGATTGCCTGCCTATCATTACCCAGGTTACTCCAGGCTACCCCCAGGTTGTTCAGTGAGGTAGCGATGTCAGGATGTACTGTAGTCGGACCATAGATACTCCTTTTCATCTGCAGTGCCTGTTCATAGTAGCTGATTGCCTGCCTATTATTACCCAGGTTACTCCAGGCTAACCCCAGGTTGTTTAGTGAGGTAGCAATGTCAGGATGTGCTGTAGTCGGACCATAGATACTCCTGTGCATCTGCAGTGCCTCTTCGTGGTAGCTGATTGCTTGTCTATTATTACCCAGGTTACTCCAGGCTAACCCCAGGTTGTTCAGTGAGTCGGCAATGTCAGAATGTGCTGTAGTCGGACCATAGATACTCCTGTCCATCTGAAGTGCCTGTTCACAAAAGCTGATTGCATTCATAAAATCACCCACACCGAGATAAGCATGCCCAATACTTGTTAGAAGTACTGATTTTTCCATTATGTCAGTTCCACCAGTTTGTTTCAGGGCCTCAAGATAGCAGCTGAGGGCTTGCTCATATTTGCATAACTCAGAGTACATCTTTCCTTGAACCCCTGTGGAATTTTCATACAAATCAGTAGAGAGATATGTTAGAAGTGGCTTCTTATCAGAGATTGAAGTTAAATATTGCTTCTTTTCAGACCATTCCTGCAGAACTTTTTTCAGAGGAACTGCTGTATAATAGTACCTGAAAAGCTGTTGGTCATTCGTTATATAGAAAACTGGTATTAATGCACTTGTTTGTACATTATCGTTGTGAATCGATGATCCATGCAGTGTTGTTTCAACTGAGGCCAAAGCTGACAGGTTTTCCTTCTGTCCACCATTTGCAATGTAGGTTCTTAGTCTGAGTTCAGCTGAGATGCTGGTAAGCACTTTCAGGTGGTGTGCATTGTTAGGACTGATCAATTGTTGTTTTTCCAATTCTTCCATTGTCTCCCAAACTGTGGTAGGTACAATGTGTGAAGACAGTGCCAAGCAGTCCACTGCTACAGCTGGGAAGCGATAGATGTCTTTCTTCACATCAGTCAGCCTTGCTGTAATTGTTTCCTTATTGCTGAACCTTTCAGTATTTTCCCTTAACATCTCCTGTGCCAGTCCTTGAGCCGTTTTACCCCCATCCGCTTTCAGTGTCTTCCCTGTCATGGCCATATATGTGTCAATCAAATACTTGTGGCCAGCTATCAGGCATGGGTTTCTCAAGATAGTGGCAAGGTGATATCCTTCAGTCAGGAATAATATGGCATCCTTTTGCAATTTTGAAGCCATGTTGCTTGGTGTGCAGATGAGATGACTGGGTGGTTCATCCATGGTTCCCTGTCTGCCAAGTGGAGTCTTGCTTGCCTTAGGCATGGAGCCGTCAAATGCAAACCCACGTGGTGTAACAGAGTCATAGTACCAGTTGTTAAGTGGATCTTTCGAGTAGAAATCATTGAGAGATTTTATTCCCAATGCTGGGAGAATTGTTTCTCCGAGGTTGACCACCTTAAGGTGTAGATAGTGGGTGAAGTTGAGGAAATATTCAAGACATTGCTCACTTTCTTCTTCTACCAAGATGGCAAACTCTAGGTCTGAGTATGGAGTTACCAGTCCTGTGGCCTGTGAACCCAAACCTACCATGGCATACTTACAGGGAGGGGGACCCATTAACCCAATGCACTCTTCTACAAGCAAGCTGATGAACTCCTTCCTTTGTTCTGCTATGTTCTCAAACAAGTGCCTGACAGCCTGAGCTCGTTGTGCCTCTATCTCTCTGACACGTGGGTCGTCCTCATCATGTACATAGGGATCCAGCTGCTGGTCAATGGTTTCCATCTCCAGCTTGATCTGGTCCCGCATCTCCTTCAGCTGTTTCTCGTGATTTTCTGTGTCATCTTGGCTCACATTAGAATTGATGTCTAAGATAAATTTTAGAAATGCCTTCTCGACTTCTTTAATAATTGTTTCTATGTTACCATTGAGGACTTGATCCTCTGACCTGGCTATTGCTGCATTGTAGAGCGCTGCTGCCTTGACAAAGTCTCCCCCGTCTCCTGTCTGCTGACCTCGCTTACTGTAGACATCCCCCAACTTGCACAGGGGCTCCACCTCTCTCTGGTACTGCTGGGCTGTAGGATCTGGGGAGGAAGAAGTTCTTGTTGTGTATTCTAGAAGTTAATTCAGACTCTTCGTCATATGTTTGCATTAAGAAGAAATTAATCTGGCATTGTCTTCTGTTATGTCAAGCAGACTTGGAACTGTCAGTATAGAATGTTTATCTTTACATTTACGCATCTCTATGAGCTTAAGACTTACTTAGAAGTCTAAAATCGTAGTTCGTCATATGTTCGTCTTACCTCTGACATGCACTACCTTGAGTGCTGCTGCAAAGTGCTGCTCGGCTGAGTCCAGGTCTGCCCTGGCAAGGGAGGAGTCACCTTCCATAAGGTGGTCTTTGTACTGCCTAAATGAAAGGTTATTGTGCTTAGGTAGGATTGCATGGACATACAACATCATATATCTAATATACAACATACTAATAGAGAATTTCAAGCAGTTTTAGATCCAGGAATACCACTTAAATTTATTTTTTCAGTCGGGTGTTTATCTTCTACAACATTTCTAGCTGCAACTCTGTTCATTCCTAGTTGCACAAATATTACAGCGCAGTTATTGTGTTATTTGCAGACATGGACAAACAGTTATAGTCACAGTTACGTCTATGAAGATCAGTAGATGTCCAGGTAATACCATATGCCCCAAAACAGTTACTCAAGCAACTGGATATGATTTTGGAAACGGTCAGGCGTTTCAGACAGCTATCCAGTGTCTTTCGTCAGTGACACTGGAGAAATACTGTTGGAGAGAGTTTTTGTATTCTGCCTGTGAATTAATAATAATATGCAACAAGGAAAGGAAGACAAGTAGTCCAAATGCATATCAATTCACAGCTAGGATACAAAAACTCTCTCTTACAAGATTTCTCGAGTGTCGTAGTCGCAGTTAGCTTGAATTTTTCGGTAAAATTCTCTCACCTTGAAATGTCTTGTTGGTCTTGAAGAGAGTCGGGCCTAGCGATGTTCCCAGACTGGTGCCCTATAGCTATATCTGGTGTTCCTTCTCTTGGTTCATCTGGTGATGGTTTCTGTATAGATTAAGCCACACGTGTCACACTAGTCTGAATCATAAATACTTGTGGACCCGCCGGACAGAAGCGCTTGGAAGCGCGGTGTGTAGCTGGTCGACTACTGCCCATTTAGTGTCAGGGATCCTTGCAGCATATGATCCAATACTGGACACTACTACTGTTGCTCATTCAATGCTTAGTACGTGAAGATAACGATTATATTAAAATGTATTATCAAAAATACATGGACATTTGTTTGAGTAGCCTGAAATGCTTTGTTTGTTCGTTTGAACCTTTATTTATTCATTGCTGCAAATTACAGTTTAGTACATAGTCATACACAAATCACCATTACTGAAAATAACATGTCTAAAATTACTCGCCTTTTTCACAATTTCTCTGATCTTCTCCGTGTATCTGATGCGATGTTCCAGAGTCAGTTTTGTCTCAGGATCCCCACATCTTGTCAGGGCCTTGCTGTACATGGCAGCTGCCTTGGGGAACTGGGATACATCAGATATTGCTTTGCCTTTCTGAAGGTAGAGATCTCCTAGTGACTTTAGAATCTCTAGTTCCAAGAACATGTCACTGTTCGCTATTGCAGTCACTAATGTTTCCGTGTAAGTCTCCTCAACAGAGTGCCAGGGTTTGCCGAATCTTCTGTCCAATTTGATACCAATCTCTGCCACTCTTACAACATTGCTGTTAGCAGTACCCCAGTAGTCTGGCAGCAACCACCGGAAGTGTAGACTGTACCCCTGCAGCAGTTGTCTGGAGAGTTTCTCCATGTACCCGATACGATGTTCCAATGTTTGTCCCATGTCTGGATCTGTGCAGCGCAGTAGGGCAGCAGCATACAGGGCAGCAGCCTTGTCAAACTCTGCTGGTTCTTTACTTAGCTTGGCTTTCTTAAGTATGAGGTCTCCAAGACTTTTCAGGACTTCCACCTCCATGAAGAGATCCTTTCTGATAATGGCGTCTCTCAGAGCCCGGCCATATCCAATTTCTTGTCCATGTTGACTCTTCAGGCACAGCTCCAAGTCTTGTAGCTTATTTGCCAGGCTGGTCATGTTGATATATCCCGATTATGAATCCTTAGTATATGAAGAAAAAAATTTATTTCGGGAAAATGTGTCACACTGGGGCGTTACTGAGTTGTATGTTTTAGGACTTTTACTTTCACTTTTATTTTCCATTCCTACCTGATATTACTTCCTCCACTAGCAAATCAGCTATTGTTTCAGACGCACATCTGTATTCCTGACTCGAGGGGAAAGGATTGTCTCATCTACGGTATAAACTGGAAATGATTTGAAAATGTTGCTCTTTCAATTAGTGGCCTTTAATCCTCTGTTGACCCCAAATGGGCTTATTTCTGTGCAAAATGACAACGGAAGCAACTAGGTGCCCAAAGATCTCATAGTTAACCCCCCTAGTCCTAACCTTATACCGAATTTCATAGCATCATCATATACGCCATGTTGGTAAACCACCACAAGAAAAACACCATTTAGTGACGAAAACATATTCTTCCTGGCGAAGTTGAGTACTCATCAAGAGCCCAAGTAGATTAAAAGTATGAAGGACCTATATCATATTAGGCTCCATAGTTTTTTTAACATATAATTTGCACGGTAACTGTGAAATCATCTCAGACTGAATTCATATGCAATTTGTAATTTGTACGTACGTGACGTGCCCAGCATTCAAATGCCATTCCGGAAGTGTGTGCAGAAAAGAGTAGACAAAGTAGACTCGCATAAATGTCACATGGATGCCTGAGAAATGAATAAATCTCACCTGTGAGAAGTGAATATCTGAGCAGCTGTGAACCCTCGGAGAGTCTTGCCTGTTAACGTTTCACCCCGCGCTTAGCTCAGTCTGGTATTACCGTAAATTATGGTTTTCCCCTCTGACTCATGTGGGACTTTCCATTACGCCCATTACGTCATGCCTACACCAGCATGCTTTCTTTACCTGGGCAAATAGCGACTTGGGACTGAAAGGTCATCTGTCACCAAACATGTTTACATTTACGGTTCATTGAGATCTGTGAATACCACACATACTGTAACGTTAGGCCATGTTGGAAATTTAGGGAGGTTCCAAACACCTGTTCCGTCTCTCCTTATCTCACATCTGTATAGATATTGATACAGGTTTGACGAATGCCAAGCCTGTTCTATTTTTCCTTGACATGTCGGGGTCGCCATGTTGTTCATTGGCACATTGTATTTATTCCGCTTAAGCAGCTAGATGAATAGTTGTTATATTTCTAAACAGAAGGAAGAGAAATTATTCCTTCATCAATAGGCTGGGTTTTTTGTACCTGGAGGTGCTTACATATTCCTCTTTCCCCTCAATGTACATGCTTGGAAGTCCATAAAATCAACTTAAAGTGGCCCTTATATGGAACTGGGCCTATTGCACTATAAGTCATAGGATTCGAAGAGTCAAAATGACAACACACACACACACGCGTACGCACACACTCACACACATGTACACATTTAGTACACACACACATAAAGAAACAGACACAAGTCAAGGGAAAAAAGGTCTGATCACTTTTATTCTCTCCACAGTTTCATAAATAGAATAAATCTACTTCTGAAGCAGCATCATGTTTTTATACCTTATTTACAATTTACAGAACTGTAACTTAGTAATAATCAACACTTGCAACATCATCCTCTGAAAACTTCTATTCACATCCAAAAATCACACATTTTCTTGCCAGATACACGCAAATATGGAGAAGATTTCAATGTACATAGTGCTGATGTACAAGTATCTGATTGAAACCTCTTTGGAAGTGAAACAACTTAAAAACGGTCAAAATAAATAATTTGAAAATAATAGCAGCCATGTTGGATTTGGCCCATTGCTTGATGATATGGCACACAAATTTGCAACATATCGCCATGGCAACAAGTACAATGTTTGGCGACAGAAACGGCTGATATCAGACAAAAAAGGGAAAACAAGTTTTGTTGCTTGCTGAAAATGAAAATATCAAATCTTTTCTGCTGCGCATAATTAAGCCAAAGTTCGAGAAAAAACACACTTTGTTCCAAGGCTACAGATCATCATTTTTGGAAAAGTTCAAAACCAATGCACAGCATCATTGAAAAGGATGAAACATTAACGGTACCACCTGAAACCAGCGCTTCAAAATCCTAAACTGAAACAGCCAGGGGACAATGAGCTTTCTTTCATACAATTAATATTTCTCTGAAAAATACACATGGTCCCATTTCTGATCATGTCACTTCCTTACTTTGATGCAGACAAGAAGACATTCAGACTGAATAAAAACTGAACTGTTACAAAAAATAAACAGAAAGCTTGAATGTCTGCTTCAATCATCTATGTGTACAATAGATCTATTTGTTGACTTTGCCTACCTCTAAACCAATTAAAACAAAGGAAAAGTAATAGAAAAACTAAGAAAAGTGTTGCCTTCATCAATTGTCCATGTACAATAGTGCTACTTGTTTCATACCATGTCTTATGATGTTGTATATTAAGTAGAGATACATTAACAGTTATGAGTAGTACAGTATTGCACAAATACTATTCCCTTATTTGGTGTTTGCACATGACATCACAGCCATCTGCCATGCTGGTTGGTTGAATCTGGAGGAGTCAGACTTTTATATTTGTACACGTCTAATTCAATGTGTATTTAGACCACTAACAGTTGATTTTTTAGTTCTCTGGTGATAAGAAATAAGGGTAAATTGGAATACAAACATGAAAACAGGTGGAACATCTCTATTTTGGCATGCACAGCAGTTCCAGAGTGTGCTAGTTTGCAAATGTTGTCTTTCTAAGAAAATCTGTCATTCTGTAAAAAATTGTGGTGGTTTTACATTATAATGTTGACAATCTAACTCCATACAGAAATTCAAGTTCATGTGGTAACCTCCAGATTCAACGAGAAGGGGCTGCACGAGCAACCTCCATGGAGGAGCTCTACAGAGCTGACCTCCATGGAGGTTGCTCGTTCAGCCCTCCATCTCCACCGTGCGAGCTCTATGCGCTATGAATACAAACACTTGGTTCTCGTCACCTTCATGGAATTTTTAGTACGACATGGAGGAGGTTCTCTCGTAGAGGACAAACAACCGGACTGAACAGCTGCACGCAAAACATGGTACACGGGCTATGAATGTTTTTTGATTCACGTCACCCAAAACACCAATTGATCTTAGCGCTCTATACAGTAACAGAGGGCTGTTTGAGTAGCGCTCTACGGGTTATGACTGTAAACACTTGGTTCACGAAACCCAAAACAAATCGGTCTTAGGGCTCCATTCAGAGATACTGTAAACAACAAACACACGGAGCCGATAGCTGTTTGAGCAGCTCCACGGGCTATATGAAGGTAAACACTTGGTTCACGTCACCATCAACAAATCGGTGTTTAGGGCTCTATACAGGGATACTGTAAACAACAAACACACTGAGCCGATAACTGATCGAGCAACTCCACGGGCTATATGAATGTAAACACTTGGTTCACGTCATTATCAACAATTCGGTGTTTAGGGCTCTATACAGGGATACTGTAAACAACAAACACACTGAGCCGATAACTGATCGAGCAACTCCACGAGCTATATGAATGTAAACACTTGGTTCACGTCACCATCAACAAATCGGTGTTTAGGGCTCCATACAGAGATACTGTAAACAACAAATACACGGAGCCGAAAGCTGTTTGAGCAGCTCCACGGGCTATATAAATGTAAACACTTGGTTCGCGTCACCATCAACAAATCGGTGTTTAGGGCTCCATAGAGAGATACTGTAAACAACAAACACACGGAGCCGATAACTGATCGAGCAACTCCACGGGCTATATGAATGTAAACACTTGGTTCACGTCACCCAAAACAAATCGGTCAGAGGTCTGTCCAAGCAGCCCTCTACGGGCTTTGAATGTAAACATTTGGTTCACGTCACCCAAAACAAATCGGTCAGAGGTCTGTCCAAGCAGCCCTCTACGGGCTTTGAATGTAAACATCTGGTTCACGTCACCCAAAACAAATCGGTCAGAGGTCTGTCCAAGCAGCCCTCTACGGGCTTTGAATGTAAACATTTGGTTCACGTCACCCAAAACAAATCGGCCAGAGGTCTGTCCAAGCAGCGCTCCACGGGCTTTGAATGTAAAAATTTGATTCAAGTCACCCAAACAAATCGGTCTTAGGGCTCTATACGGTAAACGGAGGGCTGTTTGAGCAGCTCTACGGGCTATATATGTAAACATCTGGTTCACGTGAATTACCCAAGAAAGTGAATATTTTTTTCTTCAAGCGGATTTTTGGTCACAGAATAGTGAGTTGGGAAAAGTACTAGTAGTCGGAATTTATCGGTTCGCTCCCTTCACGTGGTGACCCAACCTCTGCTGAGAGAATACTGATACTTGTTTGCCATTGTAAAGAATGCAGAAACTTCGCACCTTTATGCTAATTCTGTTTTGGTTTACTTCAGGCTCAGCCCTGTAACAAGTTTGTAGACATCTTTGGCAAATTATCCTCCTTTGCTGGCTAATTCCTTCCCCAGCTTATGTTACTTTTTTAATGCCACCGGAAATCTGCTTGGAGATTAACATTTTTGGTTCAATACGAAAAAAACAACACATGCATATGGCTTCATAAAGATATATTTTGACCTGTTATGAGGAGATCTCTAAAGAAGGGGTGCCTGCTTTTATAAGAATATAACGGCTTTCGTAAAATGTAAGAATTTATAGTTATTTTATACGATTCATTACCAAAAAACACACGGATTTGAATTCAAATGAGCTTTGCGAAATGCACACTAAATTTGCGACTAGTAGAGCTCTTATGTATTCCGTAAAAACAAGGACGTTCTATCAGACATTGGTAAAAACAACCCATTAATTGAATGAAGCGGTTTGTTGGCTCTCGCCAGGAATGCCCGAAGTTCGCACCTCCGTGCTAATCCGAAATCGCCCTTACCACACCAGGACACTGACGCCGGAAGCAGCTGGCTTATCGTCGTATAACTTTCCAAGCAGATGTTGGTCGAGTAAAATTTCCCCGCTGGTCCTACCGGCATATGAGATGTTCACAATGTTGAAGACTCTACTAACCTGTACATGCTAGATTGGAGAGTGGGTCATGTAGTCTGGTAGAGCAAAAATGATACAAGGTCCTTGGGAACAGTACTATAATGTCAAAGTACAGTTTTCGCAAACTATCTTTGACTACTAGTATTGAATCAATATTAATCTCAAAGGTTTTAATATTGAACACAAGTTTGTAAGCTCTTCACAATTCAGGCAAAGGACACCTTTTGTGATCACTACACTCCTTCGTCTGAGTTTGGTACTTATTAAGTCTATTAACCTTAGGCCTGATCTGATTGGCGATCAAAGAAACACACAAATCTGACTTAATTCATATGAGTTTTACGGAATCCATACGAACCTTTAGAGCTCGTATGAATTCCGCAAATATGTCCTGAATACACCCTGTAACGACAGACATGGTACATCATGTATGCTTCACCTTCAAGAAATCATATTTCTCAAACCACCCCCTTCCCACCACACTCACAAACACGACTGTAACAATGATTACCACACTCACAAACACGACTGTAGGTTTTAATATCCAACACTAATGGTGGGTACAAGCAAGGAGGTGAGAAAACTTTCTTAGTACGAGGTTTGCAACATTGGTGGGTACTGTTATAAACCATCATTACTACATACCAATTATCAAGTACCATTATATAATCTATATCATTATTCTATTGGAGAACTTTGCACGCTAATATGAGGTTTCTCCCATTCAAGCACGTATCCCGCTCCACTTAGAATGTACCCGCAGTCGCCTTCGGTGCACTGTCTTCGAACGGGACTGTATTTTATGGGGGGGGGATCTTGGTTCGCGATTTTAAACACTACATAAGTTCTCTTAGACATTACATAAGTTCGAGCAAGGACGTTCGAGGAAGGGGGTTTGCCGAGGAAGGGTGTTCGCTTAGGAAGGGAGTTTGCCGAGGAAGGGAGTTTCGCCTTCCACAGCAAACTGGCACAAGACAACCTAGCCAACGTTGAAAATCGTAATCCCCTTCCCCCCACCCCAAAACCAGACCTGTTCGAAGACTGCAACTGAGGATATACTAGTACCCGCAGGGGGTTTATACATATATCATTATCTGTATTTTTTTATGTTACGACTTAACCTTTGCTTTATCAATTTTTCTAGAGTAACCGATAACAAAGGCATAAAGCACTGTACATGTACAACTGATGAAAAATACATTAGATACCTACAGCACCCACTGATCTCTATCCATATAAACATTGCACACGGTAGGCCAAGTTTAGATTTACAGCTCAAATGGTTCTAAAGAAAAATGTTATGTTACTGCCAGTTACTGACCAACCTATCTTTGATGTTCATGATCCTCAGAATCAACACTTGTACATGTATGGAAAGGTTATTTGCAACAAATTACTTCATACAGAGGTTTCGAGAAGCTCGTTGTTCTGTCAAGCAGAGGTTGGTGGGAAAATCGCGACCTTTTCCTTTCATAACTTTTTTCGACCTTCAAAAAAAATATGAATCAAAGGAAATGGTCACGATTTTCCCCACGGACCTCTGTTTGGGGACTACGTCATAGGCCAGAAAGCCAGCTGCTTCTGGCGTCAGTGTTCTGGTGTGGCAAGGACGCGCTTTGAGACGATTTCTGATTAGCACGGAGGTGCGAACTTTCAGCTTTCCTTGCGAGAGCCGACATATAAACAATGCACCGCTTGCTTCATTCAATAATCGGGTTGTTTTTTGTTCTTTCAACCTTTGTATCAAACCAAGGATTTTTTAAGCTCCTTGATCAAACCATACAAAAAATTAATAATTATTACAAGTGTTTGTGTGCATTGCGCGCGCGCGCGTGTGTGTCGGGGGGGGGGGGGCGTTCTGTTGCCCACTTTGCAAAAACAACATGTGGTTGCATAAAAGAAATATTTAGACCTGTTGCAAACCTCGTTCCAAGGACGTATTACCTCATTGCCCGTATCCGACAAGGATGGGTGGATTTGTTTTGGGTGACGTGAACCAAGTGTTTACATTTATATAGCCCGTGGAGCTGCTCAAACAGCTATCGGCTCCGTGTGTTTGTTGTTTACAGTATCTCTGTATGGAGCCCTAAACACCGATTTGTTGATGGTGACGTGAACTAAGTGTTTACATTTATATAGCCCGTGGAGCTGCTCAAACAGCTTTCGGCTCCGTGTGTTTGTTGTTAACAGTATCTCTGTTAAGCCCGTGGAGCGCTGCTTGGACAGACCTCTGACAGATTTGTTTTGGGTGACGTGAACCAAATGTTTACATTCAAAGCCCGTAGAGGGCTGCTTGGACAGACCTCTGACCGATTTGTTTTGGGTGACGTGAACCAAATGTTTACATTCAAAGCCCGTAGAGGGCTGCTTGGACAGACCTCTGACCGATTTGTTTTGGGTGACGTGAACCAAATTATTACATTCAAAGCCCGTAGAGGGCTGCTTGGATAGACCTCTGACCGATTTGTTTTGGGTGACGTGAACCAAATGTTTACATTCAAAGCCCGTGGAGCGCTGCTTGGACAGACCTCTGACAGATTTGTTTTGGGTGACGTGAACCAGATGTTTACATTCAAAGCCCGTAGAGGGCTGCTTGGACAGACCTCTGACCGATTTGTTTTGGGTGACGTGAACCAAATGTTTACATTCATAGCCCGTGGAGCTGCTCAAACAGCTATCGGCTCTGTGTGTTTGTTGTTTACAATATCCCTGTAAAGAGCCCTAAACACCGATTTGTTGTTGGTGACGTGAACCAAGTGTTTACATTCATATAGCCCGTGGAGCTGCTTGATCAGTTATCGGCTCAGTGTGTTTGTTGTTTACAGTATCTCTGTATGGAGCCCTAAACACCGATTTGTTAATGGTGACGTGAACCAAGTGTTTACATTCATATAGCCTGTGGAGCTGCTCAAATAGCTATCGGCTCCGTGTGTTTGTTGTTTACAATATCCCTGTAAAGAGCCCTAAACACCGATTTGTTGATGGTGACGTGAACCAAGTGTTTACATTCATATAGCCCGTGGAGCTGCTCAAACAGCTTTCGGCTCCGTGTGTTTGTTGTTTACAGTATCTCTGTATGGAGCCCTAAACACCGATTTGTTGATAATGACGTGAACCAAGTGTTTACATTCATATAGCCCGTGGAGCTGCTCGATCAGCTATCGGCTCCGTGTGTTTGTTGTTTACAGTATCTCTGTATGGAGCCCTAAACACCGATTTGTTGATAATGACGTGAACCAAGTGTTTACATTCAAATAGCCCGTGGAGCTGCTCGATCAGCTATCGGCTCTGTGTGTTTGTTGTTTACAGTATCTCTGAATGGAGCCCTAAGACCGATTTGTTTTGGGTTTCGTGAACCAAGTGTTTACAGTCATAACCCGTAGAGCGCTACTCAAACAGCCCTCTGTTACTGTATAGAGCGCTAAGACCAATTTGTTTTGGGTGACGTGAATCAAAAAACATTCATAGCCCGTGTACCATGTTTTGCGTGCAGCTGTTCAGTCCGGTTGTTTGTCCTCTACGAGAGAACCTCCTCCATGTCGTACTAAAAATTCCATGAAGGTGACGAGAACCAAGTGTTTGTATTCATAGCGCATAGAGCTCGCACGGTGGAGCTGGAGGGCTGAACGAGCAACCTCCATGGAGGTCAGCTCTGTAGAGCTCCTCCATGGAGGTTGCTCGTGCAGCCCCTATTGGATTCAACTGACCAGCAATGCTTGCAAACACACTTTTAAACCACGGAGTATGTTATTTGCTGATGCTGGACACTACAAATATGCATAGAAGTTCATATTCCTGTCTGCTACTACCGAGGTAATAATAGTGTCAAATCATGTTATTTACAGGAACATTCAACATGCATTACAGATACGTAACACTGTACTGTGACACTGTACTATACAGGGCTGTTGCGTGCTAATACGCATGTCGATGACCAGGCATGACGTCAGCAATATAAGACGGGTAGCACAACGCCGAACGTAAAGATGACGCAGAACAGTTTGTAGCGGGACGTCAGGTGACGTAATATTCGGTCAGGCAGAGTTGGCTCGTCCTCTGTGACGTCTGGAAATATGATACTGATGTCAAAATGTTGCAGACTTTGTGTTCAACATGGGCGAAATGTTGCAAACTGTCTTAAAAGTAACATGGGCAAAATGTTGCAAATTGTCTTAAAAGTAACATTACAGACTTTTTGTGTGTGTCGTCTTTTCGTTTCCTTGCCTGAAAAATTTCCTATAAAACCGACGTGGGATAAGCACTGAAAGTAAAAGATTGAGACAAAAAGAAGATATACCTCTCAACACGTCCAATATTGTAAGTTGTTTGTCACAATTCTAGATTGGAGCTAGAAGGGAGCTAGATAAAGAGGGAGAAACGTCTAGAGAACTAGATAGAACTAGAAAGAGAGCTAGGAAGGGCTAGACAGAGAGAGATAGAAAATTAGAGATACAGAGAGATAGAAAGAGAGAGAGAGGTAGACAGAGAGGGACAGAGAGATACAGAGAGAAGGAGAGGGATAGGAGGACTCAGTCACAGCAGCAAAGCCCCTTCTTATTTATGAAAGGCCAATGTAACGTGTGTGAGACGAGAATGGTATGATAAAGTACCGACCTGAACACAAGCGTGAACCGTGCTCTCGTCGCCGTTGGTTGCCTTCGGGTGTTTGTTCTTCTTCCCCGGCACTAGAAGTCGGAGCGGAAGCCTGTCCACCCCCCTGAAACTCATATACATATGAGCGGGGTAATACTGCCTGAGGTTCCGCATACACACTGTTCGAGTCAGGAGGATCCGAAATTATCCTCCCGTCCGCCTGTCTACGACCACCGTCTTCATGCCACTGCAATTGTATCGGTTCTGGTTCCTCGTACGTGTCTTCCGAGAAGTTAGGAGAAGAATTTTTCGAGACGCAACCCTCTCCGTCAAGTTTATTCAAACCTCAAACCAACCATTGAGGGGTGTTCTGGCTAGTCTCTGTTTCTCTTCTCTTCGACTGCCAGACCGCCGCCCTGTGTGGAATCGCACGCTTGGCACAATGTCGCTCCCCTCAACAATACATAATGGGTTATTTACTGGCTGGGCTTGCTCGTGGCCGCCATGGTTAGAGATATTGCTGTTGAGTATGCTCTACTAGTATCGTTCACGTCATTTCTTATCAAGGCAGTGGTAATTGTCTGGGACATAGTCAACAATTGTTGTTTTCCACCTTTGCACATGCACAACAGTGTGATAACCGCCTGGAACAAGGGTCGTGGGAGCTGCATCTCATTTCCGCCTTCATCGTGGAGAGAATATGGCCTAGATGTTCATGTCAATGTTTCATTTTCCCCCGGGGTATGGTATTGTTTTTTTTTGTGTGTGAGTGAGTGAGTTTTTTTCCTATATTTGTGGTGAGCATAATAAATTCAAAACGCCTGGATGGATTGTAACGATAATGATATTTGGTATGTGGATAGATATTGAGAATACATAGATCGATTTTGGTCCCCCTGATGTGTGACCTTAAAACTGCCGCAGAATTTCTGGAATTTCTGGATCTTCGGTCCATGACACGCTATGGTTTTGTTTATTCGTGTACGGAATCTACAGGTCGGGAATCTAAGGGAGTACAGGTCAGATCTAGAGTTGATAAAACTAGTCGTCGGCCATTTGCTTTTTTAACACCGTCTCCCCGAGTCACACCCGGCCCCTGAAGCTGTTCAAATAAATAAATGAATGCGCCCCCTTAAAGTTCGGCAGTGAATTCTTAACGAACTAGTAAGAGACACGCCAGTACCAGGCCACTACTACCTACCCATTGCATGAAGTTCAACCTTCTTTCTTTCTTTACATCATTTAATGCGCCACATGAAATAGAATACATGATTATACAACTTTACTAAAGACGCTCAAAGATACAGAATTATAATCTTTACACATAAACAAAGAAATTCACATTTCTCTGTCATGACATAACTCATACAACTTCAAGTCGGAAGCATACAACAATCTGTTTAAGCCCCTCTTGCCCGATTACCACCGGAGCACTTCTATAACAATAACAAAAGTTTCTAACATAAGGATTCTAAGATGAAATAAGATAAGAGAGATAAAGCGTATGATGGAATCCTGTAAAATAATTCATTTCCGAAGTACAATTACTGCCTTTATCATGGATGACTTTCCCCTGAGGGTGCAGCTATCTCGCTATATTCAAAGCTTCTTGACAGAGAGTGAGTGCAAAGTGGTTATAACTGAGGTAACGTTAGTACTAGTATACCAAGCTGTCCCCGTGTTGCAGAGTGAGGTGGAAATGTGAAGATGTACTGTTCTTTGATCAAAGATACTCATGTACATCTGCAGTGCGTGTTCATGATAGTTAACTGCTTTTCTTTAATTACCCAGGCTACTCCATGCTGACCCCACCTCGTTGAGTGAGATGGGGTCAGCATGCAGTGCCTTTTCGTGGTAGCTGCTGCTTTTCTATAATCACCCAGGTGGCGCCAGGCTGACCTCAGGTGGCTGAGTGAACTGACAATTCTAGGGTGACCCGAGGCAGATCAGTGAGGTAGTACTGTGAGGATGTGCTGTTATAAAGGAGATACGCTCTCCGGCGGCAGAGAATGATCACTGACGCTCAATGGTTGCCGTGACCGAGAAACAATCTTTATTCTTCTTTGAACTGACAAAACAAATTCTTACCACATATACTTGACAGGTCATTAATTAACAGTGATCTTTCCTTTCTTCTCCCTTATCTCCTCTATCGTCATCAGAAATACAAGATATTTATCAGTGATTATCAGTTTCTGATTTCTTGGAATTCTCAGTCTAAATTAACATGTGGCCAACATGCCCTCTGTTACACTCTGATCTGATCATAGATATTCCTTTGCAACTGCTCTGCCTGTTCATGATGTCTATCATTACCCAGCCTTCTCCAAGCTTAAAAGCTGTTCAGTGAGTTGGCAATGTGCTGTAGTCGGACCATAGATACTCCTGTACATCTGCAGCGCCTGTTCATAGTAGCTGATTGCCTGCCTATCATTACCCAGGTTACTCCAGGCTAACCCCAGGTTGATCAGTGAGTCAGCAATGTCAGAATGTGCTGAAGTCGGACCATAGATACTCCTGTACATCTGGAGTGCCTGTTCATAGTAGCTGATTGCTTGTCTATCATTACCGAGTTTGCTCCAGGCTGACCCCAGGTTGTTCAGTGAGGTAGCAATGTCAGGATGTGCTGTAGTCGGACCATAGATATTCCTGTACATCTACAGTTCCTGTTCATAGTAGCTGATTGCTTGTCTATCATTACCGAGTTCGCTCCAGGCTGACCCCAGGTTGATCAGTGAGGTAGCAATGTCAGGATGTGCTGTAGTCGGACCATAGATACTCCTGCTTATTTGCAGTGCCTGTTCAAAGTAGCTGATTGCCTGTCTATCATTACCCAGGTTACTCCAGGCTGACCCCAGGTTGTTCAGTAATATTGCAATGTTAAGATGTGCTGTAGACGGACCATAGATACTCCTGTACATCTGCAGTGCCTGTTCATAATAGCTGATTGCCTGTTTATTATTATCCAGGTTACTCCAGGCTTCCCCCAGGTTACCAAGTGAGGAAGCAATGTCAGGATGTGCTGTAGTTGGACCATAGATACTCCTGTACATCTGCAGCGCCTGTTCATAGTAGCTAATTGCCTGTCTATCATTACCCAGGTCACTCCAGGCTGCCCCCAGGTTGTTCAGTGAGTCAGCAATATTAGGATGTGCTGTAGTCGGACCATAGATACTCCTGTACATCTGCAGTGCCTCTTCGTGGTAGCTGATTGCCTGTCTATTATTACCCACTGGCAGGTTACTCCAGGCTAACCCCAAGTTGTTCAGTAATATTGCAATGTTAAGATGTGCTGTAGTCGGACCATAGATACTCCTGTACATCTGCAGTGCCTGTTCATAGTAGCTGATTGCCTGTCTATCATTACCCAGGTTTCTCCAGGATAACCCCAGGTTGTTCAGTAATATTGCAATGTTAAGATGTGCTGTAGTCGGACCATAGATACTCCTGTACATCTGCAGTGCCTGTTCATAGTAGCTGATTGCCTGTTTATTATTATCCAGGTTACTCCAGGCTTCCCCCAGGTTACCAAGTGAGGTAGCAATGTCAGGACGTGTTGTAGTCGGACCATAGATACTCCTGTACATCTGCAGTGCCTCTTCGTGGTAGCTGATTGCTTGACGCATCATCTCATCGCGGTGCAGGCGACTGTAACTTTCCTCCAGTCCCTTCTGTTGGCTAGGTGGCGTAACAGCTTGACTATAATGTCGGCTAGGTGGCATAGCTGCTTGACTATAGTCACCCAGGTTACACCAGGCACTCCCCAAGTTGGTCAGTGAGGTAGCAATGTGAGGATGTGCTGTAGCCGGACCATAGATACTCCTGTACATCTGCAGTGCCTGTTCATAGTAGCTGATCGCCTGCCTATTATTACCCAGGTTACTCCAGGATAACCCCAGATTGTTCAGTGTGGTAGCAATGTGAGGATGTGCTGTAGTCGGACCATAGATACTCCTGCTCATTTGCAGTGCCTCCTTGTGGTAGCTGATTGCTTGTCTATCATTACCCAGCCTTTTCCAGGCTTCCCCCAGGTTGATCAGTGAGGCAACAATGTGAGGATGTGCTGTAGTCGGACCATAGATACTCCTGCGCATCTGCAGTGCCTCTTCGTGGTAGCTGATTGCTTGTCTATGATTACCCAGGTCACTCCAGGCTGCCCCCAGGTTGTTCAGTGAGGTAGCAATGTGAGGATGTGCTGTAGTCGGACCAGAAATTCTCCTGTACATCTGCAGTGCCTCTTCATGGCATCTGATTCCTTGTCTATTATGACCCAGCCTATTCAAGGCACACCCCAGGTTGGTCAGTGCGGTAGCAATTTGAGGATGTGCAGTAGTCGGACCATAGATACTCCTGTGCATCTGCAGTGCCTCTTCTTGGTAGCTGATTGCCTGTCTATCATTACCCAGGCTAGTCCAGGCTGACCCCAGGTTGCTCAGTGAGGCAGCAATGTCAGGATGTGCTGTGGTCGGACCATAGATACTCCTGCTCATCTGCAGGTCCTGTTCATAGTAGCTGATTGCCTGCCTATCATTACCCAACCTTCTCCAGGCTGACCCCAGGTTGTTCAGTGAGGCAGCAATGTCAGGATGTGCTGTGGTCGGACCATAGATACTCCTGAGCATCTGCAGTGCCTGTTCATGGCAGCTGAGTGCCTGTCTATCATTTCCCAGGTTGCTCCAGGCTAACCCCAGGTAGTTCAGTGAGGTGGCAATGTCAGGGTGGGCTGTAATCTGACCATGGATACTCCTGTACATTTGAAGTGCCTGTTCACAAAAACTGATTGCATTCGGAAACTTGCCCACACCGAGATAAGCATGCCCAATATATTGTAGAAGTGCCGATTTCTCCATTATGTCAGTTCCATCAGTTTGTTTCAGGGCCTCATGAAAGCATCTGAGGGCTTGCTCATGTTGGCATAACTTAGAGTACATCATTCCTTGAACCCCTGTGGAATTTTCATACAAGTCAGAGGTTGAATTAAGAACTGGCTTCTTTTCTGACCATCCATGCAGAGCGTTTTTAAGAGGAATTGCTGTATAATAATACCTGAAAAGTTGTTTGTCATTGGGTACATGGAAAACCGGTATTGATGCACTTGTTTTTACATCATCTTTTTGTGTCGATGATTCATGCGGTGCTATTTCCATTGTGGCCAAAGCTGACAGATTTTCCTTCTGACCACCATTCGTAATATAGGTTCTGAGCCTGAGTTCTGCTGAGATGCTGGTAAGCACTGTCAGGTGGTGAGCATTGTTGGGACTGATCACCCGTTGGTTTGCCATTTCTTCTATCGTCTTCCAAACAGTAGTAGGTACAATGTGTGACGACAGTGCCAAGCAGTCCACTGCTACAGTTGGGAAGCGATACATATCGTTCTTTACGTTAGTCAGCCTTGCGGTAATTGTTTCCTCATTGCTAAACCTTTCAACATTATCCCTTAACATCTCCTGTACCAGTTGTTGAGCCATTTTACCCCCATCAGCTTGCAGTATCTTCCCCGTGATGGCCATGTATGTGTCAATCAAGTCCTGGTCTCCTGCTAGCAGACATGGGTTTCTCAAGATAGTGGCAAGGTGATATCTTTCCTTCAGGTATGATGTGGCATCATTTTTCAATTTCGAAGCCATGTTGCTTGGTGTGCAGATGAGATGACTGGGTGGTTCATTCATGGTTCTCTGCCTGCCAAGTGGAGTCTTGCTTGCCTTAGGCATGGAGCCGTCAAATGCAAACCCACGTGGTGTAACAGAGTCATAGTACCAGTTGTCAAGTGGATCTTTCGAGTAGAAATCATTGAGAGATTTTATTCCCAATTCTGGGAGAATGGTTTCTCCGAGGTTGACCACCTTAAGGTGTAGATAGTGGGTGAAGTTGAGGAAATATTCAAGACATTGCTCACTTTCTTCTTCTACCAAGATGGCAAACTCTAGGTCTGAGTATGGAGTTACCAGTCCTGTGGCCTGTGAACCCAAACCTATCAGGGCATACTTACATGGAGGGGGGCCCATTAACCCAATACGCTCTTCTACAAGCAAGCCTATGGACTCCTTCCTTTGTTCTGCTATGTTCTCAAATAAGTGCCTGACAGCCTGAGCTCGTTTTGCCTCTATCTCTCTGACAACTGGGTCGTCCTCATCATGTACATAGGGATCTAGCTGCTGGACGTCAATAGTTTCCATCTCCAGCTTGATCTGGTCCCGCATCTCCTTCAGCTGTTTCTTGTGTTTTTCTGTGTCATCTTGGCTTACATTAGAATTGATGTCTAAGATAAACTTTAGAAATGCCTTCTCGACTTCTTTAATAATTGTTTCTATGTTACCATTGAGGACTTGATCCTCTGACCTGGCTATAGCTGCATTGTAGAGTGCTGCTGCTTTGACAAAGTCTCCCCCGTCTCTTGTGTGCTGACCTCGCTTACTGTAGACCTCCCCCAACTTGCAAAGGGGCTCCACCTCTCTCTGGTACTGCTGGGCTGTAGGATCTGGGAAGGAAGAAGTTCTTGTTGTGTATTCTAGAAGTTAATTCAGACTCTTCGTCATATGTTTGCATTAAGAAGAAATTCACCTGGCCGTGTCTTTTGTTACGTCAAGCAGACTTGGAACTGTCAGTATAGAATGTTTCTCTTTACATATACGCATCACTATGAGCTTAAGACTTACTTAGAAGTCTAAAATGGTTGTTTGTCATATGTTCGTCTTACCTCTTGCATGCACTACCTTGAGTGCTGCTGCAAAGTGCTGCTCCGCTGAGTCCAGGTCTCTCCTGGCAAAGGACGATTCACCTTCCTTAAGGTGGTCTTTGTACTGCCTAAATGAAAGGTTATTGTGCTTTAATACATTGTAGGTAGGATTGCATGGACATACAACATCATAGATCTAATATACAACATACTAATAGAGAATTTCAAGCAGTTTTAAAACCAGGAATACCACATAATTTTTTTTTCACTCGGGTGTTTATCTTCTACAACATTTCTAGCTGCAACTCTGTTCATTCCTGGTTGCACAAAAATTATAGTGCAGTTATTGTGTTATTTGCAGACATGGACAAACAGTTATAGTCACAATTACGTCTATGAAGATAAGATACGCCAAAAACTAGTTACTGGATATGATTCTGAAAACGGTCAGGCGTTTCAGACAGCTTTTCCAGACAGCTATCCAGTGTCTTTCGTCAGTGACACTGGAGAAATATTGTTGGAGAGAGTTTTTGCATTCTAGCTGTGAATTGATATGAAATCTAAGAGATCTACATGTAGTTGGAGAACAGGTTTATCCGTATAAACTTATGAATTGATATGAAAAAGCTGGGGAGGAAGACAAGTAGTACAAAGGCATATCAATTCACAGCTAGGATACAAAAACTATCTCTAACAAGATTTCTCGAGTGTCGTAGGACCTCGTAGTCGCAGTTAGCTTGAATTTTTCGGTAAAATTCTCTCACCTTGAAATGTCTTGTTGGTCTTGAAGAGGGTCGGGCCTAGCGATGTTCCCAGACTGGTGCCTTATGTCTGGTGTTCCTTCTCTTGGTTCATCTGGTGATGATTTCTGTATAGATTAAGCCACATGTGTCAACATCTGAATCATAAATACTTGTTTGTTTGTTTGTTTGTGTTATTTGGATCTCCATTAGTGATACTAAATGTAGTATCACTATTCTTCCTGGAGACTTGTGGACCCGCCGGACAGAGCCGCTTGGAAGCGCGGTGTGTAGCTGGTCGACTACTGCCATTTAGTTTCAGGGATCCTTGCAGCATATGATGCAATACTGGACACTACTACTTTGGCTCATTCAATGCTTAGTACGTACAGATAACGATTATATTACAATGTATTATTAATGTATACATGGACACTTGTTTGAGTAGCCTGAAATGCTTTGTTTGTTTGAACCTTTATTTATTCATTGCTGCAAATTACAGTTTAGTACGTAGCCATACACAAATCACCATTGCTGAAAATAACTGTCTAAAATTACTCGCCTTTTTCACAATTTCTCTGATCTTCTCCATGTATCTGATGCGATGTTCCAGAGTCAGTTTTGTCTCAGGATCCCCACATCTTGTCAGGGCCTTGTTGTACATGGCAGCTGCCTTGGAGTACTGGGATACATCAGATATTGCTTTGCCTTTCTGAAGGTAGAGATCTCCTAGTGACTTTAGAATCTCTAGTTCCAAGAACATGTCACTGTTCGCTATTGCAGTCACTAATGTTTCCGTGTAAGTCTCCTCAACAGAGTGCCAGGGTTTGCCGACTCTTCTGTCCAACTTGATACCAATCTCTGCCACTCTTACAACATTGCTGTTAGCAGTACCCCAGCAGTCTGGCAGCAACCACCGGAAGTGTGGAGAGTACCCCTGCAGCAGTTGTCTGGACAGTTTCTCCATGTAGCCGATACGATGTTCCAGTGTTTGTCCCATGTCTGGATCTGTGCAGCGCAGTAGGGCAGCAGCATACAGGGCAGCAGCCTTGTCAAACTCTGCTGGTTCTTTACTGAGCTTGGCTTTCTGAAGATGCAGGTCTCCAAGACTTTTCAGGACTTCCACCTCCATGAAGAGATCCTTACCAAGAATGGCTTCTCTCAGAGCCCGCCCATACCCAATTTCTTCTCCATGTTGATACTTCAAGCACAACTCCAAGTCTTGTAGCTTATTTGCCAGGCTGGTCATGTTGATATATCCCGATTATGAATCCTTAGTGTATGAAGAAAAAAATGTATTTCAGGAAAATTGTGTCACACGGGGCGTTACTAAGTTGTATGTTTTAGGACTTTCACTTTTATTTTACATTCCTACCTGATATTACTTCCTCCACGAGCAAATCAGCTATTGTTTCAGACGCACATCTGACTCGAGGGGAAAGGATTGTCTTATTTACGGTATAAACTGGAAATGATTTGAAAATGTTGCTCTTTCAATTAGTGGCTTTTATCCTCTGTTGACCCCAAAATGGGCTTATTTCTATGCAATCCAAAAGGACAAAGGAAGCAACTAGGTGCCCAAAGATCTCATAGTTTCCCCCCGATAGTTCAAGCCCTAACCTTATACCGAATTTCATAACATCATCAATTTGAAGACTCTTATACGACATGTTGTTAAGCTACAAAAAAAAACACCATTTAGTAACGAAAGCAGTCTTCTTGGTAAAGTTGAGTACTAGTCTAGAGCCCAGGTAGATTAACAGTACATGCAAACGAAGGTCCTATATCATATTAGGCTCCATAGTTTTTCTTCACATATAATTTGCACGGTAACCATGAAATCACCTCAGACTGAATTCATATGCAATTTGTAATTTGTACGTATGTGACGTGCCCAGTATTCAAATGCCATTCCGGAAGTGTGTGCAGAAAAGAGTAGACAAAGTAGACTCGCATAAATTTCACACAGATGCCTGAGAAATGAATAAATCTCACCTGAATGTCTGAGAAGTGAATATCTGAGCAGCTGTGAACCCTCGGAGAGTCTTGCCTGTTAAACGTTTCACCCTGCACTCAGCTCAGTCTGGTATTACCGTAATGGTTTTCCCCTCTGACTCATGCGGGACTTTCCGTTACGTCATGCCTACATCGCATGCTTTGTCTACCTGGGCAAACAGCGACCTGGCACTGAAAGGTCATGTGTCACCAAACATGTTTACATTTACGAGCACGTCACCGGAACGTACTGCGTCTGCGCAAACCCTGGTAGTTTGGGGCTTGGTTTGGTCAACGTTGCATTAAAATCCCGCTTGTTGCACAGTATATGTTAGAGACATGGTTTCGTGTAAAACGTACACGGAGTTTTACCCTTATATACGCACGTACTTTCTTAAATGCGGCCCTTTAGTAAACCGGGGGTTTAGCATGTCTATACTTTTCGCGCAGGCGCAGTACGTTCCGGTGACGTGCTACATTTACGGTTCATTGAGCTCTGTCAATACCACACATACTATAGGCTATGTTGGAAATTTAGGGAGGTTCCAAACACCTGTTCCGTCTCTCCTTATCATGTTATGTGTTTGACGAATACCAAGCCTGCTCTATGATGTGGGGGTCGACATGTTGTTTGTTTTGCACAGTGTCTATTGCATGTATTACATTGTATTTCTTCCGCTCAAGCAGATAGATGAATATTTCGTATACACTGTAGTTCTAAGCAGAAGGAACCCAACTTTAATTTTCACTCATCAATGGCAATGGCAAGGCTGGATTTTTTGGACCTGGAGCTGTTTACATATTTCCCCTCAATGTACATGCTTAGAAGTCCATAAAATCAACTTAAAGTGGCCCTCATATGGAACTGTGCCTATTGCACTATAAGTCATAGGATTCGAAGAGTCAAAATGACAACACACACTCACACACATGTTCACATCTAGTACACACACACACACACACACACACAAAGAAACAGACACAAGCCAATGGAAAAAGGTCTGATCACTTTTATTGTCTCCAGTTTCATAAATAGAATAAATCTACTTCTGAAGCAGCATCGTGTTCTTATACCTTATTTACAATTTACAGAACTGTAACTTAGTAATAATCAACACTCGCAACATCATTTTCTGAAAACCTCTATTCACATCCACAAATCACACATTTTTTGCCAGATACTGGCAAATATGGAGAAGATTTCAATGTAAATTGTGCAAAGTATCTGATTGAAACCTCTTTCATAAAGGGAAGCGAAACAACTAAAAACGGTCAAATAAATAATTTGAAAAGAATGGCAGCCATGTTGGATTTGGCCCGTTGCTTGATGGTATGGCACATAAAGTTGCAATATATCGCCATGGCAACAAGTAAGTACAATGTTTGGCAACCTAAATGGCTGATATCAGTGAAAAATAGAAAAGACACATTTTTTGCTTGCTGAAAATTTAATGACAAATTTTCTGCTGTACAAATTAAGCCAAAATTCAAGAAAACACTTTTTTCAAATTCTTCAAAGTCACTGTTTTGGAAGAAAAGTTCAAAACCAATGCACAACATTAATGAAAAGAGTGAAAACATGACCGCCTGAAACCACCGCTTGAAAATCATAAACTGAAACGGCCAAGGGACAAAGAGCTCCTCTTTCGTACAATTGATATTTCTCAGAAAAACACACATGGTCCCATTTCTGATCATAACACTTCCTTAACCTCCTTGATGCAGACAAGAAACAATGTAGAAGGGCATTGGATAAAATAAAAAGTAAAACTGTTACAAAAGATTTAAACCCAAAGCTTGCCTGCTTCAATCAACTATATGTACAATAGATCTATTTACTTGACCTTGCAATGGCTCAAGACCAATGACAACAACAACAAAAAACAACAACAAATATATGTGTTGCCTTCATCAATTGTCCGTGTACAATAGTGCTATTTGCTTCATATTACGTCTCATGGTGTCGTATAAGTAGAGAAATGCATAAACAGTTATGAGTTACTACAGTATGTATTGCACAAATACTATTCCCTTATTTGGTGTTTGCACATGACATCACAGCCATCTGCCATGCTGGTTGGTTGAACCTAGAAGAGTCATTTTACACGAATGATGTGTTTTTAGGCCACTTGGTTATCGGATCTAAAGAAATAATACTTATAATTGGAATATAAACATGAAAAGGGAGTCTAGGTGAACCACCTCTACTTTGGTGCACAAAATTTTCAGAGTGAACAGTCTGAGTCAGATGCAAGATTGTTCTCTTTCTAAGTCTGTACGTGATGTCCTCTTTCTAAGATACTTAACATAAAAATGTACTAACAAATCAAATTGTGGCCTTGCAATATAACATTAATAATAAAGTTCATGCAGCGAATTCCAGGTTTAACTGGCCAGCAATGCTTGCAAACACTTTTAAACCACCCAGTATGTTATTTGCTGATGTTGTTGGAGACTACAAGTAGTAGGTATGCATAGAAGTTCATATTTCTGTCTGCTACTACCGAGGTAATAATAGTGTCAAATCATGTTATTTACAGGAACATTCAACATGCATTACAGATATGTAACACAGTCACTGTACTATGATACCAGACTACTGTTGTGACACTGGCCACACAACTGTTATTCCTTGGGTGACATATTCAGTATTATGCAAAAATGTTTGAAAAGAGAGATGACACAAATGACTCGTTTTCAATAGTAAAATCCCTAAGGCTTTTACAATGTACATTTGTGTATACATATACAGGCTAATTAGTCGATGTTGTATGGCAGCTTTGACACTTTTTTGATCGGAAGATAACTCAAGTACGTCCTCACAAATTTTAGATAGCATCAGTGACCAAAAAACTTTTGAGTTGCTCCTAGAGTGATCGTATTAAAAATCACCACTCATCTGTTAAAAGGGACGACAGCTTCCTTGATGCCATCTATGAAATAAGGATTGTGTGGTCTAAGGAATTGAAAATGCACTTAACAGGACAGGACAATATCCGACTGGCACAACAAGGGAAAAAGACAAAGGGGAGACACCGATGGGGCCTTTATATATGACAATAAAAAAGTTATGACCAACATTCGTGTTACGCTGGTTCACCTTTATCCGAGGGTAACCTATATTCGTTACTTGTAAGAAAAAAGTATTCAGAGGTATGAAGTCAATGAACGGTGGTTTCAAAACGGAACATTTTGAAAATATTGCATATTTGAAACCACTGTCAGCAGACGTAATACTCCTAAATGTGCTGTTTTAAAAGACAACAGATAAAGGTCACCCCATGGATAAAGGTGAACTTATGTTACAGATGTGTCAGAAGATACAGGGCACCATGACAATCTTAGGATAGGAAAATTGCTTGACAACCGACCACCTCAGTCTGCACACTTTATACCAAACTTTATCCTTTTTCTGTAGTCGTGCCTCTTTTGATGATTTACACAACTGCAGACAATCAAATCTTCAACCTGACTCTATTTAGCCCCTATATCTTGTCCTTTTCAGGATTTCCTTAGATGTAATCTCCAGACAGTTGCAGGGTTTGACTTATCTTACTTGAGTTTCTTAATAAATGAGTGGTCTATATATACATTATGATCATTATGATTAGCTATGAAAAGGACATGATGGCCACAGGCCGACATGCATGCTTTTTACAGACTTATACTTGAAACTAACCGTTAACTTCTACTAGGCAATCCAAAAATCTATCATTCCTAGCCATCTTGACCATATAACATTAAGTAATCTAAAATCATAATAAATACCAAACTTCAAACTGAAAAGTTTTTGAACAGGTACATAAAGACAATCATACAAAATCCCATGTTGAGCAAGCCACACCCTACATCTGCTTGGAGATTATTCCTACATGTATTGGGGATTCTTGAGTTCTTCTTGAGACTTGAAGACATCTTGTGGTGCTTCTTAAAGCCAAGAAGACGTCTTGCTGATCACTGAAAGTCTGTGTGAGAGGCGTCGAGAGCCTCGATGTACTTCGGGTCCAGAATCCGCGGCATCAGGATGTGTCTGGAAAGTACAAGGGTCAAAGGTGGGAGGTCAACACTTTGAGGCAAACAGGGCAATCTGGGACAGCAGACTTCACCCTCTTACCCATCCAGTCCCACAGACCAAAATGTCATAAGATGAATTTCATTAAATCTTTAACAAAGTTACTGTTGTTAAAAAAAGCCTACTGAGAGCTTCAGAGAGAAATGCCACATGCACCTTTATACAAAGTTGCAACTATGTTAATGCACATCTTTATACAACGTTGCAACTATGTTACAGTGTTTAGAAATGTTACAAAGTGTCAAGAATATTTGGGCTAATCAAAAAAGTACAGAGGTTGAAGATGATAGAACACACACATTAAGGTCACAGTGTTACATGTCCAGAGTTTTAAAAAATGTTGCAGAACAATGCTACAAAGTTGCAACAATGTTACAGTCTGTGCTGCAACTCTGTTTAAAGTGTCAAAACGTATCAAATCAAAACAAAATAGTTACCTGATGGGCATGAGGCTGAGGATGACCAGGGGAAAGACCATTTCTAGGTAGATGAGGGGTGCGAAGCCCAGCCCGCACAGCAGGCCCAGCTGAAGCACCTGACAAAGGGACCACATGTGGATCTTCCCCAGGGGGACCCGCCGGATGTAGTGGTTGGGCGGGTAGGCCGACTGCAAGAAGGGAGAAAAAATCAGTTAGTTTATTGTGATGATTCTCTCTTATGTGCTTGTCTCTAATGTGTTGTATTTTCTGAAAGTGTTCTCAAAGTGTTTGTTTACTCTCTGACTCATGCATTCACCCACCCACCTACATTCATTCATTAATATACATTCACTTGTTCCCTTATTCATTTGCTTGTGAATCTACCCTCACCTGTTCAGCACATTTATTCATTCATAGTTTTACGTAGTCACACACATTCCTTCCTTTCTTCCCTTCTCCACCAACCCACCACCTATTAGAGTATACATTCACTTATTCATTCATTCATTTATTCATTCAATGACTCATTCCTTCATAGGTTTCTCTTCTCACCTGTTCTGTGACAACCAGCATGAGTCTCTCGAACAGCTGGTTGCCTGTGAGCGAAGAGACCGCCATGAACAGGAAGAGTCCATTCAGCTCGACATTCATTCATTTATTCTTCCATTCATTCATTCATTCATTCATTCACTCAATCCTTCCTTCTTTCCATTACCCACCTGTTCTGTGACAAGCAGCATGAGTCTCTGAATGAAGAGACTGCCATGAGCAGGAAGAGCCATTCATTTATCCATCCATCCATCCATCCATTCATTCTTTCCATTCATCCCACAACCACCTGTTCTGTGACCAGTAGCACGAGTCTCTCGAACAGCTGGTTGCTCATTAGCGAGAAAACCGCCGAGAACAGGAAGAGTCCATTCAGCACAGCATTCAATCATTCATTTATCCATCTATTCATTTATTCCCTCATTCCTTCACAGGTTTCTATAGTATACCCTCACCTGTTCTGTTACGAGCAGCATGAGTCTCTCGAACAGCTGGTTGCCCGTGAGGGAGGAAACCACCATGAACATTCATTCATTCATCCACCCATTTATTCACTCATTCCTTCCATCCTTCCCCACTCACCTGTTCTGTGACCAGTAACATGAGTCTCTCGAACAGCTGGTTCCCTGTTAGCGATGATACAGCCATGAACAGGAAGAGTCCATTCAGCACGGCCTGGGGGATGTAGTTGAGCGGGGACGGCAGCAGGAGGAGAGACAGCCCGATCAGGATATGCGACAAGATGGCGGCCACCCGCGTCTCCCGTACTCTCACAATACTGGAAAACACAACATAGGAGAAGAATGTTATGTTTGTAAATTGTAATACATGTTTTATATTACTTTTATTTGTACTTGATATGACACAGGTTATATTACATGTATAACTTGTACCCAGGTCTACCCATATGGCAACATCAAATAAGTAGGCAACAAAATGCCAGCCATCTATTCCCTTGCCTGATGGAGAAAAACAGATGATAAAATGAATACTACAGTGCATAGTTTAGGTATGTTCCTGCTTTCCACAGTCTATACAACTGTAACTCAAGGTTAGTGGTTAATTGATCAACTGGTAAATTAAACATTGTAAGAAACAGCATTTGACATACTATTAGTTATTAACTGTTCCACTTGTTATCAATAATGGTTAACTGACTAGTAAGATAGCTAAGCTAACATGGGATATGTCTCTTACCCGGTCCACCCCAAGTTCGTCTCACAACATTTGGTATATTTATCAATAATAGTTTACATCCCAGATTACTAAGCCAACTTACATAGGATAAAGATGTCCCTGGTCGACCCGTACTTCGACGTCAGCCAGCGCCCGTACGTGCAGCGGGGAGTGGGGCAGCGCCCCGTGCACCCAGGGGAGTCCGAACAGGGACAGAACCGTGTTGATGGCAGCTACCACCAACAAGTCAAGGTGGTACGCTGAACCCTTCTTCAGTCTGAGGAGAAATGGAAAAAAAAAACATTGAGGATGGTCATCATTAGAGATAGCTGAAACTTGTTGTTATCTAATAATCTTCAAGCAGATCCTACGGTAGCAAAATATAACACAAAGAAGAAGAAGAAGATAGTATCAAAAGCTGCCAGAGGAGTGAAGCCGGCCTAGGAGTGTGTTTGGCTACCGGAGGCTCCCAGTGGCTGATGACTCCCTTTGGCCAGCTGTACTCCTTAGCCAGCTTTAATACTATCTTATGGCACTGGTAAATCTGCGTGGATATTAGTCATCGAACACAGTACAGCACCTCAAGTTTTCCAGCACACTCATTCATTCATTCATTAATTCATTCACTCATTAATTTGTGCATTATTAACTCCTTCCTTACTTGTGAGCAGGGTTGTTGACAATGGCAGCGTAAATGTTTTAATCCCTGAAGAAGATTAGACTTATTCATTCATTCGTTTATCCACCCACCCACCCATCCATCCATCCATCCATTCCCTCCCTCCCTCCCTCCTTACTTGTGTGCAGGGTTGTTGACGATGGCAGCGCTGATGTTCTGGTCCATGAAGAAGAGAAGTGACAGACAGAACCCCAGCCCCAGGGCCACCACCATAGCGATGGGATGCAGACTGTCCAGGGCACTCACTTGTTTGTTCATTCACTCATTCATTGATTCATTTATTCATTATCATTAAGTCCCTCCCTCCTTACTTGTGTGCAGGGTTGTTGACGATAGCTGCACTGATGTTCTGGTCCATGAAGAAGAGAAGCGACAGACAGAAGCCCAGCCCCAGAGCCACCACCATAGCGATGGGATGCAGACTGTCCAGGGCAACCATTCATTCACTCACTCACTCACTCACTCACTCACTCACTCACTCACTCACTCACTCACTCACTCACTCACTCACTCATTCATTCACTCACTCCTTCCTTACTTGTGTGCAGGGTTGTTGACAAATGCAATGTTCTAGTCTTTGAAGAAGATTAGACTTATTCATTCATTCATCCATTCATCCATAAATTCTTTCATTCATTCACTCTCTCCCTCCCTCCTTACTTGTGTGCAGGGTTGTTGACGATGGCAGCACTGATGTTCTGGTCCATGAAGAAGAGAAGTGACAGACAGAAGCCCAGTCCTAGTGCCACCACCATAGCGATGGGGTGAAGACTGTCCAGGGCACTCATTCACTGATTTATTCATTTGTTCACTTGTTCATTTATCAATCTATCCATCCATTCTTTCATTCCTCCCTCCCTCAGGGTTGTTGACGATGGCAGCACTGATGTTCTAGTCGTTGAAGAAGATTAGACTTATTCATTCCTTCATTCATTCATCCATAAATTCTTTCATTCATTAATTCCCTCCTTCCCTCCTTACTTGTGTGCAGGGTTGTTGACGATAGCTGCACTGATGTTCTGGTCCATGAAGAAGAGAAGCGACAGACAGAAGCCCAGCCCCAGGGCCACCACCATGGCGATGGGGTGCAGACTGTCCAGGGCAACCATCTGGAACATCGCCCGCTCACGGACCTGGAACCTCTCCACTGTAGGTAGAGAGAGACAGAAATAAAACAATATCATTAATGAATACATAAAGGAAAGTGTGCATTACTGCTTGGGCATTATTATATTTCAGCCATACCATAGGTATGGTGAAATATATTGTATTCGTAATGTTTCTTTCTTTCTTTCTTTCTCCTGTCAAATCTTCAAATCGAATCAACTCCGCCATTTTTTAACCGATTGACTTGAAATTTGGCACAAAGGTAGAGTAAGCCAATACCCCCAGGTGTTTTTTTCATTTTTTTCATATCTTCCTTTAAAATGATTTTATTGAGGTTTTTGTCAATTTTTATGTATATTTCGGGCTCCTGTACCCTGGTATTACAGTCGAATGACATGAAATTTGGTAGAGAGGTGCCTTGATCATATGCTCACCTAGATTCAATAACAGTTTTCGCATACGGTACAACATAATGCTTAATTTTGCGATTTTTGGCAATTTTTTTACCAAAAAAAGGACATTTTTGGCTCCTGTAGCCTCGTTTTACAACCAAATGATCTGAAATTTGGTATAAAAGTGCCCTTTAATTATGTGCACATAAATTCAATAAAGGTTTTCCCATACGGTACAACAAAATGCTTAATTTTGCGATTTTTGGTCATTTTTTGACCAAAAAAGGACATTTTTGGCTCCTGTAGCCTCGTTTTACAACCAAATGATCTGAAATTTGGTATAAAAGTGCCCTTCAATTATGTGCACATAAATTCAATAAAAGTTTTCCCATACGGTACAACAAAATACTTAATTTTGCGATTTTTGGCCATTTTTTTGACCAAAAAAGGACATTTTTGGCTCCTGTAGCCTCGTTTTACAACCAAATGATCTGAAATTTGGTAAAAATGTGCCCTTCAATTATGTGCACATAAATTCAATAAAAGTTTTCCCATACGGTACAACAAAATGCTTAATTTTGAGATTTTATGGCCATTTTTTTTTGGACAAAATTTGGACATTTTTTGCTCCTGTTCCCTCGATTTACAACCTAATGACCCGTAAATTGGTAAAGGGGTGCTCTAGATATCTATTCAAATGACCCATGTATAATTTTTGGCATGGACCACTTTAAAATGATATGTTTGGGATTTTTTGGTCATTTTCCAATGGCCAAAGGGGTCAACGACCTCAAGGCCTATTGTTGCATGAGGGAGATGGCTGAAATATGCTGTATTTGCTCTCAAGCAAATGTCGGCCTTTCTAGTGTATAAAGAGACTCTTTTTTTCCCTTGCTTTATTTCTACTGGGCATTTTGGTGACTGTCTGTCACCTTCATTAAGGCAATATTCTGACTGGTTCACATTGTACTGCAATGCTAGATGTTGCTGATTACAGTACAGATACAGTGGTGGAAACATTGGTGGAAACAAAGTAAGGCTTGTAAAAAAAAACCCTGAGATGCAGAAAGATTAGAAAAGTTCAATATTCAACCAGTTGCATGCATTTATTTTATTGCTACGGGGGGGGGGGGGGGTATAATCCAGGATCCTTTTAAGAAAACAACAATGGAGATTAGAAAGGAGCAAAGAATAAATCAAATACCAGTCTTTCAGAATACTGACAAAACACTCTCTGCAAAACTGCAGATTTAATGTTGAAGAACAGCTTATCTGAATTTGAATTCTATAGATGGTTAAATGAATGGATAAAATCATGATTTAACTTACACTGTACGGCCCTGAAGGCATATGACCCCATGAAGCCATTGAACACGACGGCAATGGGCAGAGCATAGTCAGCCAGCAACTCACGCTTTCCCTCCGTCAGGTACGGGCTGGGAGAGGAAAATATAAGATAAGAACAAAACAATAGACAGACATACACATATACTGACACACACACACACACACACACACACACAAACACGTTCACACACACACCTACACACAAAAACAGATACAAAGACACACACACACACACACACACACTAACACACACACTGACACACACACACATGGAGACAAACACACACACACACACACATGGAGACAAACACACATGCACACACAAACACAAATACACAGTCAGACACATTCACACACACACATGCACACAGACACATGCACACACACAAGCAAACAAACAGCCCTGGTTACCTCTTGGTGCAGTTGTACAGTGTAATCCCCACCCACAGGGTGCCCAGCAGTAGGATCATGTGTAGCAGAGGTCACCCACCCACAAACACACACACACGCAGACACACACAAATACAGACACACACACAAGCACACACACACACACACATACACACATATACACACAGAAACACAACAAACAATAAAACATAAACAAACAAACACTCCAGTTACCTCTTGGTGCAGTTGTACAGTGTGATCCCCACCCACAGGGTACCCAGCAGGAGGATCATGTGAAGCAGTGGTCGCTCCGGCTGGCAGTTGTCGGTCAGCACGCTGTGCAAGGTGCTGCTGTTCTCGGGCAGACTGCTGTTCAGCGCTGTCAGGTTCACGAACTTGCAGCCCTCTGTGTCAAAGTGCGAGTAGAAATCTGCAAAGGGAATGAAAGATGTCAGCTTTTGTTGCTTTCATGTAAAGGCATTAGGTATAGGTAGTCCCATAGCCTTTTTGTGGCCCTAGGGACAGTGAGTTGCTATTTACTGTGTCTTCAGGCACGATATTGGAAGGTGGAGCCCATCCCTCTCCTTCCATTGCCTTTTACCCCACAACCAAAGTCAAAGTACCTAGGGCAGGCAGGCATTTCCCAGTATGCACCTACATGTACATGCATTTCCTTGTATCCTATCACTGCTTCTATAGATAAACAGAGACATTCAATAGTAGTAGTAGTGTATTAAGATACCCTTTACAATGTACAAACAGTATTTTGGATTTGACAGGCCAGCTTACCTGCTGTTAGGCTCCTGATAGCATCCACCACGTATGCTACAACAATGAACAGTGCAAAGATCTCTTCTGTGGATCTGAAAGTGGGTAAAACCAACCAGTTAGGTACAAAAAGATACTATGCGTTCAAGATAAGACTTGAAAGTAGAGGGAGCGAGAGAGAGAGGGAGAGAGAGGGAAAGAGGGAGACCGAGAGAGACAGAGAGAGAGACAGAAAGAGAGACAGAAAGAGAAAGAGAGGGAAAGACAGAGAGTGAGAGAGAGAGAGAGAGAGAGACAGAAAGAGAGGGGGAGAGAGACAGTGATGGAAAGAAGGAGACAGAGAGAGACAGAGAGAGAGAAAGAGAGACAGAGAGAGGGAGTGAGGGAGACAAAGAGAGAGAGAGACAGAAAGAGAGAGGGAGAGAGACAGTGACGGAAAGAGGGAGACAGAGAGAGAGACAGAGACAGAGAGAGAGACAGATAGAAAGATTCCAAAGTTAAAGATGCTGACCTTGTAGTGTACTTCATGACTCTGCTGAGCCCAAAGATGGAGTATATCAACAGGAATCCGCTGCTGAAGAGTCCGACCAGCCCGAACATGGGCAGAAACTCTACCTCCAGACTGTGAGAGAACTCGTAGATAACTGGAGTCGGGGGGGGGGGAGATGAATAGTCAGTCTTTTACCACAAACACATGGACAAAATCTAAAAGGAAGACCCCATAATTAAGTGGAGGTAGAGAAAAGATTGAAAAGTGATTTAGTTTTACTGCTGACATGTTGTCACAAATCTTGAAAGAAAAGTTGTTAACGACTAGAAGGGGAGACAAGTTAGTCACTGTCTAACCATAACACCCCAGGTTTTGTATAGTACATTAGGTAAGTACAAGCTGCATTTAAGACCAGACTGAGCTTTTGATCCACCCACACTTAGATGAACCATACTAGAAGGCACAAGCAGAGGAATATTTTTGGTTTCAACAAGCTGGAGATGTAGCTTTCCTGAAATGTGGGATTTTTTACATTCAACTCTTGCCTGATAGGGAACAACAGCCGACAAACCAGATAGTGAGAGAGTGAGTGTGGCTTAACAACACAGTATCTGATGCAAATTGAAGTGCATGACAGCTCCTCTTTGAGACAAAAATCTAAACACAAATCATACAACATTTGCCTGCGACATAAAGCCTTTACTGGAAAAAGTTATAAACCTACTTACTTTTGGTGTACAAAGCCAATGGTGCCGTTGTCTGTAGAATAACCAGCGGCTGTCCTCCGAACAACGCAAACATCAGACCGCCCAGGGTCTGGGAGACAAACACTTTCTTCACATCTAGGGAGGGAAAGAGAGAAATCCATTTTATCTATATAGTAAGGCAACACCAATTCAACTTTTGACGGCTGAAATGTAGGAATTTCAAAGCATTACAGCATTCACAGGACTTATAACTGAAAGATGAAAACCTTAAAAATTGGGAGAAACAGTTTCAGGGAGTCAAAAGAAAGATACTTTCATTTCTGCCAGCCCTTTTCATTTTGACATTTGACTTCATCTTGTAACTGTAAGCGGCAAAATGTCCAAAACCAGAATCAAAGTTACTTTTCATTCCCGCTAGTCTTTTTCTTTTATACATCTGTCACTTAATCGTTAAAATGTCTGGGAACAATATAGAATTTTAACATTACAATCATGTATCAGTGTGGGGTTTGCCTTTTACCAGAATTATTGTCCGTGTGCTAACTTGGCATGTACATGTATGTCATACATAAAATAGCCAGCAAAAAAACATCCCCTGGTTCTTACCCAGATCTCCGTGCGTGTTCCTCTCGTTGAGCGTGCCGAAAGCGATGGACGGCAGAACGCACGCGAAGTACAGGAACACTGTAGCCGACAGCAGCTTGTGGAGGGACCGGCGCCCTTTTAAACCTGCAGAGGAATCAGGAATGAATGAGTGAATAAGTGAGTTATCAATCAGTTAACTGTGTAAATCCATATACTTTGTCTGACCCTTGCCTCCTCCCTCATGACCTCAATAAAAAGCGGCCTGCGGGCCAATTTGAGCTTTCATGAATAAACAAAGGTTCAACAAACAAACTTTATCATAAAGGAAAGAATGAGTGAATGCATGCTATATCAAAGTTAACAATCATGGCAATTCTTGGAGGGCATCTTCAATACATAGTACCATATGTGTACAATGCCGAAGGTAACTAACTGTTAAATACACCCACCAATAGGTACCATGGCTACATCATAATTGCATTTATAAACCGTACACATGAATTTATAAGAAACCAATATAAAAAACAAACAAACATTTCATGGGTTGACTAAACTCATCATAACTCTATTAGCATACACTATACAGATATTGTTGTTATAACTTATACCTAGTATCTCTATCACACATACCGTCTGTAAAGTCGCTAATGTAGTGAGGTGCTCTTCTCTTCAAGTCATTCCACACACCGGCTCCCGGTCTGAATGTTTGATCCTGTAAGGAATGGAAAGTACAATGTACACTTGTTATATTCCATCTCTCTTTTAATTTTCTGTCAGATTTTCAATGCAGTTCAGAAGCATTGACCACGAATTCTGGAAGAAATGGCCCTCTTAAAGCCCAAATAGTCTGCATCATGTGTGACTGAAATGGATGACAGACATTCTGGAACTTTACCTATGTCCATGACCAAATCAGACTAACTTGGCCAAACACCCTAACTCGTCCCTTGGACAGGACGTTAAATGGAGGTCTCGTGTTTGGGGAGAGCTACACCTCGAGCACGTTAAAGATCCCACCACACTTATCGAAAAGAGTAGGGGTCCTTCCCGGTGAGAGTGGGGCCTTTGGCCGCAAATGGGGCAATTACTGTCGTACTGAGGTCAGTAGGTTGCTGTATACCCACTTCAGACCCTTGCGATGTAGCCCCGCCCCTGGCTGCGAAAAGAGAATAGTCGGCCAAACCGATAATTATAATAATAATAAATTAAGCCTACCCCTGGTCTCTCGAAAGCTGCTGCTGACTTGATGGCCTCCATTTTGATCCTCCTCCTGTCCGTCTTGTCCCCCCCGCGGAGTTCCTCCTCCGTTTTCTTCAGTGTTGCCATGAACTCCTCCTCATCCTGACAGTCGAGCAGCTCCTGACGAACCTCCGGGTACATGAACAGGGACGAGAACGTACGCGCCGTCTCTAGGGCGTTTCGCATCGTTTTCTAGGGGAAATAATGGAAGCGATGTCATTCAGGAGGCAGTCAAAAGCAGTGGGACAAAGGCCAAAGAGACAGGATGAAGTGTGTGCAGTTTTAATGGTATTGACAATCACTTTGAATTCACAGTCCCTGAGTGCCGGGTGCTTGAGAAACATTTCAACTTACAACTTTGCCATTCTACATCTGATTGGAGATTAGATAGAATGTGTCATACATTCTTCAGGCCAGGATTTTATGCACGATAGCCAGGAAATCCTTAATAATAAAATCTTAATCTCTTTTGCGATGCTTTTTATGAAGGGTGCATGAAAACAAACCTAAGACAACATAAAACAAAAACATCTGATTCAGTAATAGCAAGCATGGCTTCATTCACCTCCTTGCGTGGCGCGATGACCAGGATGATAAACTGCACCTCCTGACTGGTCTCCCCTAGGTTCCGCGGGTACTGCAGTCTGGAGATCGCCACGTGACGCTTCTTAATGTCTGGCACCGACGCGCTGTGGAGGAACACACACAGATTGGTACCTTGAGGCAGTATTGAAGGATACAGTCAAACCCCTCTTTATAGACAATTCAAGGAACTAAAGAAATGCCAATTGCCACAATGGCATTTTCCAAGCCAAGAGGCCACAATGGCTAGAGGGTCCTTTAATATGCAGAGGTGATTTATAACACTTAACACTTTTAGCTTGCCACCTGAAAGTCAGTGTGTCTTTACACTTTTAGCTTGCCAACTTACTATATATGCATGATCAAAGTAGACCACAAGCTGCAAAGACTTACAAAGCACATATCCAGGACTGGTCATAGTCGATCCCGCCATACTCAGTTTCACTGGTGCCCTGGATTGTTTTGCTAAAATGACGCACTGAAAAAAACAACGAGAATACACTGTCAATTCAAAGATGACCATGCAAGTATTAACTTGATGAACTTTTCTTTTGTTTGTTATGCATTACCACCCTCAGGCATAACACACTAGTGCTGAACAGTAAGTACAAGCTTCAGACTGTAAGGTTCTCAACCAGGGAGGGCCCCTACTCTTTTCCATAAGTGCAGTAAGTTCTTAATCAATCTCAAGGTGTGGCATTCCTCAAATACAGGGTCTCCAGCCTTCTGTAACCTTCTTAGACATACATATCATTATGTGCATAAATATGACCTCTGTTGCTCAGTACTGACTATGATAGTATTTGGTGCATGTATCTGTATCTGTATCTATATAGCCGGTATAACCGCCATTCGGCGTAACACACCAGCTAATGTAATAAACCTAAGCCTACCTGAGTCATGAGTGAACAGCGCTGACTTGGCGGACGCCATGGTACACTTCGTCTCGTCCTTTAATATCTTTTCCAGCATGGTGTCTAAGATGTCTTGAAGACTGGTCTCCACCATGTCCAGCATCAGCTGGGCCATCCCCAGGAAACTCGCAACATCTTTCTTTGCCTGGACCTCGTGACGGAAATCCTTCTTGGGAATTCTCTGAAAGAGGAACAGACAATCAATCAATGGATCAATCAATCAATCAATCAATCAATTAATCAAGTCCTAGGGGATTCTCTGAAAAGGAACAAACAATCAATCAATTGATAAATTCATTAATCAATTAATTGATTAATCAACTTTTATTGGAAATCCTTGGAAATTCTCTGGAAAAAGGAACAGAAAATAAATCAAATTGGATCTTAATCACCAACTAGCTGTAGCATTAAGAAATAAAAGAAACTGAATTATATCGATTTTACAAACATTTACTGTATCTAAAAACATGGTAGTAATACAAAATAAATTGCATATGCAAAGACAATATAGACAAAGGAACAAAGCTGCAGTTACCAATAATACATCACTTTTATCTAGATTTCATAACAGGAATTCTTGAGAAAAAAGAACAGCAAAGGGACACTTCATTTCTGCCGTCAGAATCAGAACCAATGCTTTCTATTTGATTTTTCGCTTTCCACTACAAATAATAACCGTAAATTTTAACCACTGGGCTTCCTAAGATATAATATAGATCCACATCCAATATGTTTGGTGATTTTTTTTAAATTATCATTCCTCTTCTAGACGACGAGTGAATCTTCACGTCCACCCAAAGACAGGGCCTTTGCATGTGAATATTTCATAGGACACGTTTCAAATGAAACCATGGGCCAAACCTAGCGATCCTAAGCCGAACTGTTCAATTCGCGGGTTACATTTAGATGACTTCCGGCATAACAGCTCAATATCAAGTCAATCAGGTAGAAAATAACTTTCTCGGCCGTGTATATCAAACAGATTCGAGACGTCGCTTCAATACGAAGGTGCATGACTAGACTGACGATGACGTGGTAGACTCATGTCTGGGGGATTTATTGATGTTGATACTAGTGGGGCATAGTCTCCAAGCAGACCCTACGATGCCTTAGAAATAGTATCAAAGCTGGCAAGGGACATAGTATAGCGGCACCAGGAAATGGAAACGCTCCACCCTGTTTCAGTGCAGGCAGACCTCCGGTGCCCGTTTGACTCCCTTTGGCCGGTTATCTCCCTTTGGCCGGCTATACTCCTTTGCCAGCTTTGATACTATCTCTTTAGGCACCGTAGGGTCTGCTTGGAGACTAAGTGGGGCAGTGAGTGGAATGGAATTTGGAAATCATTTTGACAAGCAGGTAAGGGCAAAATTCTAGCCTCCATCAGGCCTTCCCACGGGGGTGCGGGGATCGTAGAATTCGGCAAAAAAAATATCGGGAAATTGGTCAGGGGAGTCAGTCCACGCTATGGTTCGAGTTTCCACCTCTTTTGGTAGTAAAAACTTCTCTGACAATTTTTCTCTCCCTATAATAGCCAGCGTAGTCAGTCTGGTAGAGACTACCAAATTTCCACCGAAGAATCAAAGAATGCATCCACAATCCACCACCAAATTTCCGATAGCTCACAATATTTGCCAGGCTTATTTTTCAAAACTGCCATTTCTAGTTGCCCTTTCGCAAGCGCAATCCACAAATCCAAGTCACAATATCAATTTGCTGAGATAGGCCGCTATCAATACAGGTGGATTAGAAACAACATTACTGTGCAAATTGAACCTAGATGTTTTTCTGTAAAGTCAAGCGGCATGAAATAACAGCCACCCATTTCCAAAATCATGCAACAGACGTGGCTTGCAAATGTTGCATACAAACTCTCGCAATCAAAGTCAAATTTAGGACTACCCTTCATAGAAAAAAGCTTGATTTATAGATTGCTTGAGGCCGATAGATCACCCCGAACGTTGATTGCCTGTTTTGTTATGCTGTTAGAATTTTTAGCATTACGTCATTCGCGCGAGCGGGCTCTTTGGTCCCACGCGATCATTCAGAACGTGTAGGCACTTAAAAGACTCACACGCCAGCGGCTTCGTTTGTGCAAAGATTTAAAAGGATAGCCAGTCGCAATTAAGGAAGATCAAATGTTACGAGTAGGCTTATTTACGGCTGTTGGATCGTTTGAACGTTTTAAGACAACTTTCATGATTGATTTGAAGAGTTGACCCTGACGTTTTCGGGGCCGATAGATCGGGGTGGGACGCGTAGATCCCTAGAGCTTTTCTGGCCGCAGGCGACAGTTGTTGAGCTTGTATTTTGCAGGCATTAGCTAATTACAAGACTACGTGCAAAAGACTAGCTCTACAACTGCCGCATGCAGCTAGAGCTTTCCATAAAGTTGTCGAGTTTCTTCTTTTCTTGTTGTGTTGTATGGGGTGGAACGTCCGAAAACGTAGGTCCCTTGAACTTTCCTAGCCACAGGCGACAGTCGTAGAGCGAGTCTTTTGCATGCAGTCTTATACAATAACTAACGTACAAGCCTGCATGCAAAAGACTAGCTCTACAACTGTTGCCTGCGGGCTAGAGATTTCCAAATCTTTGTCGAGTTTCCTTTTTTCTTGTTGCGTCTTTTAGTACTCTGGCGCTCAAAATATGTCATTACATTCGAGTTATAATGTAGACTGTTAATCGCTTAGAGATAACCAGCTATGTTGAAGGACAACTGACACACGGTACTGAAATTTATTTTCGTATAATGGGATACTTTGGCAATTTTGTTTCGGCTTCGATGTGGCAGGTATGTCTTTAATGACATGCAGGTGGTAAATTGGTTTTGCAAAAAGCTGATTTCACCAAGCAAACACGTCCTTCCCCTTTCCACTTTAATACACTTTCCAAGTAACCTTTCAAACTCTAGATCCAGCGAATGTTCGACCTTCCCATGGGTCAATTTCTTCACGAACCAAATCTGCACGCGTGGCAGATTACCTGGCCTTACGGACCTTCCCCGAGCCATCTACATGCCATGGAAATGCCGGGCATGACCGGGCGTGACACAGGCCGGATATTTCCGGGCCTCCGGTGCAGGAACTGGCTTAATGCGGAGAAAATTAACGAGTGCGAGCAATCCTCTTACAGGCTTACTGAGTTAGAGAGCGATTCAATCATGAACGCCACACCTCACCGGCGCTCCGTCAAGCATACAAAAACCTGGAGACCTTGAAATTACTTCATTGCGGAGTCTAGAAACGCAAAGGCTTCACTTCCATTTGGAACGTTCGAAAGAACAAAGTTCGAACGAGTACTAGTTACGGGAACCTGTTCCTTAGAACATAGTTACGATCGAACCTTACCGAGAGTTCGAGCGAACGATTTAAGGCTATTCGAACGAACCCTCCTAGATGTTATCCATGAAATCGTTCGAATATCTCAGGCGTCATTCAAAGGGCGTCTGAAGTATGACATATTTTGTCAAAAACTTTCGCAGACTATGTACCAAATATGTAGTTTTAACAGTCTAATGGCCATCAGCTATACTAGAGTTTAATATCAAAGGTGTAAAAGTAGAAAACAAAAACTCTTCCTCACCTCATGAGAAGCGTACATCAACGTGATGTCCTGGTTGGAGGAGTCCGACATATCTGCAAGGAAAAATAGAGGGAATTCACATGACGTCATGGGTTCGCTACCTCAATATTCAGTGTTCTACGATGTCCTACAACGTCCGCCGACTCCGTTTCGATAGTCTTACTGATCTCAATCTTTATTCAAAACCAACCTTGCAGAAATAGCATTGTGCATTCTGAATATCGTTAAGTAATACCGTAACGTAATCTTTGCGTTACAGACAAATTAAGTTGTAAGAAAGGTCACAGACTTACATGCATAGCAGTTACAAGTAGTTTATCTGCGACTAGTTATTAACATACATAATCAGCACACAGAAGAACTTGCTACCATTAAAAATATTTCCATAGATATTCTGAATATGAGATTTCTATTAATCATTTGACGTACCCATTTCGTCCATTTGTTGGGTTGTACTTTCGCCGCGAAATCTTTAAATGCTTACGCCCCACTGTACTGTCAAAGGCATTTTGTATACCTGTCATGCGACGAATGCATGAAAAGAAAAGAGTGTTACCACTTACTTGACCGACAGTCGGTATCGAACCCTCCATCGTCGAAGTCTATGGTGACGGACCCGCTGACGGAGTCGGGAGTCTGTGGCACCGACATGTTCGACTTGGACCGACGGTACCGCTTTTTCTTCGTAACCTGCAAAACACGGGAAGGGATAGTGTCAACACAAAACATGCACATAAGCAGATATGGCACTGAAGATAGAGATTTTCGGACCGACTGGGAAATCACATGGGTCCCCACCTCTTCTGGGCTCAAAGTTGACATTATCATCAGTTCCAATGGATTGAGAGACATGAAGAAAGGGACAGAGAGAGAGACACTCACAGAAAGGGAGAGAAAAGAGAGAGAAAGAAAATAGAACTTAGAATCGAAAGAGCTGAGAGATGACGACCTGAAAGAAAGATAGGTACAGAGATGAATAGATACAGTCACATCAAGAGAGACATAGAGAGAAATGGAAGAGAGGAGAGATGAAGATGTGAATGACAGGTACAGAGAGGAAGGAAGAAAAAAGAAAAGAAGAAAAGGTAAGGTGGGAGATGAAGGAGAGAGAGTCAGGTACAGAGAGAGAGAGAGAGGAGAGAGGAAAGAGGGAGAGACAGAGAGAGAGAGAGGGAGAGGAAGAGAGAGTAGAAAGAGTAGGGTTTAAGAGTAAGGGTGACTGGTAACAGCATGAAGTAGAACAGTTCTGAAACATTGAAGATCAGGGTCTCATCTGAAAAGGAGCCAAACCCCGTAACGATGCGCCGAGTGAACCGGAAAATTTCTGTGACTTCTCAATATGTTTCTAATTACTATTTGAACAACAGGTGTTAAAAGTTAAATTACTAATTAAGCCATTGCAATCTGTTACTTATGGAAAAGGGAGCTGCGTTAGAGAGACTGCGATGTAAGTATCATCTGCCATGCTGGATAATTAACTCTGGCAACTTTCTCAAGGTCTGATGTTTTTTAATTCAACCAACCAGCGTGAGGGCTGTGAAGTCAACGTGATCTCGAACCATAGAACAGTTCTAAGCTACTGCACTGGTCGTGACAGGGAAGACAGACACTATGTTAGTATGTAGACTTTTTGTCCGGTTGATTGTACGGGTTCCCCCAGCTCTTTTAGACAAGCACAATGAACCACGGCTTAACGTCCCGTCCTAATACCCCCTTCACATTAGGCGCGATTCGATCGGACGACGAGTCTGCGAGCTCTAATTTACGAGGCATGACCCTGATGCCGACGAAGAAATGGCTGAGTTCCCCCTTCCCGTCAGGGTCATGCCTCCTCGTAAATTAGAGCTCGCAGACTCATCGTCCGATCGAATCGCGCCTAATGTGAAGGGGGTATAATACCCCCCTCACATTAGGCGCGATTCGATCGGACGACGAGTCTGCGAGCTCTACATTACGAGGAGGCATGACCCTGACGGGAAGGGGGAACTCTGCCATTTCTTCGTCTGCATCAGGGTCATGCCTACTCGTAAATAAGAGCTCCCAGACTCGTCGTTCGATCGAATCGCGCCTAATGTGAGGGGGGGATAAGGACTGCAACCCTTTTCATTGGCGTGCACGTCGGGTGAGCGACACAGCCGGGATTCGAACTCATGACTTCTTGGTCCAGAGGTAAGATCGCTAACTACCGGACTACGCACGCGATACACTGCAGCTATATACAAAGGGCAGTCCCTAAGTACTTGTTTAACAGGTTAATGATGCACGTTAATGACAACAATAAATTTGCGTAGCAAAAAACAAACACACGGCTCGTGCGTTGTCCCAGAAGGCTGTTTGTACTTTGCAGTGTAAGCACGTGTGATCGACTGCTAGTCGTTTAGCTTGCGCACATATGGTGATTACATACATGACAGAATACTGACTAGGAAACATGACGGTGTGGTTTTATCGCCAAGAAGACATAGTTGTGAATAATGTATGTATTCAAATATCATTCGCTCTCTTAAGTTGGATTTTACGTTCTCTGAATGTTCAGTCATTGTTTTGATTATGTTATATATATAGATAGGTCTGGGTATCGGTACAGCGTACCGGTACAAAACCGGTTTTTCTTTTTGGACCGGTCCAGAAAAACCGGACCTGAAAATAGGTGGACCGGACGTTGGACCGATTAGAAAATTAACAGATTATTCACACGTTTTGGCGCTCGCAGGTGGAAGAAAATAACAAGAGTGAAGTAGAGTTTATATTAATTTCTACCAAGCTTTACAGTCAATCGTACAGGTGCAGTTAGCGTTGTAGGATTTTAAAACGCCAGTGCAAGTCTAATACTCCACCAAACAGATTTCTTTGTAGTGAAATGGACGATTGGTATGAGTCATACTGCATTAGGTCCAGGTTCAGGTTCGGACCTGGACCTGAATTTTCTGTACCGGTACCCAGCCCTAGATATAGATATTGATACCACAGGTAACATTGAAGAAGTGATCAAGATGACCACAAAATGCCACAGCCGACAAGCACACGTACAGTTTTTATGTTTATCTGCTCAGCAAGAATATAGCAGGAAAATGAATTTTGAAAACTGTTAGAATTTGGCCCAAATGTACAACTTCTGTCTACAAACAAGATTTTCACAATCCTCTACCCTAAAATACAGTACGTCGAGTCTATTCTAAAATACGTAGTTTTTAATGATTTTAAGGTCCGTTTTTTCCGGACCGGTCCAACAAAAAATAACGATTTTACGCCGGCACATCGTATCCACCCCCAATACACATGTTATGATGGCGATTTACCTTGCGTTGTTCTTTCTTAAGTCCACTTCAAGTTTTTTGTAGGTTCCAACTCGGATCCACTCGTATCCGAGAGTACAATATTCGTCCAAGGTGGTTCTTGAATTTGATCCTGGTGGCGCTTTCATCAGCAATATCGTTACTAAGAACACACGACAGGACCTGTTGCCAACCTACTCTCTCCTATCCTGGCGTTGTGCAACGGGGTTCTGACTCATTGATGGTGCTTAGCCGGTAAGGATATGTTAAAAATGTTCCGATATAGCCGAATCTGGAGGCTAATTATAATCAGGACGCATTGTCGGCATTCGCTGTCAACCTGGCACTGGGTCAGAGGTCATTGACCTCAGTCTCTATAGGTCAAAACGACCTCTGGTTGTAAAATCACTTAGCAGATCGTGGGGGAAAACTACTGAGGTACTATTCTGATTTAGTACTAGTAGTGGACTTCTTTCTGTTCAACGTAAGTGTTACTTTGCAACAAGTACAAGTCCCCAAATAGCTTAGCCTGGTATCCAGCCGTATTATAGCTCCCGAGTCTCTTCTGTTCTCTCTGCAAATTGCAGAGCTATAATGCGGCTGGATACCAGGCTAAAAACGGCTATGATGTAAAACTGCTCTCCAACATATCTCTCCAGTGACGATGACGCAACACATCGGATGGTGTCTGAAACGTGACGTCCGACCGTTTCCAAAACCATATCCAGTTGCTTGAGTAATTGCTTTCGTGCGTATCTAATGACCTGGATTTCTAATACTCTTCGAAGTACGTAGGTCATTTTCGACATTATGTAACACTTGTATAAAATACTAGTATAGTCATAAATAGGGCTGGGTACCGGTATGGTGTACCGGTACAAAACCGGTTTTCCTCATTGGACCGGTCCAGAAAAACCGGACCTGAAAAAATTCGGTGACCGGATGTTGGACCGATTGGAAAATGAACTGGTTATATGATCAGGCATTCTTGATTATATTTCAGCCATACCATATATGGTATGGTGAAATATATTGTATTCGTAATGTTTCTTTCTTTCTTTCTTTCTTTCTTTCTCCTGTCAAATCTTCAAATCGAATCATCTCCGTCGTTCCGGGACCGAATGACCTGAAATTTGGCACAAGAGTAGAGTGGGTCAATACCGAGGTGCTTTTTTCTCATTTTTTTCATATCTGCCTCTAAAATGATTTTATTGAAGTTTAAAGGTCACGTTTTGACCACAACGGTATATTTTGGCCCCCTGTACCATTGAATTACAATGGAATGACCTTAAATTTGGTATAGATAGGCATTAGATAGTTGGTAAAATGATCCAAGTAAAATTTTTGGCATGAACCAATTTTAAATTATTAATTTCTGCACTTTTCTGAGGGGAAATTTGTTTTCTTTCGGCCTTCTCCCGTGAACTCCCGTGACCCCAGAGCCCACAGGTGCCAGGTGCCAGCGGTCTGGGGAGAGCGAGAGTTAATTACTTTATGGACGCCAGCCAATCAGCGACGAGAAAGGCGAATGCTAGTTAATATTCATAAGCGGGGCCTTGCAATCCCGTATATACACAAACAGATGCATATTACAGCCTTATAGTGGCCATATGTTACCCTGTGCCCGGTTTGAAATTGTAGTTTGCGAGGATTTGAAGTTCAGACAGTGTCATTTGAGCGGTAGCGGACGGTACGCGTGCATTGAACGTCAGAATACAAGTCTGTGTCGATGAATTTACCAACATTCCGCATGGCACTATCAATCATTTTTGGCAGATTTGACTTTGGGGATTAGTTGAGACAATCGAGAAAATGTTACTTGGCAGAAAACGCGGGAAAATTGGACAGTTTACGTTTAGTTTTGATACGTAAGTTTGACAGTGGCGAGAATGCATGTATTTTTTCCCAAACAAATGTAGGTACTTCTAACGTTAGTGTTGTTGTTGTTCTTTTTTGACGTAAACTTTGTACATTCAAAGTGTAAGTAACTTTAAACTGCCAGAGTTTGAGCCCAATAAAACACTCTTAGTACCAGAGTATCACCACTGACCTCCAAAAAGAAACCCCCGAACAAGGTAGAAACTCCTATCCTCCAGGTCTCGCACGCTTCGAGCAGGAAATTACAACACTCAGACAAGATTACGTCCGATGGCTGATTGCATACAAAGTAATACAATTTAACAGTGGTATGCAGGACATATACTTAACAAAGAATTCGAAGGAAAATGAAATATATAGATAAAGCCAAATCAAGTTAACTTGTTGGTCCTGGGATTTTTCAGAAAAGAAATGAAGCGACAGGGTGGTAAAATTCTTGTAAAAATTCGAGACGTCTCCGTTTATGTAATGGCTCATACAAAACAAGAAGAAGATTGAAGTTTTTAGCTTGAAAAAAACAACAACAACAACACACTCCTACTACACAACACCTGCACCTGCTTGACAATTATTAAAACGTATGCCCTACTTGATTAAAAAAAAGCAATGCAATAATAAATGTACCCACATCACAAGGAGATTATGACGGTACTTAGACCTAGTTATCGAAGTGGAAATTGTTAAATGGCGTCATGTAATTTCATGATGAAAATCATCTGAATGGAAGATGCGTTTTTTTTTTCACTCTCGGAAAAATAGGAGCTGCCGCAATTCTAAAAGCCAATCAGTTATGCATAGGCGCTCCTGTGGAAGATTATATTCTTCCATATGGGCCCGGTTCATATTGGGCAAGCTCTGTTTTGACCTGAAATCAATTCACAATATTAGTTCTCTTTTTGGCATAACTTACAGTTAAAATATTGCATTTTTGCGCAGGGGTGACTTGGAACAGTCCAATGTTGCGTGGGAATGGGTATGGCTGAAATATGCTGTATTTGCACCCAAGCAAATGTCGGCCTTTCTAGTTTTATCTATAAACCAACTGTATCGAGACTATAAGTTCTCAGTTGGTTAGGATTCCCTCCCGTCCTATTAAAATGTATTTAGCCAAAATGGACGCCTACACGCATTGCTGCCATACACTGTCAACCCAGTGTAGGTCAAAGGTCACTGATCATCTGTAGGTCAAAATGACCCCTATGGCTTTAACATCACGTTGTGTCCTTAGTTTGCAAACCTACTGTTGTACCTTCCTGATATAACCGCTCTGTCTTGACTTTATTTACCTACAGGCCTTAGTTTAGTAGAGAGTGGTTGTTTTGAGGTTAGGACCTCTACTTTGCCCTTGATGGGGTTATCTGGGGATAGTATGCAATGTAGATGTACATGTATGATATCTATGTATAAAGTTTATTGCAAATTCTTGCCCGTGGGCGAATTGCAGGAAACATGCTAACTCTAGGTCCTGGGTTATTGGGTTCGACTCCTTTCTCGAAGACAGTGGAAGACGAAAGATCCCATCTTTTCTATTATGTGTGGGTTTTGTGAAGTTAGAAGGAGAATTGTTTTCTTTTTGTCGGTGAATGTTAAGAAGTTTGGATGGAATTTGGTGGCCTCTTCAAACAGCTCTTTTCTTTCGTGATCATAGAAAGAGCAGTTTGACATAAATGTTTCGTCTTCCACCATAGGATAACGTTACCCTTTCCAAACTTCGAATTCCAACAACTTAGAGGCCTAAGATAAACATAATGATTTAGCGTTTCCTGGTCTGTGGATTTCGGAAGTATTTTTTTTTAATAGAATTTTTGTTTTCTGAAACAGAGGACACCGAGGGAAAATATGTGAGAAATGGACTTGCGGGATGTGACGTCATGTGCACCTGTCTTCAGCTTCAGGCCATGACGTCATCAACCTGTCACTGGGTCACCAGCGGTCAACTGGCCGGGGACAGAACAGCTCTCCTAGCGGCGGGCACTTGAACTACACAACTTGTGTCAATTCTTTTTTCTTCTTCTGTTGACTGAATAAGTTTTGTCTCGGAACTTGTAGTGCAAGCGTAGGTAAATGTGAAGGACATGAGTTTACGTTAGGGGCGATACCCTAGCCTCTCCCTGTACCCCCCTCTACCTCTCCATCCAATTGTGACACATAAAACAGGTGAGTATGGCCTATCACATGCCGACCGCCGCGTATCAGGTGTCGTCACTGTCAGTGCCGACTTAAATTTAGTGTGTCTCTGTCATCGCTGGAGAGACTGCGCCTCCCGCGCCATTTTAACGGTTACAAATCACTGTAATAGGAAAACCACTCTCGTGCCCTTTGCCGCTTTTCTGAACCTAATTGGCAACATACAACGTAGCAAACAGGAAAATTTGGCTATAGCATGGCATAGAGCGTTACGCGGATTTCTACGACCGTCTATAGCGAAGGTTTACCATTGTGGGCTTTGAATGTTAAGTATTGTAGAGTACATATAGGAAATCTAGCTTCCATAAAAGCTTCATTGCAACATTTTAACAGCCCTCTTGAAAACGTATCAAAGTTGGGAATTGTCCCAAATGGTGTTTGGATTTCTTTAATTATACATGGCGAACGTTCCAATATTTGGCGATTAGCGGTGAGAAAGAATGTATCTGTTTGTGACCAAAAATAACCTATCGTTACGTAGTCCCATCCACAAACATTCTGATAATGTCTACAATGTGAAGAGTGGCCATTTGATGACAACATATACACTTCGGGGCGGGTCACTAACCCTTAATTGTATTGTTACCTAGCCCTTGATAATACGAGCGATCGCGATGATGTCACGGTGACGCAGTTGTGGGCAAAATGCAGGTGTTTGGCAAAAGATTGATTAACATTTTAACCAGAAATTTTATCTGCTAATTTAGATATCAATTTTTGATCCGATCTGCTGACGTCCTGGTAGGCACCAACCGTCTAATAGCCCGGATATAAACAACAACAGCGATCCCTAGACTTTGATAATAGCCCCGGCTAGTTGGGTAGCCCTGGCTGTATTTCTTTCTATACAGCCGAATCAAATCAAATCAAATAAAAACACAGACGTCGCAGTATAAAGCTCTCACCTTTTTCCTGTGTGTATGATTCTCCCTACCCTATACTTCAGCTATAGCCAGTCTAGTGTGATAGGGACTAGCACTTATACTGTACTGCACTTAAACTGTACTCTAGGCATGAAAATGCGAATGAATATTATCACCACACCCACTTATAACTATCATAGGGTGGAATTTGTTATCGCCAACAACAGTAGGGGCATATTTACTGGATGATTTTTAAGAACGCTTGCAAAGGTTAGGAGTAAAAGGTCGTGTAACGTAACCAGCTGCTGCAATGCTGGTGTGTTACGCAGAGTGCTGGTTTAATACTGGGTAATATATAGATACAGATACAGAAACAGACGTCGCAGTACAAAGCTCTCACCTTTTTCCTGTGTATATGGTCGTCGCTCCCGTACCCCAGGTACGAGATGGTAGAGGCAAGACTGATCGCCCCTGGAGACGCCGGCCGGAGAAGGTTGACGCCTAGCAACGCCTCCGAGTCCGAATCCGAGCTGGGCGGTTTGGGCGATACTACAACACAGAAGAGGGGGATGTTATTTTTTGTGCCAACAACGTAATTAAAGATCTGATGTAACATTGTTGTGTGTATAGTGCACTACTAGAAATGTAGCATTTGCAAGTAAATGCATAATGTTAATTCTTACATGGTCAAGGCTAACAAACTACTTCTCTGTTTATTCTTACTCAAACACATTCAAACACACTATAGTATATAAACTGTGACCAGCCCCTCCAGCTCTCTCCTACCACTTGCTACACACTGTAATGAAACAGGGTGTTTGATACACTTTCGGTAACCATGGTGACAGCCGCCTGATTCAGGTCATTGACCTTATTTGTTTGTAGAAGAAGAAGAAGAAACAAAGTGAAAACAGTATGTTTCCCCTCTGTAGCTTCTTATATAGCCCTTATGAATATCACCCAGACACCCACAAAATGTCAAAAACACGATTGTCAAGTAAAACAATATGTACCTACATTTTCAACCCTAACTGAAATGGAATGTTGAATATTCGAAATATGCAAGATTTTACGACTTACTTCACTGTGGCAAACGTGTACCTGTAGGTATGTAAGAGCGACGGAAAACTGTCAGAAAACTAAGGCCGGCCGGTCATAGAACGTTGTCATTTTCTACCAAACATCTGCTTGGAGGTCACATACAACAATCTCAAATCCCCAGGCTGCATTCCTGACTATTATACCAATGACGTTATAAAACGTCATTGGTATACCTCTTGGGAAATTGTAGGAAAACGAGGTTTGAATACGGCAATGTTCACCCCAACGAATTCCCCCCTAGACGACTTAAGTTGTACAATTATAAGGTCAAAAGTTCAACATACTCATTGCACGCATAGGCGTCTGAAGATGGTACGAAAAACTGGAAGACATTGCACCGATTTGTGTAATTATTATCAAATTTAGATTGGAGTCCGTGTAGATTCCTATAACATTAGAGCATTATTCCATGTGTAACCATTGCTATGTTGCAATCCTGCAAAGCTTGAATACCTTTTCTAAATGCTGTCACCTGTTGCGATTTGCCCTCGGACAAGAGTGTTGCAACTACTAACTTCTAATCATCTTTTTGTCACAACGTGTAGGTTAGATACTATTGTATCTTACAGATAATGTCTACATACCCGTCTGAAGTCACCTCAGAGCCGAGAAACCGTCTCAAAGAAACGAAAAGCTTCGTTGTAAAACACCCTGTTCTTATGTATGAGCCGGCGCGTATCACAAGGAGTGCGCGCATGCAGCAGAACAGGTTCAACGGCCCCATACCCCCGCCGAGCAATTCGTATATCAGTCTCTACCGGTCTGACTAGCCGGCTTTTTAATCTCCAAGCAGATCCTACGGTAGCATAAGATAGTGTCAAAAACTGCCAGAGGAGTGAAGCCGGTTCAGAAGTGGGTTTCGCTACATGCCATGGCAAATGGACACCTCTTAGCTAACTACACTCCTTGGTCAGGATGGTACTATCTTATGCGATCGTAGGATCTCCTTGGAGATTACTGGCTATTGTTGGGAAGATAATTTGCCAGGGGAGTTTTGCTACCAGAGGGCTTGGCTGGCAGAGTAGCCGGAGGGGAAATGCTAACATAGTGGACTGACTACCCTGGCCAATGTTCCTATTTTTTGGCCGAATTTTACGACCCCAGTCCCCCGTAGAAATGCCTGTTCTGTTCATATATTAATTCTGTGACAGATTGAGTAAGTGGATAGGTCTTGAAGAGTGATACTAACTTCTGATTAACTTGCATATATGGCACGAAGTTAAAGTTCCCACATGCATCAAATTGGTCATTAGATAACACACTAGCTTCGCAAGCACGTGGAAGCAACTGGTAACATTAGACCGAACGACCCGTCACACCTTTACATTTGCTTATCCATTCCTAGGTGCTGCTGAAAGCTATTTAATGAAGAAGCCTGACCGGTAAACATTACACCAATCATAATATATGGGTGGCAGTATTTTTTTGAGAAGCAGTTCAAAAATAGCTCAAAATATTTGAGTGCATATCAATGATGAAAATAAATCGATCAATCGACTGTTTATTTTAGCTCCCAGTATTGATAAACACTAGCAGTTGGAAACATGGGAGAACTAACTTGTTGTATTTAAAGATGAGTTAAAAATTAGCTTAGAACCTCAAAGGTCGAACACCATGTACAACAAATTATACTCATAGTGATTAACAGAGCCACTTGACATGATAAAAGAACAAACTGCTTGTAACGTTTAATATCCAGAAGAAGCTAAACTCTTACATACAACAAGGTTTAGTTTGACGAAGAAAATTGAAAGGTTAAGAGGAGGGGCATTTTTTTTTGCGAATTTGTGAACGCAGAAGAGGGCGTATACGCGACCTTGCTGTCCCTGGACTTATCAGGACAGTACGTATACGCTACAAAACGTGAACAACGCTAGCTTTTTGGTAAAAAAACAAACCTTACAGTTTCTTTAAGAATTACGTACCTGCTCAGTGTAGAAAAGTTCAATTCAGGGTCACCAAGTCATCCTTTAAAAATAAAACTTTACGAACTCGAGTTACGTAAGGCCAAGCATTCACCCCGCCTGGGAACGCATTGTTTGACCTAACAATGTCCAAAAGTCGCTTGGCTTGTGATAAGTGGCCGTTCTATTTGGTCTCCCCAGACCTTTGAGCCTGCAGACGACAGGACCTGACAAAACTCTCCTTAATAGATGACGAATATATCGCCCATTCTTCAGGTGGCAAAGAGGGTCTATGAAATTTTGAGACGCCAATAAAGATAATGTATGCATTAAAACGACTTAATCACTTCGCCCATATTTTCCCCAGACGCTTCGACCATTTTTCAAGCCCGGTTTTACAGGTTTGTAGCGTTCGTGACGCAATTTGAATAAAGTCTAACCACTGTTCCCGTAGGGAGTATTATGAAATGCCTATGGGGGCGTGGTGACCTATGGGGGCGTGGTTGAGCTGATATTTGCACTAAGCCGTACGGCGTTTTTTAATCAGTGTTTGCACGCCGACCTTTTGTCATATGATTTACGTGCGTAGCAGTAGGGCATGGACCTTACATACATTTGTATAGAAGACCACATGCTTGCCCTTGTATTACTGTATGAGGAGAGTTCGATCGAAAAAAGTAAAAATAAACAAAAAAACAACAACAATAAATCAAACAACAAGCCTCTTGGTCATTCCAAAGACAAAAGGAATCCGAACGATGCATATTTAGAATCTATCACACGACAATTTTTCTCCACTTAGTGCCACTTGACCGAGCGCTTATCCTTAATGTGTACCAGAGTATCAGCGATGTTAATGTTTTACAGCATAACTACGTACAGCACATATGAACTTGAAAGGCACGATTGAGCAGGTTACTCTTAGCCTGGTATCCAACCGTATTATAGCTCCCGAGTCTCTTCTGTCCTCTCTGCAAATACAGAGGACAGAAGAGACTCGGGAGCTATAATACGGATGGATACCAGGCTAGGGTCTCTAGTCTAGATAGAATGTTAATGTGCACAACGCATAAAACCTAGGTGAGGTGTGTTTGAGGTTAAAGGGAGGTGTCCAATAACACAAGTCACTGTGCTGACACGCTGCGTCGACATGTTGTGGTACGCGTTTTTAAGCGTTTTGTATATCAATCAAGCTGGGCAATGTGCTTCTCAGTTTGCCTTGCCATAAGGAAAGAAGCTTAAAATTTGAAAGACATAGAAAACCAAAGAAAACACGTTCGTAAACAATCCACAAATACGGTTATGTTTGTAGATCAATGGCAATGCGAGGTAGTCTCCAAGTCTCAACAGATCTCTGATGCGTTTTGCACAGCTTTTATCGTCTTTTTAGTAACGTCTGTGTTTCTCTGGTCACCTTAGAGTATATATGAGTACTTTAATTGGACGACCTAAGAGATCGCGCCCTAAGTTGGCGATCGATCATATAACAATCTCACGATCATATGACGCATATCTGCTTGGAAAGTGTTTAAAAAATCTGACGTTTACGTACCGAGATTCCCGTTTATGACGGGCGACGGCGGCGTCTCGTCGATCTGCGGGATCGGTCTGACGAGCGGCGCAGTCGGCGCGACGTCGGTGAAGTTCGGCGGCGAGTTTGCGTCCTCCTCTTGCTCCAAGGCCTCGGCGTCGAGAGCTCCCAGTTCTAGCTGCTCCGGGCGGGGGTTGTCGCCACCGCCGTCCGACATTTCTGTCACTCCCACCAAGACGTCTTCTCAAATAGCAAAAAAACGTCTTCTAGTGTTTCTCCTCGCCGTCTTAGGTTTCTTCGGGGTTTCACCTGTGATAAAGGCACGAGAGAAAAACAACTATTATGAGCGATCGAAGGTAAACAAAGCGGGAATGTTTGCAAATATACGGAACAATTCGGACGCTTTTGTCTCATGCGGTTAGAAGGATCATGTGTAATCTGATTCGGTCAATCTACACCAAACCAGGCAAGAAGATCGCGCCTTGTGCTTTTATTGGCTGTAACTACCAGGATCACAACAACAGGGATATTACGGATCTTATGCACGAGGCTCGCGCAAAGGCTTGAGGTGCTTTAGAGTTGTTTTGAGTTTATAATAATATGAGTGATTCCTTCCGAAAATAATTCACAAGTGTTTTCTTTTACCACACAACCAGTTAATACTACCTACTGACGTTTCGATGCCTGTCAGACACCTTCCTCAGAGCTTCTGACTGGAGTTCTGCTTCTCGCCGCTATATCTAGCCGATGTAGGTGGCGCTTTTGCGGCGAGAACACAATCCTAATTGGAGCGGAACTCCAGTTAAGGTTTAAAGCTCTGAGGAAGATGTCTGATAGGCATCGAAACGTCAGCTGGTTGTGACTTGTGTAAAAGAAAAACTCTATATTATCCTATCATTAGTGGTTTCTAAAAGATGACAATGCGGTTATCAAACTCTGAGTGAAGAGTGGAAAGTCGCGAGTAAAGAAACAGCCAGTCACATCAGCGATTTTGAACCCGGGACCTTTGGCCATTCATCGTGCCGATTGCGCCCCACACGATGCCACTCAAGTGCTCGTTAACGTCGCTAACCGATAGATTATGAAAAAGGAAAACAGGTCGCCACTATGTAATCAGGCCATACAATTCCCACATCTAAAAAGAACTAAACGCTTACAAATAGACCTCGTTTCCAGAATGTCAATGTCACTCCCAAGGTTCCTTCAATTAAACGCTGTTGTGTTGTTTATCTCCAAGCAGATCCTACAATGGCATAAGATAGTACCAAACTGGCCAAGGGGTGTAGTCAGCCAAGAGGTGTATATTTGCCATGTAGCCAAACACGCTCCTAAGTAGGCTAAACTCCTCTGCCAGCTTTTAAAACTTTCTTATCCTACCGTAGGATCTGCTTGGAGATTATTGTGTTGTGACAATTTGTATTCTGTAGGGACCGTAACAAGCAACAAGCAATCAACGAATCGAACCCGAACGGAAGGCAGAAATCCCCGGTGACCGAACCGGCACCAAGTTCAAATCCATGGCGAATAGGCAATTATCTATTTCAATGGGAAGAGTTGGAACGCGCACGCATGACGTCACAGAGTGCGTCATAAGCAGCAAGGGACAACCTGAATTCCGGATGGTGGGTTCGGTTAAGGTCATAAATGATTTCGTGAATGATAATCTTTGAGACAATAATTCCCACGATTTCATATAAAGATTTAGAATTTTCGCAATTCATGTATCCCGAAGTGTATCCAAGGACCGTCGATGATGAGCCGATGAAGGTTAGACATTCATGAAATAATAAAAGCCAAAACCCAGCTACTTTTAAGTAGCTGGTTTTGGGCTTATCTCATTACATGAATGTCTGACCGTTTTCAAATTATATCAAGTTGCTTAAAGGCAACTGGATATGATTTGGAAACGGTCGGACGTTTCAGGTAGTATCCACTACCGTTCGTCAGTGACACTGACAGTGACAGTGACACGTTGGGACGACACTTCACGACGCCCACTGTCCCGAATAACCTCAATTTTCCCCCCGTGATTTCGAGTCCGGCCGAGTCATACCTCACCTCACCTATACCTTGACCTCTGTGTGGGTCGTTGGGGCACCATGACTTCATCCACTATTCTCCTCCACCTAAAGTCATACCAAAGACTTTAAAGTGGTACATGATGCTTTCTGTGCGTAGCACTCAGCAGTTGGGAAAGAGTATGTTAGTTGAACACACACGCACACCACTGCCAATTGAATAGCCCCCTGCTTGCATAAAGATGTATGGCCCAAAGGCTATTGAAACGGAGATATGCGCCACCCTATCCGCCGTCTGGTACGAAAAGGACTCGACCTGAAACAAACTTGTTGCCATCTGCACGCCTGTCCACATCAGCATGACTAACCTCGGCGCCGACGACAAAAAGTTATGACCTTAATTGTTTTCTGGTACAGGAAATCGAATCATGCGTGGCATAACTTCATACTGACTGACGTGCGCACAAGCGAAAACATGTTTGTTCGATCTTAAGGTTGCGTCAAGAAGTCTAGAAGGTTGCGTAAAATCGTCTCGGCGTCATTTTTCAGCCAGTAGAACTGATTTATTAGTCACATGGTGGCCTCTGTCACGCTACGCTATAATTTCCATGTCCTAGTGTCTAGTGAGGACTAGTAGACGTAAAGTTGTTCATCAATTCTTTGCATGCGTGAGAATACGTTTGTATTAAGATGAACTGCAAATTATTTTTTAATCATCGCACAGGAATAAAATCCAATTTAGTGATTAGATGCGAACACACACACAAACATAACGCTACTCGATTGCTTATACTATCATACTATTCATAAAATAGATTAATTTCTTAGAATTGTTAGAAATTAGCAACTCATGTAGTTAAACTGTTTTGTATGTAATACAATGTAGTTGTCACACATTGTATCCTTTACAGTTGTCATGCAATAATGTTCTTCTTCTTCTTCTATCTTATCGTAGCATGACCAACACATTGTACATGTTACCAAGCGCTCTACGTTACGTAGCACATGCGTTCAGTAACCTCAGCTCACCTCAGCATTGAGTACCTAAACTTGTATCTTGTTTAATATTCCACGTCTTTGCCTGTGTCCCCACCAACGGTATTAAATCTTTGATAACATCTTAAGTGTTTCTCTAACATATCTATTGTACAAACCTCCCCGGCATCACGCTAACGTGAACTTGTATTATGAGAATATCAATCTTTTATTATAACGTTCTTTACAACAGTCGGCCTCCCACAGACAATCATTGCTACATTGACATTGATAGAAACCATTACTGCTACATTCTGCTGCATTACAGGCGCGCTGATTGGTTACGATTCCCCTGGCCAGACGTGACGTCACGTTGCTACATGGTTGACTAGAAGCAGAACAAACTGCCACATCAGTGGACACAACGACTTTATTTTGTACGGCGGAGCATGAATGATGTAAAGGGGAATACCCTCAGTTAAGGACTCTACTGTTCTTTTTTAAAGCTTTAAAACTATACATCAAGGGATTCTGCATAAGAACCGTATTGAATTTTTTTATGGTAACACAGTGCTAACAAGGAATTGAATATATTGGTTAACGTTTTTATGAATACCATAGCCCCAGCCATCACAGGAGTTAGTGATCCTCCCCTAGCTGGGGCCTTGTTTTGTGATGAATCTGAAGTAAAACAAACAAACAAACAAACAATCCTACAAATCTATCGAAAGTATCTTGAGTTTGCAAACACATAGCCAACCAGCCCTGGACAGCGGAGTCTGCGTTACACAGACGAGCAAACACAATCACAACCATCACCACGGCGGAGTTGGAAATCCTTTCTTGGGGTAATGATGACGACACAACGTTGATCAACCAACCAAAAGTTTCCAAACTTTTCGTACTGAATTAAAATGTACATGAAAGTTAACATTTAAAACGACACGCCCCCTTCAATACAGCACCCCTTACTTCTACTAAAAAGCTTACGCCGGATCGGGCATCAAGTTGTGGCCCAAATTGCACCGATGCTAATACAAATCAAATCAGCACGTTCCATAAGTGGTTTGCCGAGCACTTCCATCCCTCTGAGTCCCCACATATCCATTTACCACCCCTCCCCTGCCGGTATCAAATTACCACTTAAGGGTTCCGAGTAATTTGAGACTCCGAAGTACGATCATCACACACCAGGAGGGCGAGCATCACGTAATGATTACCACACACATCACTGCAGGGGCCAGTGGAATTTTATTGCAAATTTTTGATTGCAAAGAACGTGGTATTAATGAATTATAAGAATACCATATACAGTATAATTGCCATACGAATAGATGAGATAGTAAATTGAAGGTTAGGGTAAAGTGGGCGACCTCAGACTAAGGACAAACCATTAAGTTTTAGTCTTGTTTTTTGTTAGCTAGTACTAGTAGTGAATGGACCGATCCTGTCGAACGCCATATCGAACAGATAGAACCCCCTATTCTATTTCGAAAACTGCCCAATTGGACAGAAATAGCTATTTTTGACGGAGGTGTTCGAAATAGAACCATGATCGAACAGGGGGCGGGGGTTTGGGATCGGTCTATTGCAGCTTCGCTACGACTGGATAAAAGATACTAGTAGTTGGAAAATCAAGTTCAAAGTACGAAACAATCAGTGATAGATTCAGATTCCTTGATACCCTTTGAGAAAGAAATAATTCCCAATCCCATTATATATGTAGAGCGCTTTGTTGTATGCATATATTCTGCTTTTACTGTTGGTCATTTAGTGCCTGCAACAAAGAAATATTTTTTTACCTCGAATTCAAGACCCTACCTTTTAAGACATCACATCCAGACTTTAATATGTATATATACATGCATATATAATATACATTATATACAGCCAAACCGTGTTGTCTGTAGAGACGACTGAAGAGGCTTAGAGATAAGTGTTCATAATAGGCAGGTGGCCACTTTAGAATAATTCTTAAATGCTTGTGCAAATGCGAGCAAATCTCTAAAGGGCCAACAAAACGAGGTGTTACATATATAGCCAGGTGGTTCTAATGCAAAGGTCACTGGTACGTGCCATATTTGACTGGATTGTTCAATATTCTCAAAGCCTTTTAAAGTTTGATACCCACTATTACTGCTTAGTGATCACTCAACAGCCTTCGCTCTTAACAGTATCGCTTCTACAGGATTCGGCCCTTAAGCGCATCCAATCTAGCGCCTCCCGTAGCAATAGGTCGTCTGTAATACGTATCCTCACCCAGGCTATTAACGAGTGACAAAAAGTCGTATCTTCAGACTGGATGGACCCGTCAACTTGTGCGGCGCCTCGCCGTTATTGCTGGGGAGAAAGAAGCCTGATAAAGTTGATCTTTTAGTTTAAAAGAATCTGCCTATCAACGGCCCTGATTCGTCGTTCAAAGCCGAAGGAAATGGGCTGCTCTTAATCTATCTGGTTGTGTTCTGTTGCGTTGTTCTTCATAATTGCCTGGTTTAAATACGATTAACCGAATAATGAATAAATACCTTTGCGTTACCGTTATAGTGTTTAATTTTTACTCTTACAAGCTAAGTAAAAGTTATAGTGATAAAGCAGAAGTACAATTACTGTGGTAAAAGAATGTGATATCTTACAATTGACGTCTTCAATTAGTAATTCATGACACTATATACAGCTTATACTTATGGGTCTTTTGAACTCTTGTTTAAACATGTCAAAACAAAATAGGAAACGACTTGCCGACAAACAAATCCCATCCAGAGTAAGACGTGCACAGTCTGAGACGCCCCCTCTATGTCACAATGCCCCTGTATATCCGACTTGCCGACAAACAAATTCCACCAAGAGTAAGAGGTGCACAGTCTGAGACGCCCCCTCTATGTCACCATGCCCCTGTGTATCCGCTGCCCATCTAAAGCCCGGTTCCTTCACCAGAGGTTTTTACTGCGGCTTGTTCTAAAAGCTTTCAGCACCGCCGAGCTTGCGGTAAGTCTGTCTGTAGGAAGCTCCGGGAGACCTGTTGGTGAGACCTGAAGGCCGTCGCCATGGTAACGGACAGGCGACCTTTGCGTTACCGTGGCAACGGAGCAGGTGGTGAGGATATTTTTGGCGCGAAGGCAGGTGGTTTTGAGACCCCGAGGTCGTTGAGATCTCAAAGCTTCTTCTCGATGCGCATTTTCGTTTGTAGGTATTTCATTGAGATGCAACACTTGCATAAATTCGTTGTTTAAAAAAAAGGGTCTTAATGGATATCAACCCCCCTCAGAAACTTAATAGTAATGCGCATTCTGTAAATGCAGAAATGTTCGCGGTGGATTTATGTTCACGGTTTTCGCGTTGGCCATTTCAATATCCACCTTTTATCACAGAAGATTTTCATTATGATATAAAACACTGTCGGGGATATTTTGATAATTCTGAGCCACAGTAATGTTGAGCTTGATGACAAACCCAGATAAACGAGTCTGGGAAGGATGTTCTAATGACGTCAACTTCTTAGCCCCCAGGGCTCCTCACACTTTAATTACAGTCAACGATGAACGAATCTCAGCCGGGAGTCGATATCAGAGAACATGGCTGTAATACTAGGGTTTAAAATACCTTTTCTGCATACCTGCACTGGTGTAGGTGGCATTGAAAATTACCCGCACCAGACAAATTTTATTTGTACTGAATTTAGGGAGCATGGGCCATTTCTATATTTTCTTTAATACTTTACAGGTAGACATCAGAAATACCTGCACAGCTCCAATTTTACCTGCACTAACCTGCAGATGCAGGTGGTATTTCGAGTCTTGAATACGAATGAAGACGGAACATGGAACCATGTATGATGGAGGCTGGCAAATTCATACCACAGACCTAATTGCGAGTACGTAATAAAAAACAGTATATAACGTAGATGTGAATTTTAAATGGAAAGATCTGAGACCACCTTTGCAACAGACACGTAACATACATAAATGTAAATCATGACTAGACCATTACATAAGGTACTGACCAGAACGTAATGGCCCTTGAAAACACAGCGAGACTATTACAAGAAACCCTTCACTTCATACTGCAATAACATTAACTGGCAAAACGTGGTCCGAAATAAATAATACCCGTATTGCAAGTGTATGCCGGAGCCTAATCGCAAGACAAAACATATAGATGAAAAGATATAAGATATAAAAGATTGAGTGAAAATATTATAAATCTCACTTAATCGATTCGTGGGCAGATACAATGAAACAAGGTTGATACATGTCGACATATGTACAAGTTTGAGACATTTTTCATGACTAGACTATTACATAAGAGCTTAATGGTGTTTCTCAACACAGGGGACCATTAGGGGTAACCCTAGCTAACTCTTAAACAGCAATGTCAATAGGCTATGTTAATTTGATTACACGGATGACATCCGGGTGCATCAATTTTCGGGCGTTGTCAAAAAAATACAAATTATTCAACCATACTGCTAATCGTACAAAGTAGCTTAAAAATAATCAAATATATGCAGTGGATTACAAAACAAATATTGGAAAAACGTATAAAAATGTCATAGAATATTCTAAGGTCAAGGTAGAAACAAAAATGGAGAATCTATTCTTAGGTATACTGTTTTCTGTGTATTCAGTAAAATGTTCAACCTTCTTGACTACTTAGATTTCATAATGAGGGCAACTTTTTTTGTGCAACAAGAGGACGTCATCCATATGATAAAATCAACATGGCCTTAGCGTTACGTACATATCTGCTACTGGACAGATGGTTTTGAAACTAAATACGTCCTAGGATGAAGGAGAATTCTTTGTACACAACCAGTGGGTACTTACATAGCTTACGTTTCGATGTCTCTCAGACACCTTCGTCAGAGCTTCTAACTGGAGTTCTGCTTCTCACCGCTATATGTAGCCGATGTAGGTGGCGCTTTTGCGGTGAGAAAACAATCCCAAACGTGGCTTCGTTTGTATCCCCCCTCGTCCCGGTTCATCACTGGGGTTGACTTTCTTATCCAGATGGCCTCCTTAATCCACCGTGCCCGCCTATTGTCTTCCCTGTCTATGACCTCTCACCGCAAAAGCGCCACCTACATCGGCTACATATAGCGGTGAGAAGCAGAACTCCAGTTAGAAGCTCTGACGAAGGTGTCTGAGAGACATCGAAACGTAAGCTATGTAAGTACCCACTGGTTGTGTACAAAGAATTCTCCTTCATCCTATATTCTACCAACCTGATGAAACTATTTTCGGTAAATACGTCCTGACTAAATAAGCAATGCCACAGGTGTCATTGTAGACAACAACCTAGCCGTATGGATGGAGAGAGAAGATTTTAAATTCTGGATAAAAATGGAGATTTACTTCCAGACGTTTCGTGAAGAGTGATGGATGTCACCCCAAACCGTTCGGAAGCTAAGCTAGTTCACCTTTTTTCGTGGGTTAACCTATATCGTTGTTTATTGGAAAAACAAGATATTTGGGAAAAGCAAGTCGACGACGGTGGTTTCAAACCGTATATTGAATATCTTGCAATTTGAAACCATCCGTTAAATTGATATCCCTAATCACCAATTTCCAAACCAACGGATATAAGTTACCCTACGAATAAAGGTTAACTAGCGTTAATTTTCCGTTTACTATCCAGTTGTAGAGATTGAATTGTATTAGAACTTTAAATGTTTTTTTTTACCTGAATGTATTACCTTCATAAACGTATTTGGAATTCTACAGTGGCCACCTATACAACTCACAGGTAACATATATGATGTGAGTCATGACTAGACCATTACATAAGGCACTTACCAGAACGTAATGGTCCTTCTACACACAGCGAGACTATTACAAGAAACCCTTCATTTCACATCGGTTACTGAAACGTAACATACTTTCCTTGAGTCACGACTGGACCATTACGTAAGGTACTAACTAGAGTGTAGTAGTCAGTCTATAACACAGCAAGACTATTACGAGAAAACCCCCACTCCACAAAATGCAAGCCAATATACCTACATACCTATACTGGTGACTAACAGCAAATCCATATCATATATTCAATATCATATTGCAAGCAAGCAAACAGGAGTATACAGCGTTGGTCTTCATAATGTATGGGTGACTTATAAAATATGTAATCAGAAATGAGAAAAAATCATGTCTTCTTCAGCTATTGGTGGGACTAAGTAGACTGAAACTGCACTAAGGATTTTACATGCTGACATTGTTACAACTCATAGTATGTCTTACTGGAGTCACGACCTAAACATAACCACAACACACCTCTAGAATACAGCAGGCTATTCTGGGGAATCCTTTGCTCGACAAACCCATAACACTGCATACAATGGTGTCTCGAAATGAATATCAGACTCATGGCAAATTTATGCCTAATTGTAAGGTAATTGCAAGGCCTCTAATTGCAAGCAAACAAATAAATAGTGCATAACGTAGTCTATTCATTGGTAAGAGACTTATTAAACATGTAATCAAAACCAGAGTAGCAAACATGTCTACTTCAGCTATTGATGTGACTCCGTACAGTGAAACTGCACAGGGGATTTTATATCGTTACAACTCAAAGTATTTCCTACCGGTATACAGGAGTCACGACCTAACCATAACCATAACACAAGGTACCTACCACAACATAATGCCTTTAGAATACGGCAGGCTATTACGGGGAATACTTCGCTCCATAATCCCATAACACTACCTTTAACGGTATCTCGAAATGGATATTAGACTCATTGCAAATTAATGCCTAATTGTGAGGTAATTGTAAGGTCTCTAATTGCAAGCAAACAAATAAACAACAGTGTATAACATAGGTCTATATCATTATGGAAGTCTAATAAAACATGTAATCAAAACCTGAGTAGCAAACATGTCGACTTCAGCTATTGATGTGACTTAGTAGAGTGAAACTGCACCAAGGGTTTTACTGTACTTTTACATGATGACAGCGGTACAACTCATAGTATGTAACGTATGTAGCCGGAGTCACGACCTAACCATAACCACAACACAAGGTACCTACCCACAACATACTGCCTCTAGAATACAGCAGGCTATTCCGGGAAATTCTTCGCTCGACAAACCCATAACGCTACATACGTACCTTTTACGGTGTTTCGAAATAGACTCATGGCAATTCTATTTCTAATTGTGAGGTAATTGTAAGGTCTCTTTGCAAGCAAACAAACAACTAAATAAGAGTGTACAGCATATATCACTGACGAGAGACTAATAAAATATGCAATCAAACTGATGTTACATGCTGCAACTCATAGTATATAAAAAAGAAATATCGTTCCTTACCAGAGACAGGACTTGACCATAACCGTAACACAATATATCTACAACAACATAATGTCTCTAAAACACGGCATGGCTATTACAAGAAATCATCTCCACTTCACAAACCAATAGCACGGCGTTAGGTACGTACCTGAAGGTGTTCCTGGAACACACACCTTACAGCCGTGATCAGGAGGATGGCGTTCGCTGTTAGAAAGGGAGCGATCAGAAACAATCCAGGGTGGGGTGAGATTTTTGGTATACAAATCTTACGGCAGCAGTTATTGAACCCTTTCCAATCCTGTCGTTCAGAATGTTTTACATTTCCATGTACCTTTATAAAAGCTTTGAAGGAAACATGTTTTCTCCTCTCCTTCTAGACCTTTTTTAATCAAATAAGGTCAACGACCTGGCCCAGACGGCTGTCGGCATGGTTACTAAAGTAGCAGAACCCCTGTAGTGCTTTCTTAAATTATATAAATACATATATATATATATATATATATGTATATATATATATATATATATATATATATATATATACATAGAGAGAGAGAGAGAGAGAGAGAGAGAGAGAGAGAGAGAGAGAGAGACTGTCGTTGTTTGCTAGGCTAACCATGTGAATGTAAATATTTTGCTTTTGTTGTTTCTGTTGTTCTGTTTACTATTTTCGTTGCCAAATCTATTTTCAAAACTGTTTCTGTTTTCATTTACCTCCCCCCGCGAGGATTTCTGGTTCGCCCCTCAAGTGCTCGAACCCTCACAAGATGCATATCTTAAGAGACTTCAGGTGGAATAGTCATGACGATATGACACTAGAGACCATCATTATAAGCAGAGGCTGGCATGGGGGTATCCGGTACTACGTAGCATACGTTAATGTACTGGGACGGTCATACCAGACTACCCTAAAGAGGACTCCAGTTAGTGTAATATCTACGATCATAATGTCAGACATCCATTGACATTATATCAAAAGGGCGCTAGAATACCCTTTCCAACTGAACGCGTGTATGTAACATACACGTAGCGACATGAAAAGAGTTGTGACATGAATACAACAACTAAAGAGCTATGTATAATGCATACACAACTTCAAGTGTACTGTAATCTTACTTCGATGAAGTAATAGCATACCAAGTGCGTAGGTGTATTTTAGTCAATATCATACAGTGATGTTTGAAACATTACGCGTGCTATATGGTTGAGATTATGGTAAGGGTATGACCATTTCTATTACGTCTTAAAGCCCTGTAAAACCCGAGTGCAAGGAAAACACTGTCGGGTAAAATATAACAAGTCAAGTAAACCGAACTGTGTATTGCCCCGGTGATGGCTGGGAAAGAGCTTCTAATGGTTGAAACAATGAGGACAGATGGTTCCAATGTTTCGTAAATTAGACCTACGATCCATTTTAATGAAAATGGATTGTGTGACCTGATTACCTAATTAGCCATCAACAATGTGTGTTCGTGATTTATATATAATGCTAATGGGACCTTCAGGCATCAAATCGTCGCATGTAAAATAACTTAACACATTTATCGAGATAATATAAATGATTGGCTAAAAACGGGTGCATAGCGAAGCCGCATTGTAGTTCTAACTACTTACAACAACATCATGCTTAATGCTTTATTTTGTTTGTTTGTTTATTTTACATGTATCGCTTTATCTTGGCGCTTTTCAATGTGCCCTGGGGGGTAACCCCAGACATACATGTACACAGCATGAATATCAAATAAGAGAAAATATTACAAGAGAAAATTAACATTAACGCACATATATACCTGTTAATACAACTTAGGAATAACCAATGCATAATATGCAATAACTGATTAATGCTTTATAACCTTAAGGTTTAAACCTGTCCATAGTGACCACTCAAGACTTGGTCCCAGTATACAGGTGGCCACTTCAGACTCTTCATTTTTAAGTCCAAGTAAAACATGACCTAATTAACTACAAAATCCCCAAAATAACCACCACAAAGTGGCAACAAGGGCCAGGTGGTCTCTACGCAGAAGTGGCCACCGGTACAGGTTTGACTGTACTTGGTCAATGGACGTGAAATCCCCCTCCTCTTATCGACAAGTACAAGAAACAGTAGACGACTACTTACGTCCCGAGGCGTGCGGCGTCTTCCAGCAGACGGTACTCAAGAGGATGAAGACAACAGTCGAGACTCGAACTCCTGACCCTGCGGAACAGAAAGAGAGCCGTTAACGACGCGACGCCGATTTAATCTTACGGACTACGTCGGTGGCAAGACGGTATCTGAAGAAGGGGCCGCTGATTCGCAATTTTCAATACATGGGCGAGGTGTACTCAAACGACCTCCCCGACATTAAGGTGGGTTCAAACCTGCGTATATATTCAAGTACGTGTGAAGTCTTTGCCTCTACCGGGCTCCACAGGTTGCTGTAAAAATAGTAGAAATTGGACAAATATAGATGGATAACATGCCAGCGGAGTTAGCTGGACGTAAACTATACTCCTCAGACGGAAAGCTCCTCTGGCATGTTATGCATCTACATTTGTCCGATTTCTACTAATTTCTAGCGAACTTTACGTGGGCCTGTTTGAAGCTACGAACTCCATACGGACCTCATACGACGTGAATATATACGCACGTGTGAACCCACCTTTAGAGTGATGAGAATCGCAAATCAGCACTCTCCCATCCTAATAAATGCCTGCGATCCTAGAATAGAAGTCAGCGAGTGAGGCTACACCATGCGTAGCAAGCCTCATGTACAGTGTACCTTACAGCCTACTTCGGATTGCAAGACTGGCATCTGAAGAAAATGGTCAAGATACTTGTGCAGCAAGACGTATGCCTTAAGATTTGAATCTGACACCTTCCTTGAGCAGCCTTCCGTCTGGATAGACACCTTACGAGATACGATCTTTCCTGCCTTGTGATTGGTGGAAATTGAAGCCGACAAAAGCTCATGTTCTCGCGTCCTATTGGTCGATTCAAATGACGTCAATGAAGATGTTCTGAAGAACATTTGGCGAAAGACCAAAATCAATAGAAGTGTCTTAACTTACGGTCACTTTTTCTTACTATAAAGTAGGATTGTATCTAGTTTAGATAATATCTGTAGCGCAATTTACACTGATTTTGGAAAGAACGTCATTAGGCTTAAGCTGCTATGACGTGTGCAGTGTTAATTGAGTCATTCTGAAAAAGACGCAATTCATTTTTTTCTGTAAAGAGTCAAAAATAAGGGCTTTAATGATTACCTCGTCGTATTTGTTGGAGAAGGCAAGCTGAAAACTGCTAAAAAAAAGAAAATAAGAATTGAAAATAATTCTGTTATTACTTTGCTTAGATACGATCAGAGTAGTAAACTGGTGCAGGAAGATGACGGATTCCAGACAACTCAAAACCCAGCGCAAAACTCGGTTGGGGAGTGGTCGGGAGCTAAGCTAAAGCTTAAGTTGTCATACATGTACATCACTGTGTGATGTGTCAGGCCCGGCACCAATCTCCGTTTCATAGCCCTGGGAGCAAAGTCATGGGAGGATCCTGAATGTGTGACACGGGCTTATCTTGAGTCGTGATTTTTCATCATCATCATCATAGACGTTTTTGTTTTATCATCTATCCCAGACCTAACAAAAAAAAAAGTTGCAAACGCTGTTTGATTAGGACCATCATACTGGTAAAATCTGTATAGCAAACTAAACTCCAAGCATATCCTACGGTTGCATGCACACTCCTAGGCTGGCTTCACTCCTCTGGCAGCTTTTGATACTATCTTATGCTACCATAGGATCTGCTGGGAGATTATACCAAGCGTGTATATATAGGCGAATCCAGGTTCGCTAACTCTGGTACAAAAGGGGCGTTAGTTTTCCGTACACGTGTCGGGGTTAGGACTCACTCCGACTGTTGATATCATGTCTGGAGTCGAGGACAAAAATCAATAAACTAGGTAAAACTAGGTAAGTCTAGACTGCGGGGCAGTTCATTTTATACAACACTGTAAGTCTACTGAGATATGGTGCTGTAAGATAAACCGCTTGGAAGCTAATGATTTATTAGGGTGCGTCGAGGGACTGTAATATATGGTAAAGGGAGTCCCATAGCTTTTCTAAGGCTGCAGGGGTAGTTAGTTGTTATCCACTGGCAGGCAGAGTCCAACCCTCTCCTTCTACTACTTTTTACCTCCCCTACCGAAGTTAGTTACCCATTTTTACACCTGGGTGGAGTGAGTAAAGTCGTGTTAAAGTGCCTCTCCAAGGGCAAAAGATCGTTAGCATGATAGGATTTGAACCCATGACCTCTGGTTCTGTAATATATGACGGAACTTGTATTTACTTTTCTTAAGCTTTAGTGAACGATCCACCGAAACAATCTTATCCTAGGGCTAAAAAAACCTGCATGTATGACACCCGTTTGTCTAAAAGGAGGATGTACAACAGGAAATAGAGAAAAGGGGAGGAGCGAAAAAATTAATCCAACGCAGTAATAATAAACTCTGCAATAACTCTGTCAACCCAACATTACTTTTACGTCGATGAGGGTTAGACATCCAGGTAATAAGATAAACCAAAAAGCAACTGGATGGAGTGAGGAAAGTCATATCCTGTTGCTTGAGTAACTGCTTTTTGGCGTAACACTACTTTTGTTGATTATGTAGCTCACATTAAGACGAAAGAAGATAGTGAAACGTACCAGTGATGCATCAAAGTCAAGACAGCAACATTTCAACAAGACATCCCTAACGGTTTGTATCTTATTACCAAGATGCACTACTTTTGTTCAGTATGTAGCTCACATTAAGACGACAGAAGATAGTAAAACGTACCAGCGATGCATCAAAGTCAAGACAGCAACATTTCAACAAGACATCACTACCAGATTTCCTGATACAGACCCACTTACGATCTGACCCCTGTCAGCCCCCAGATATCAGCAGTCCGATGCAGAGATACCTTACGTTGTTATCATTCATAATCCAATATAAAAATGATTTCCCCACCAAGGGAACAAGATAGCTAAATATTTGATGAAAGGTTTGTGTGATACGAGTTGGCAGATGAAGGTGGTCTGCGGAGTCATGGCATTTGGATGGAAGGACATGTAATTTCCGGGGTCGATGCAAAATGGACTTAACTGTAAAGAGAAAGGTCGTGGATTTAAGTCTGGTCTATACAAATGGGAAAATAGCCTGTGGATTATATACTCTTGTATGAAAAGAACTGAAATGTACGGTATTAACGAAATTGAAATATACGATAGTAACGAAATACAAGTCCAGCGATTTCCATTACTGGGATTTGGTTAGAATAAAATGTTATCTTCGGGTCGAAGCGAAATAGACTTTCTTTAAAAGGAAAATTTAGGTGGTTGCTTCTGGTTTGTTATATACCAAATTGACAATTTGTAATTGCATTCATGACACTTGGATAGAAGCAAATACAATTTTATTAGAAAAACTTTCTTGTAAAGAAAAAGGCCATAGATTATATGGATTATATTGAGAACGTAAGTCTGGTTTATACAAATGGGGAAATAGCCTGTGGATCATATATTTGCTTCTATGAAAAGAACTGAAATGTACGATAGTAACATGTAGCGCTTTCTACTGATGGCATTTGGATATAAGCAAATGTAATCCCAGGGTCTAAGCAAAATGGGCTTTCTTGTAATTAATTAGAAAAGTTAAGTGGATGCTTCTGGTACAAAATGATAAGGTTTATATTAACAATTTGCATTCATGACATGTGAATAGAAGCAAATAAAATTTTTGGTGTGATATGAAAACATACTTTCTTGTAAATAGAAAGGCCATACATTTAATTAGATTATATTCAGATACATATACAAGCACGATAACCTTTGCCTCTTTGTTGACATTTGGAGGAAGACCAATGTAATTTCAAGGGTCGATACAAAAGAGATACTTCCTATAGAAAACTGTAATAGACCTAAATGGTTTCTTATGGTACAAACTAAGATGAATGAAGGTACCAAAATAGCCATTTCCATTCTTCGCATTTTGCTGGAAGCAACTGTAATTTTGAGGGTCGATAAGATACGTACTGCACGTCTATCTAATTGGATATAGTCTAAAAACTAGAGTTCGGGGACCTCATACCTCCATGAAATATTTATTGCTTTTTTGTGGATGGTATGTATGTTTATAGTCGGTTGTATTTGAGAGTAATGGTTATATAATATAAATGTTATGGGAAAGTAGTGGTGTATTTATTTAATGACACAGAGGATGTCCATCTGATTAGTAATTATCAAAATGTGACACTTAATTGTGTAATGTGCGTTTAAGAGGTCGACGGCATATGGTAGCGTGGTGTTCCTTAAGCTTGATGTTTGGCATTTAAAATGTCTAAGGTTGTCAGCATTATTGAGGTTCGACTATGTGCCTCAGAGCGGTGTGGTGGGAGGAAGTTGGGAAACTCAGAAAGAAGAAGGGATGTGGCCAACTTTAGTCAGATGGTGATTTGATTTTCCACCAATACTGTAAATGCAGAAATGTTCGCGGTGGATTAATGTTCGCGGATTTCGCGGCGGCCGCTTCACCGCGAATTTAAAACAACCGCGAACATTTTTTTATAACAGTAAGAGACTACGGTGCATGGTGCTACCGCAAAATTAAATCCACCGCGAAAAGTCCTTTTTCCCGCTACCGCGAAATTAAATCCCCGCGAACTTAAATGCATTTACAGTATGTCATAACATCAGCTGTTCACACGGTACAAAAACGAGATGCACACTTTCCTCTGACAGCCCTACACCAACTGTAAGATGAATACTTGGTGCCAACCCCGTCTGCTAACAGCTGTCACCTCACCATCTGCTTGGAGCTAAGCTCATTAACAAACACATAAAGCACGATGCCTGTACCAATATATCTCAAATATAGGGGTGATTTCTGATATTATTACATCGATTATAACGACAGATACGGCTCCCAAAATCTCATTGATTCGAGCTTTTATCACACCCCACCAACACAACAAGTATGAAACCAATCCATCCAGCCGTTCTTGAGTAATCATCTACACAGACAGAGACACATAACAGAAAATATAACCTCCATTCCATGACATTTCATGGAGGTAATAACATTCGAACAGCGTTCGCTTCCTGCACAATTTGATACTAAAGTTAAGAAAACAGTTTTCATTGATGGCATTTAGATGAAGCAAATGTAATTTCTAGGGTCGATACGAAAACGGACTTTATTTCGAAGCAAAGGTCAAGGGAGTTAAGTAGTTTTAGATAGGCGGAGTAACCTTTGGATAGACTTTGCGCTTGGTACAAAACTTAAGAAAAGTATTACAAGAACTATTGCATCGGAGACGGTATTCCAATTGATTGTCCTCTCTTTCTCTCTCGCAACATTCCATCCATCACTCTCTCCATCTCCATCTCTCTTTCTAACTCCCCTTTTCACTCGTCCATTCTAACTCTCCCTCTCTCTCTCTATCTATCTATTTTTCTATCTACATTACATACATATGATTGATGTTTATGCGTTTTGAATGCCTAAAGCGTTTCCATTTTTGTGCAGTACTAGGAAAACGTAGAAGAAGTCTACATTGTATCGTTGCCGGAGAGAATACTTAATACTAATATCATACCAAACCGAACATGTCATATAGCATCTACCCTGCCGTACAGTTAGGCAAACCATGAATGAGGAAAGTAATGTTTCTTGACGTTGCGATAAATCACTTCCAAACAGGCCGTATTTGGTGGGAGCAGTGCTCAACTGTAGCTCAACTGGCAGCAGCCTCAGAATGGACCGATCTTGTCGAACGCCATATCGAACAGATAGAACCCCCTATTCTATTTCGAACACCTCCATCAAAAACTGCCCCATTGGGCAGACATGGCAATTTTTGACGGAGGTGTTCGAAATAGAACCATGGTCGAACAGGGGGCGGGGTTTTGGGATCGGTCCATTAAGGTCCTCCTTCCAATAAGTTGGTACCTGGGAGAGTCTGGTTCAAACACTGGGGAGAGCATCTCGGTTGGGACTCCATCTGTATTTTGGTGGGGGCTTTAGATAAGGGTCCGGCGTTCGAGGATGTGCTTCGAACACGTTACAGCAGCTTCATTTCTAAGATTGGGTACGTAGCTACTGGCTGCAATAATACACCAAGGCTGTACATTTGTAACTGTAAAATGAATAACAGCCTTAGCAGTCCTAGACATAAAAACATCCGACCGCCGCCGTAAGATAGATCTATTTGCGCAACATTGTGGGGTAGCTGTGTAATACTTCATTGCGAGACTTTAATAAATCTTCAACCTGCACTAGGTCAAAACGGAAACATTAGTATCCAGCCCTAGTTCTTTTACGTACATTCCATCAAATACAAACAGTACATTTGTGACCGTAAAATAAACAACACCCTCCGCAGTTCTAGACATGAAATCATCCCAGACGTTTTCTCCTCAGCGTCGCCGCAAGACAGATGCGTTTCCTATGCATTACGGAAGAGATATGTCATATTTCATGGAGACTGCAATATATCTTCAACCTCGACGAGGTCGAAACAGAAACATTAATTTACAGCCCTAGTTATTCCACGTACTTCCATCAGTTGCAAACAGTACAGTGACTGTAAAATGAACGATCCCCTTGGCAGTTCTAGACATGAAACCTCCCACAACATTTCCCTATGACGCCATTGCAAGATATATGTGTTTCTTCTATATTACGGAAGAGATGTGTCATAGCGAGACTTTGATATATCTTCAATCTGGGCTGAATAGAAACTTAAGCATTAGCACCCATTCTTAGTTATTCCACACACATTCTGTCAGTCACAAACAGTGCAGTTGTGGCTGTAAAATTAACAATCCCCTTTGGAAGTTGTAGACATGAAACCTCCCACAACATTTCCCTATGACGCCATTGCAAGATATATGTGTTTCTTCTATATTACGGAAGAGATATGTCATGGCAGGACTTTGATATATCTTCAATCTGGACTGAATAGAAACTTAAGCATTAGCATCCAGTCCTAGTTATTCCACACACATTCTGTCAGTCACAAACAGTGCAGTTGTGGCTGTAAAATGAAAGATCCCCTTGGCAGTTCTAGACATGAAACCACTCCTAACATTTCCTCGAGGCGCCACCACGAGACAGATGTATTTCCTCTACATTATGGCAGAAATATGTCATGACAGGACTTTGATATATCTTCAATCTGGGCTGAATAGAAACTGAAATATTAGCAGCCAGTCCTAGTTATTCCATACACATTCTGTCAGTCGCAAACAGTACATTTGTGACTGTAAAATGAACAATACCCTTGGCAGTTCTAGACATCTCCTATCCTCCACTCCCTTCACCTACTAGCATCTGATAAAACCACCCCAATATTTTCTTGGACGCCACCGCAAAATGTGTGTGTTTCTTTAACATTGCGGAAGACAACAGTAGTTTTTCTTAGTGTGTCTTTTATATCTTGCAATGCACGAAAACTAATGACTAAACAGAGCTTATACCATGCGTTCAAGTGCGTTTTTCTTAAATGTGCCCGTTTGGCACACATCAACACAAAGGATTGCCATTTGGTCTATGCAATGCACCCTCCTCATTTTCCCTTCTCATGGACACGGTGTCAGAGCATGCCTTTGCGTATTACTCAAACGTGTTTTTAAAGGTAAGATTTCGTGAAGTGTTACGTCAGGGCTAAGAAGAATAAAACACATTAGTATTTAGATCAATTTCACTTGCGAACCATCAATAAATCGGGCTACCAAGGAGTCTAAAAATCTCATTAAGCATTAAACGTCGTGATTGAACTGTACATTCAGTTCTAACAGTACATTTATGACTATAACAGCTCCCTGGACACTTCATCTTCCACATAGTGGACATATAGCTCCATAAACAGCCTATTCACCCGACAGCAGGACAGAATAGATGCGTTTCTGTGACATTACGGGACAGAAATGTCATCTGTCCCGCAGAAACTTCCAATTACACCCATGACTAATCTTCCTATAAAATCTCGAACTGTCCGACCGTCTTACGGCGACTCGTTCTACCGTTATGTTACGCACAATTCACCTTAATGTTTCCCACACTTTAGCGTAATGTTTCTAACACTCCATTCGTCATCACCGTTAGGGAGATGCAGAAGGATTATCGTAACTTTGGCAGGGATTTTCGTATTACATGTACTTTTGGTTGAATGTGTAGAAAAAACGAGCCTTTAAAATGCCGAATGATTCACCAACATGATAAATCTATTAACGGACTTCACTGTAACGCTATAGCCTGAAGCAGCTAAGTAAGGGTAGCTTTTGAAACTTGCAAGTGATCGTATCTAAAGTAACTGACGAAAGATATAGGATGCTATCTGAAACCAAGTTATATAACGCTCTTGCTGAAACGTCCGACCGTTTCCAAAATCATATTCAGCTACTTGAGTAACTGCTTTGGGGCATATTTAAAGTTACCTGCGCCAGACAAACTCTACCTTCACTATTAATTGTGCAGCTTATATTTGCTGTCCATCTTTAGCCCTAACAACAAAAGCATCACACATCAGATAAAACAAGATTGCGAGAACTGTCGTAGAGTGGAACTCTGTCACAAAGTACATTAGGGAAATCATAACTTTGTTGCAGGTAACTTTGAACAATGCCTGGAGTTAGGCAGGCATAGGATTTGGGGCTTGAAACTTCGTCCAATGTACCATTACATAAACAGGTATCTGCTAAACTGTCTGAAGCGAAGCTTTTGTGCTGCGCCGATCTTGTGCCCTTGGGAAAGGCACTTTACACGACTTTCCTAATTTCACTCAAGTGAAAAATGAGTACAAAGGCTACAAAGGTCTTCAGCAAGTTGAAATAGCCTCAAATCGAAAGAAGAAGAAGTTATGCCGGCTATAGATATAGATATATTTACAGAAGCTGCACTGTTACTCTGAAGGGTGGTTATAGCAGGTAAATTGTATAGATACAGAAGTTTGCGTGTTATGCCGAAGGGCAGTTATGCCGGCTTTACAGATACAGAAGCTCGTGTGTTACGCCGAAGGGTGGCTGTACTGGCAAGCACACATATACTGATACAGAGGCTGGTATGTTATGCCGATGGGCAGTTATACCGCTTGCACAGCCACAGACGCAGCGTGGATTCAGATATTAGTATTATTACAGCATATTTCCCTCGACAATGCCATTCAAATATTCCAGGGCGTTCTTAAGCCCCGTTTACAAATCAAGACTTTAGCTCGGCCGACTTGTTAGCGAGCTCTAAATTACGAGGAGGCATGAACCTGATGCCTACGAACAGATGGCAGAGTTTCTTCGTCGGCATTAGGGTCATACCTCCTCGTAATTTAGAACTCGCTGACAACTCGGCCGAGCTAAATTCTTGATTTGTAAACGGGGCTTTACAGCTGAGTGCGCTTGCTGGCGGTGATCTTCAGTGCGCGGGTGAAGACTTTCATGTTCCGTCAGGTGATGTCAGTACGGTTATGAATCTTCTGATCTCTGTAGCCTCCTTCACCGGCGTCTCTGGGGGCCTTGGCGTGATTATTAAGCGGGAATACGCCGGGAATGGAAAATACTGTATACCGGGAAGGAATATACTAGTATACCGGGAAGCTTGTACGCCCCCCCCCTCCCCCCCCGCACGCCTGCTGAAAGACATTCTTAATCATTATTGCCTCTGTTCTTTACGAAGGCTAGCAGGCGTACTAGGGGCTTGTAAAAGCTTCCGGTATATATTCCTTTCCCGGCATTTTTTTCTTTCCCGGCGTATTCCCGGTTAAAAACCGAGACCCCCCACCCCCTAAAAAAAATCGCCAAGGCCCCCAGAGACGCCACTGAAGGACGCTATGATCTCTGCGTGTTCACGGGCTACAAAATGGCCATGGCAGGCTAATACACACAGAGCAGTAGTGATGCCTAGAAGCTGATCATTAGTAACGTCCATCATCAGTTATATATTAGAAGGTATATTGTATCAGTGGATAGTGCTGAAGAATTTATATTACACGTGCGTTTTTGATAAACCGACCATGCCGGCTAAACCCATAAATTCCTACATATCTTTACCATTACCAAGAGGCGAGAAGAAGCTAAGCCAACGTAGGACTACGGTACTTTTACCAATATGTGCATGTGCACCATACATGTTTATTTCATTTAGAATGAACATGATAACTGCGAATGATTGACTGATTGAGACCATCCGAAGGTAGACATTTATGTAGTTGATTACAAATGTTACCTTTCTAGTTGCTAGTTTTACTTTTGGTATATATGTTAATTCTTTCGGCTTTTCAAATTCTGAAGAGATATGCGATGAATATGAACAACTGTCTTCTTCATTGTAATGGCTCCCACGCACAAGCAACTATCCTAATCCTGTTCTGGTATGAGCAACACGTTTTGCTTATGATCTGCCTATTTCCTCCGTGCCGAATCGGCGTGTGTGAATATACATCATCTCACCCGGGAAAATAGGAAGTACACACATCAGGTCACCTTGGCGGGAACTTCTGATGTCCCCATTTGAATGCGAGGCTGTGAATTATGAAGCTACGTTCAGTTCATTTTCTAGGAGGCCATGGCTGTAACATTCGAATGATGAATTTACTAATCTTGTAGAGTCGTCCCTTCAGTTTACAAGAAACCGATTTCCAAGGGAGCCCTGAAATGAATCTTACACAATGTTTTGGTTCATACGACCAAATTACCACCCTCTGAGCAGAGTTGAGTTTATAAAAGCGCCCTGCTGTAAGATTTAGATGAAAAACGTAACCGTCTCAGTGAAGTTGAACTCAACTTCAATTATTTCTTACTGAGCAAGCGTAAGTTGACTTTTTAAAATAACTTCTGATGCGTAAAGTTTTACTGTCGCTGGTTTTACAATATATACAGCAACCGGGTTTAGTTTAAGAAAACGTATTAAATTTTGTTCATCTTGTCGGATTTTGTTTAAAATCACAAACAACAAAAACGGTTAGTGACCGCGTTTTTGATGGAAGAAGGTAATCTACGGCCGCCTATTAGTATTACCTCAGTGAGAGCAATATTTCATTAGAAGCCGGCTCTGACAGCGCTCACTCCTCCCTGAGCGATTAGAAGGCATGGAATTGGAAAGCTGTATTTACAGCACTCGTCTGTTATATTGCGAGCGTGATCTACTGGATATTAAACCTCCACGAGCTGGAGCTATAACAAATGAACGTTAGAACTATAACTATAACTTGTAACTGCTATACCTTTTTATATATATATATATATATACATATATATATATACATTGAAAGACTTTTATGTGAATGTAGAACAGTGCTACCTGTGATTTGAAATGTCATAAAAACCGTCACAAAGCTAGTACAAAGTCATTTCTCCTCAATTTGGGCTTCTAACATTTTACTAGAAAACTGAAGCATAGCCGTTTATGCGTAGCCGTTTTAGCTATAAAACCTTAAATGCACAATAACAATTCGTGACAAAATACTCAGTGCAGTGATTTCGCCTCTCCAAGAAATCGTCAAAGCCATCAAAGTACTTAAAATGTCATCAAAGGTACTAAAAGTGGCATTCGTTACCTATTCGTGTTGTTAACAGTTTATGTGTGACAGTAAACCGAAGCCTTTATACTATAGCCGTTCACTTTAAATACACGTTGAAAACGTTAAATCCACAGTAACAATTCGTAACAAAGATACTCATGATCAGTGCTGTGATTTGATTTGAGATCTCATAGAAGTCGTCATAAAGTCACAAAAGCTAGTGAAAGCGGCGTTGTTACCTATTTGCCCCGCTAAGATTTTATAAGTAACGGCACACTAAATCCCTTATACTATAGCGCTATCAGCTATACTTCAAATATACATTGCACGCCTTGAATACACAGTAATTGTTCATAGCAAAATACAGTGCTATAATTTAAAATCTCAAAGAAGTCGTAACGAAGTCACAAAAAGCTATTAAAAGTGGCGTTTGCTACCTATTTGATTTTATGAGTACCGGTAAACTTGAGTCTGCTACATGTATATTGATAGCCGGTCCAGCTATAATTTACATATAAATTGGAAACCTTAAATCCACAGTAATAATTCGTAACAAAGATACTCAGTGCTATGATTTGAGATCTCAAAGAAATCGTCATAAAGTCACAAAAGCTAGTAAAAGTTATGTTTGTTGCCCATTTGCACGACTAGGATTACCGTTAAACTACAGCCCTTAAACTACTAGTATAGCCGCTCAGCTTTACTTTAAATATACATTGAAAACATTAAGTCTACAGTAACAATTCATAGCAAAATACAGAGGTGCGCTTTAAAATGTCAAAGGAACCGTTAAAAAGCTATTCAAAAAGGCGTTTGCTGTCCATTCGATTTTATGAGTACCGGTAAACGCCAGCCTGTTATACTACAGGCGTTTCAGCTATACTTAAGATACAGATTAAAAACTTAATAACACAGTGATTATTCATGGCAAAATACAGGGCTAGGATTTAAAATCTCAAAGACATCGTTACAAAGGCTAGTAAAAGTAGCGTTTGTTACCTATTCGGACCGCTGAGACTTTATGCGTACCGGTAAACTTGAGCCTACCACAATGCAGTTGTTTCAGCTATACTTTAAAATACACTGAAGTCCTTACATCCACAGTACTAATTCATAGTAGAATGATCAGTGTAGTGATTAAAACGACAAAAAAGTCGTTACAGAGTTACAAAAGCTAATGACGCTTTTTATGAGGCGCTGCACACTGATGGCGCCTTAATACCAGTACTACTAGTATATTAACGCCGTTTCGCCGAAACAACCTCTTCTGCATTCTAATCGATGTTTTGGCGCCAAAACAGCTTCATCGCAAGTGTCATCTAAGGTCAGGTATAATCTGGAATAGTCCTTTTAACTCCTGTCTGGCAGATAGTGCTACCTCACAGCTAGAACGTCTTTTCTATCGACCATTGTCTCAGCCAAAAAAGGCGTTAAATGGGCACCTCTTAACGTCCCAGCTTAATAGGCATGTCTTCTTTAAGAGCTGGCTTTCTTAAGTGGCTATCGCGCTCTCCCGTTCTTAAGATTGAACACGAGGTTTGTCCTCAAGGCGCCTGCCAAGGTGAGATAAACCTGTACAATAAATCTGTTCAGAGGTTGGTGTTCCCGTCCATATTGGAGAACGGCGTTCCATGCGGAAGGGTGCGTGACCTTAGAATGGAGGTCAAAAGTACGCCCGTGGTGAAGCGTGGGAGGGGGGGGGGGGGTCAGGACCTTAACGGGACGTTATTGGGTTACAAACGGTCATATCAGGTTACATACGGTCACGGTTCGGTCTTCAAGACCACCACCCCCCCCCCCAGCGTGGGAACGTCTTAAGGAATTGGATTATATAAAGAGGGACTCTTTGACTTCCTCTGCTTCCAAGACAGAAGTAAGACCCAATTTATCTAGATAAAGATAACACTAGTATTCGAGTAGTCTCTTTGTACAAGAATAATTATCATTGTTCATTGTTACATGCATATCCCCTATCTTGATTCTACCATGTATTTGTAATTAGCCTACGGGCATAAACTGGCAAATAAACTTTCTATATTGTCTTGAGGGGTGTGATAAACAGGCAGTGATGATCTAGTTGTGACAGTTTAGACTCAAATCTCGCGTGACAAATTGGGCGTGACTATCTCCTCGGCAGGCGGGGTACCATGACAACGCCGCGTTCGATTCGGGTCATAAAAACAAGCGCCTACAATTAATAGTAAGGAACATAGAAATGGATTTCTGTGCACACTAAAAAATCTAAAGAACGTAGAACTACCTGATATTTGATGTGTCTATTGCACTGCACGGGTACCACATTTACCCTCAGATGACCTTATTACTGCATAATTGCCTAGTTGCGACCAGTGGGACTTAAATCTTGAATGGGTGTTTCGAAGAAGCGATCTAAATCTAATAGCTAATGGCAATGCGCAAAACAATTGGGGAATACTCGTCTTCTGGATGATTAAAGTAATTAACTCTCATAAGACTGCCACGATAAAAGCAGTGTTACGCCGATGAAGGTTAGACATCTAGTTATCCAGGTAATAAGATACGCCAAATAGAAATGGACCGATCCCCAAACCCCGCCCCCTGTTCGATCATGGTTCTATTTCGAACACGTCCGTCAAAAAAGCCGTTTCTGTCCCGCTGTGGCATGTTTTGACGGAGGTGTTCGAAATAGAATAGGGGGTTCTATTTGTTCGATTTGGCGTTCGACAGGATCGGTCCATTACTCAAGCAACTGGATATGATTTGGAAACGTGAAGACGTTTCAGGCAGAATCCACTACCTTTCGTCCAGACTTTAGACTTTATTCAAATTGCAACAAGACAATACAGTTTGCTGCACCAGGCAGCAAGATGCTGATGTTGTGCTGCATACACATAAGGCACATGCATAGTACAATACAATAATAATAATACATCATCATCTTAATACATCATCATCATCATTATGATAATACAATAAATACAGTAATTCAGTTGTTTGAGTAATTGCTATTTGGCGTAAAAACAGTGTTATCGACGCTTTCTCAAGCAAGTCTTGAACACCAGGATATCTGACGCATGCACACTTCAGGGACTACTGACACCAGATCCCAACTCAGAGACCAGCAGCGTCAGAAGACAGCCTCTACCATCACAAACACCTTCATATGTGCAGGATGCGGCAGAGACTGCCATTCCAGAATTGGCTTGTTCAGCCACCAAAGAAAATGTCGACCATGACCAAAACCCATCGTCTCTTTAGACGGACGGAGGCAATGATGATGATGCTGTGTTAGGAGATGTCCTTAAATTCACCCTTTCCTCATTGCCCAATGAAGTTTTAAGAGTTGCCTAATAAAACGCATCATAAAATATATGTACAGAAATAACATAAGATTAGATCCATTCTAAAGCTCCTTACGAGGCGTAATGGGGCCGCCGAGTAGGTAAGTCCGAGCTAAATATCAGGAATACAGATACTACGCAAGGGCATAGGGATTCCCGGCTGATTGCAAGGTAAATGTGCGTATATTTTTAAGTGCGCATGAGGTCCGTATGGAAGACTTAGCCTCTACCAGATGACATACAGTATAGACAGATGCCAAACGAGTTAGCCGGTCGCAAACCATACTTCTCGGCCAGCTAACTCGATTGGCATCTTATCTGTCTATATTTGTACAATTTCTACTATTTCTCCAGTGACCTGTGAAGCCTGGTAGAGGCTAAGAATGCCCTACGCACCTCATACGCACTTGAAAACATACACACATGTGAACCCACCTTTACATGCACAGGTAATGCGGTACGGACCTGTTTACTGTTCGTTGCACTTATTCTACTGAATAGAAATGAATATGAAATGAACGTCACGTTGGTCTAGACTCCGTTGCAGTCTTCGGAACGGGGCTTTTTTTGGTGGGGGGGGAGGGGGTCCACGGTTTTTAACGTTGGCTATGTTCTCTTGTGCCGGGAAAGGGAGTTTGCCGAGGAAGGGAGTTTGCCGTGATAGCGAGTTTTCCCCGTCTCCGAAAACTCCGGCACAAGAGAACATGGCCAACGTTAAAAATCGTGGACCCCCCCCCCCCCCCCCAAGCCCCGTTCCGAAGAATGCAACGGAGTCTAGCGTTGGTCATAAAATTTCGATCAACAGCACACAGGGCAAGGAGCTCAGTGGGCAAGGTTATAGACGTAATGATGTCCTTGAAATAGATGAATCTGGATGAAACTTCGCATTATTCATAAAAAGCACATGGCAAAGGGCTTAGCGTACAAGGCTATACAGGTAGTTATGTCCAGTTCAGTATATTCAGTGGACACACGTCCTACTTGCCATGAACATGGAATAAATGACAGAAACTTCGAAGAATTCACCTTGACAATTCTGCACAACAATGCAAAGGGCAACCTTACTTCGAGCAATACCAGCCAGCTATCTTTGTTTGGTGGCAGAAACGTTCAGCTTCCGTTTTAAAGCAGACCTCTAGGTAGGTATTGAAAGTTTGACACCTTCAAGAAACCTCGTATCATTTCAAGTAGTCTCTGGTTCAACATCACAAGGGCAGATGGCTTAGAGGCCAAGGATACATGACGGGTAATGATGGGTAGATTGTATTTCATTCGGTGAGCGAAAAGCGGTTTCACTTGCCTTCAAAAAGAACTCTAAGTGGATTTCAAAAACAGCAAAAAAACTCCATTAGTCTCAGGTTATCTCCGGTACAATAACAAAAGGGCAAAATGGCTTAGAGGCCAAAGATACACAAGTAATGATAAGAAGTTTCTTCCGCATTCGGCGAGGGAAGTGTAGTTTCATTTGCCTTAGAAGTAAATAAGAGAAACATCCGTCGTTCTCACGTAATTCCAAGGTTCAACAACGTAAAGGGCAAACGCCTTAGAGACCAAAGTTACACAGGCAATGATGGGCAGTTGGTTTCGCATTCGACATGAGAAGTGTCGTTTCACTTGCCTTGAATATAAGACTCTAAGTAGGTATTCAATCCTTCAAGAAACCTCTCTCATTGTCACGTAAATCCTAGGTTCAACAACGTAAAGGGCAAACGACTTACAGGCCAAGGACACACAGATAGAGATGGGTAGTTTCTTGCGCATTCGTTGAGGGAAGTGTCGTTTCACTTGCTTTGAAAACTAGTTATCAAAACCTACAAGAAACCTCCATCATTCTCAGGTTATCTCTGGTACAATAACGCAAGGGCAAAAGGCTTACAGGCAAAGGATACACAGGCAATGATGGGTAATTTCTTCCCCATTCGGTGAAGAAGTGTCGTTTCACTTGCCTTAAAAGACTAAGTGGGTACGAAAACTTGTAAGGCCTCATTCACATGTAATTCATAGGTTCAACATCACAAAGGGCAAACGGCTTAGAGGCCAAGGGAACAAAGGCAATGATCATATGATGGGCAGTTGGTTTTGCATTCGGCATGGGAAGTTTCGTTTCACTTGCTTTAAAAAAAGGACTCTGAGTAGGTATGAAAATAACACGTAATACCCAGGTTCAACATTACAAAGGGCATACGGCTGACAGGCTAATGCTGACGGGCAGTTAGTTTCGCATTTGGTGAGGGAAGTGGGGAGTGTCGTTTCACTTGCATGCCTTAAACATAGAAATCTAAGTAGGTATTCAAATTAAAAGGAACTTCAATTCTCACGTAATGCATAGGTTCAACAACGCAAAGGGCATGCCATACGGCTTACAAGTGGCCAAGGATGCTTCGGTTATGCTGGTCAAATTATTTCGCATTTGGCTAGGAAGCGTCGTTTCCATTGCCGTAAATATAAGACTCAAAGTAGGTATCAAAACTTGCAAGAAAGCTCGCCAATTCTCACGTAATTCATAGGTTCAACAATGTAAAGGGCATACGGCTTAGAAGCTAAAGTTACAAAGGCAATGATGGGCAGTTGGTTTAGCATTCAGTGTGGAAGATGTCTTTTGAGTTGCCTTCAAAAGGATTCAAGTTGCCTTCAAAACCTGCCAGAAAGCTCCCCAATTCTCAAGTAACTTATAGGTTTAACACCGCAAAGGCCAAATGGCTTAGAGGCCAAAGTTACACAGGCAATGATGGGCAGTTGGTTTTGCATTGGTAAGAGAAGTGCCGTTTCACTTGCCTTGAATATAAGACTCTAAGTAGTTATCAAAACCTGCAAGAAAGCTCCTCAATTCTCGTGTAATTCCCAGGTTAACAACGCAAAAGGCAAAAAGATTAGAGACGAAGGTTACATTGGCAATGATGGACAGTTGGTTTCGTATTCGGCATGGGCGGTGTTGTTTTACTTGCCTTGAATATAAGACTCTAAGTAGTTATCAAAACCTGCAAGAAACCTCCCTCATTTTCACGTTATTAATGGGTTCAACAACACAAAGGGCAAACGGCTTAGAGACGAATGTTACAATGGCAATGATGGGCAGTTAGTTTCGCATTCGGAGTGTTGTTTCACTTGCCTTAAATATAGGACCCTAAATAGGTATTTTAAAACCCGCCAGAAACTCATTATGATCACGTAATCCCAGGTGCAACAACGCGAAGGTTGACCGGCTTATTCCAAGGTTAACCAGGTAACGATGTTTGCGTTTGTTACGGGGAAATCATTTGCTCTTAAAAATAGAAGCCAAGGTAGATGAATCCGCTACAACACCAAGGGCAGAGGGCTTACTCCAAGGGCAAACAGGTAAAATTGGCGCGGTTCTGTCTGGCATACGGCAAGTGTTTAAGTCGTGATTTACATGCAATTCAAGTAGCTGAGTCTGTATATTACAAGGGAGAATACTGATGTGATATGAATACGGAGGTCATAAACACACACACACACACACACACATACACACACACACACACACATACACACACACACACACACACACACACACACACAAACACACACACACACACACACACACACACACACACACACACACACACACACACACAGAGCTTTCGGGAACGAAAAGTATGATATAAAAGACACAAAACTTCACGAGACGTAAAGAGAGTAGTCTTGAGCATTATTTGTGTATGTATTTACGTAATATACATTTCTATTTTTCGTTTCCACAAACAGCCAATATGGGTTGTACTAATACCTCAATTGAGCTGGCTCCATGGAGGTATCAGTACAACCCTGCGCCCAACCTACCAGCTCCATGGAGCCAGCTCCACGCGCTTTGAATACATAGCCACGTTTCACGCCACCTTCAGGAGAAATTTATAGTTCGCTTTGAATTCATACAATTGGTTCACGTCACCTTCATAAGAAATTTATAGTCCGCTATGGAGACGCCCTGGTAACACATTCTTTCACCTCTACGAACTTGGAATACATATACATGTTTCATTTCACCTTCAAGAGAGATTCATAGTTCGATTTCTTGTAAACAATAAGCTGCGGCTACGGCCAACATTCCTCCACCTCTACGCCGCACTTTACGACCTGCATGCCGGGCCTCGGTTTGGAAATGTGACGTTAGCCTAAGTTGGCGTATGACAGGTTTGAGTTGTTTGGTCCTTATAACTTAACCTAAACCAATAAAATGTCAATGCAAAACTCGTCAGGACTTGAAAACATACACTCGTCAAGTCGTAAGGTCTCATTGCCCTAGTCACACGACTTGACGAGTGCATTATATAGTAGAGTAGATTCATCCCTCAAGCTACCTACATCTTGCACACTGCAGTCGTCCCTCAGAAAGACATCTGGAGCCGCATAGTTCAAGTTTTGAACTTTTATTTAGCCTGTCGGCCAGACGACTTGACGAGCGCATGTTTTCAAGTCCTGACGACTTTTGCATTGACATTCTATTGGTTTAGGTTAAGTTATAAGGACCAAACAACTCAAACCTGTCATACGCCAACTTAGGCTAACGTCACATTTCCAAACCGAGGCCCGGCTATGTAACTTTAACTTTGACCCATCGCTGAACCTTTCTAGCTCCCACAGTCATAACAAACAGGCAGAACATACGTGAGTCACGAAGCGCGTTTCTCTGATCGCAATATTACCGTAGCCAGCGGGAGGGTAATACGTTCTAGCAGGGACAGGGACGGTATTGGCCTTTATTGCTGCCCCTTACAATCTCGGTGGGAATAGGCAGAATTAACTTTTAATTCGTGGGTCACGAATCTCATTGCTTCCACAGTACCATGCCCAGCGGTAGGATGATGTGATTTAGGATGGGCAGGGACCGCATTAACTTTTCCTAACCCTTTCAGTCTCAACGGATACAAACAGAACAAGCTTAAACAGAACGTGTCACGATTTTCACGATTTCTCCGATAGAAACATAACCGGTGGGTTGGTAATGGTAGTATGATTAAGGAGGGACAGGAATGACATTAACTTTTCCTAAACCTTTCAGTCTCAACGGAAACAGACAGAACAAGCTTAAACAGAATGTGTCATGATTTTCACGAAACCCGTTTCTACAATAGAAACATAACCAGCAGCATATGAATATGATTTAGGAGGGACAGGAAAGGCATTAACTTTACCTAACCTTTTTAGTCTCAACCAAAAAAAGCACAAGTAGGCAAATATATCCACGAATGCCTATACCGTAGAACCAATACTGTAAATGACATGCTAGACCCAATATTCATACCTGTAGAAATCCATATATGTCCGTTAAGTTGTACTGTAAGTAGTTGTTATAGATCTTACGAAAGTCGCTGTACCTTTGTCGTGTCAATGAAAATTAGTGTACTTTATGACCTCAATGAAAGCGGCCAGCGTTTGTCTTTCACGAATGTCTTTCACGAAGGAACAACAAAAACGAATCAGTACTAAGCTTAACTTTCTTCCAACCCCCAAAAAACACAGATCAAATTTTCAACGACCACTGTCACCTTCTTCAGGATCAATACTGATGACCAATCACTTCAGAACCTTAACTCACTAGAGTAGACCTTTTGTGTTGGAAGAACGTTTAGAATTGTGCGTACTATGATTGCCACCAACACAGATGAGCTCCATGACAAAAAAGAATTAACAATTACAAATGATTGAATGAAAAACAAACTTCTGTGAGATTAGCTATGATATTGAAAACAAATTGTCAAAACTCGCCTAATAAAAGTTTATCTATCGTTTTCATTGTCAAAACACTCGATCAAGTTGCCACATTCAGGTTTGATTATAATAACCATGGAAGTTGCTGATCGTAGTTACCCTCATTAATATTATCCATTATTAATTAGCTTCCAATTAGAACAGATTTGCGGCACTTAGGACCATAATCTTTACCATCTAATGGAATAGAGATTAATAATCGATAGCGATAATAAGTGCACTTATCTTGGTACCTTTACCTTGATTCATTTTATATGCAAAAAATTCTAACCAACAAAGACCTAGAAGTTTTGATGATGACAACTGGGTATCCAGGTTGATGATTACGTAATATAGAATTAATGACGTGATTAGATATATTCCTTGAAACATCCATCTGTGACTGAGAATGGGTTTACAGACAAATACACTTACTGTCCACATCTGTGGAAATTGTTCCATTCCTTTGTGATGTTGATTAAAAATGAATAAAGATTGGGAGATCGAAAGATAAGGTCTGACTCAAGTTGTTTAGTCTAGTTTAGTTTGAATTACTCAGAACTTTCTTAACTTTGACATCAACATAGGTTTAGTTCCCAAGCTACTTGTTTTCCATAATGACCGTCATTAGAAAAACAACAACAAGAAGACCACTTAACGCTTTTGGAGCAGCTCTGGGAAGATTACATAAAACAAAGAGATGACATGCCCTTATTTGGTGATGTTGGCGGGATAACCTTACGTAACACATCGTCCGTGGGAGCAACCCACAGGTGGTGACGTCACCAGGTACGTCACAACATAATCCTAATCGTTTAGAGAATGGTCTTCCACCAGACAGGAGATTATCCATCGGACTCTGGAAGCGCCCCAAAAGTGGCTACGTCACTAGAACTGTGCGTCCCTGAAGATTCTGAGAGTATCCCAAGAGTGCTTACGTCATTACACAAATTATCAATCATGGTAGTACACGTGGTCCGATAAGTCTTAAGAGACAACTGTAAGTGACCACTAACAGACAAATGTGACTTCTTTTTTTTTTTGTATTCCCATAGACAATTCCTATTGGCATAAGCATTAAGAATTCAATAGCCATTTGGCCATCGATTCTCTACTGGTTACAGGATAAGGCAGCAGGGATAGAGTTAATGGCCACCTATCCACCAGATTTCATCGTCCGTGAAAAATCGACAGGACAATTTGTCGTACATATGTACTCTGGCACTTAAGGTATTATGGATTTGTGGGTATGGAAAAAACGAGATAAGAAAATGTGACGCATAAATAACAGACATAAATATTTGTCCTAAAAACACAAAAAGTTGTCCCAACGAACAGAAATAGTTGACCTAAAGAAACAGATTGAAATAGTTTTCTTATATCTTTTTTACAGCCAAAATGCCTCACAATAAACTAGTAAAACACACCGGTAAGTACTAGTAAAAGCTCCATATATATAACCAGACTAATTTCTCTGATCCACTCATACTGAGGCGAACCTATTCTTTTCGATAAGTGTGGTAGGTTCTTTAACATGCTTGCGTTATGTACAACGGTTGGGATTTGAACTCGAAACCTCCAAATCCGTAGGCTGGGTTATTTGAGATCACGCCACGGTCACCGACCCCTACACCAAGCTCACTATAGATAAGCTCACTAATACTTGACTTGAATTCGAAATACAAATAGCTGGACTACAAAAACAGCGCCTGAGTAAGTACTGGGTCGGTCAAACTACTCTCCAAGCAGAGGTTTAGTCGCGGAGATATATACATGTAGTAGTCGGGAAATTTACTATTATATCTCCGCGACTCAACTCTGTTTGGAGAGTAGGTCAAACAAGGTTAAAGGGCTAAAATATAAAGCCATAAACTCTAATGTAGCTTACGTCATTGATGACAGACGCCGCTGGATGGCTGTCTGAAACGTCTGACCATTTCCGGAATTCCAAAATCATATCCAGTTGCTTGACGAGTAACTGCTTTTGGCGCATCTCATTACCTGGATGTCTAACCTTAATCGACGCATCTAATATAGCTAGCTGACCTAGAATTACAAATAGCTGACCTACGAAACAACATACCCCTAGTATGAATGCCAAATCATTATCAAGAAAAACAAATCATAAGCTGTAGATTATAGCCTGTCCTACTGTATTGTACGCTATTCCAAAGTTATTACGACTCGCCATACGTGTATAGAAGCCTCAGTACTTAGTTTAAACGTGAAATTAGTCTTGAGATAAACAAACCACAAGCTGCAATGAGTCGCCCTACCCTACTGTACGCTATTACAAAGTTATAGCTACACGTAGTACTTAGGTTATGCTGATTTGATTAAAGCAAAAGTGCAAAACAACATGAAAACTTATACTAGTGTCATTAGATATTCCAAGGTCAAAGAAGATGTGAAAGAACAATTTAAATGAAGAATCTATTGTTTAGTATACTAAATTATATTCTGTGTGTTCAGTCATTTGCTTTTCCTTCCTGACCACTTAGATGAAGACAAGTTTCGGGGGGGGGGGGGGCCAAAATTTTTGTTTTTCATCCGCACGCTCTCATCAGTTTTTGTTTGTTTGTTTGTTCAAAGAAGATGTCGTCCATACAATCAAATCAACATTGCCTAAGCTGCAATACGGGCACCCTTTTCCGCTAGTCGCCCTACATTACTGTGTGGTATTACAAAGTCATTACTCTTTGCTATAGCTACATGTAGGACTTATCAGTGCCATGCAGGTCAGTGCACCCATATTGCAAAGTCAGGACTGTTTTCTTCAACAGGATTTATACTAATCGCTCGGCGCGAGAGAGTGCAGAGTGCCTGCTTCTGAGTCACACATGTTTCTCCGACTGGTGATACCATCTTGAGATAAACAAATTATAAGCTGCAGAAAGTCTGCAATACTGGCTGCAATTTTCGCTAGCTGCCCCGTCCACACGACCGTATGCTATTACAGTACAATTACCACAGCCAAGGAGGTTACATTGGCAGTGCTAAAGAGGTCAGAATACTCGAACTGGTCTGACAGAATGCAGAGCGCTTCCTTATGATTCAGACATGTTTTCCAACTATTGATACCATCTCGAGATGGACAAATTATAAGCTGCGGTAAGTCCGCAATACTGCGTCCAATTTTCGCTAGCCGCCCGTCCACACAACTGTATGCTTTTACAGAGCAATGGACCGATCCTGTCGAACGCCATATCGAACAGATAGAACCCCCTATTCTATTTCCAACACGTCCTCCAAAACATGCCCCCGTGAGACAGAAATGGCTTTTTTGACGGACGTGTTCGAAATAGAACCATGATCGAACAGGGGGCGGGGTTTGGGGATCGGTCCATTACCACAGCCAAGGAGATTACATTGGCAGTGCCAGAGAGGTCAGAATACTCGAACTGGCCTGACTGAATGCAGAGCGCTTCCTTATGATTCAGACATGTTTTCCAACTATTGATACCATCTCGAGATGGACAAATTATAAGCTGTGGTAAGTCCGCAATACTGGCTCCAATTTTCGCTAGCCGCCCGTCCACACTACTACTACGCTATTACGGTTCAATTACCATGTAGCAAAGGAGGTTATATTGGCAGTGCCAGAGAGGTCACTGCACTCACGATGCTCACGATTTGGGAAAGTTCCGGTCCAACTCTGGTCCAGGTCTATGTCCAGAGGATCAGGTCCAGGTCCGGACCTGAACCTGGACTTATCTGCGAAAACGTATGAATGGGCGATACTCAAAACAATGGTACATTCCGCTACAAAGGATTGTTTGGTGAAGTATCGGACGTTCATTGGCGTTCTAAAATCCGATCTGAGTACTAGTCAAGTAAACAACATTAACTACCTCTGTTCAAGACCAAGTTTGACTGTAGAAGCTGGGTAAAAATAACTATAAACTCTCCTCTACTTCACTCCTGTTATTTTTGTTTTGATCGGTAAGCCCCAAAACACGTCCACTTATTTTTTTCCTGCTTTTCTGGACCGGTCCAACAAGAAAAAAAAATGGTTTTGTACCGGTACCCACCCTTGTTGATGATTGGTATTCCTCAACAAACTTTACAAAACTCAAGTGCAAAGAGCCTGCTTAAGATTCAGGCATGTTTTCCCACATGTATTTCCCAGTTGCTGAGTCGTAGCTTTGAAGAAATACATATTCACAACATAACATTGAAGTTACCTTGAAGCGAACGAGTTTGTGCATTGCAAGGCCATTCGGCCACATGAGACAACAAGCTTGGTTGATGGATGGTGAAAACTATCATGCTGGAAGATTGATGAACACTGCTTCTGGAGGCTTGGAGATTGTACGAATCTGTATACGAATCAGTCAGTCATTTTCTAGCCTGGATACCAGACCCAGGCCCGTTCTCAATAATGTCTCACTCGCTCGCTCGCTCACTCACTCACTCACTCACTCACTCACTCACTCACTCACTCACTCACTCACTCACTCACTCACTCACTCACTCACTCACTCACTCACTCACTCACTCACTCACTCACCCACCCACTCACTCACTCACTCACTCACTCCGGCGAGAGTCTCCACATTACTAGTTTCCTCCACCCCTCTTCGCCATCCATCGCTGCGGGATATATCCATCGGAGTCTACCTCAAGGGGGAGGGGGGTGGCTGCAATAAAATTTCCTTGGGACATGTTGGATTTGGGCTTTACAGGCCCTAGAAACAGTCTTGCATCCTGATCATTTTGTGACAAGGAAAATGAATAAATAATAATAAATAATCTTTATTGCAAATTGATAATAGTCTTTGAGACAGCACTGTTCTTTGAGAATACATTTCAAGAAAACACTACTGTAGCATCTACTGTCTTTATCTAATGTCATTCAAAAGTGGTAACTTGAATACATATATTCTAAACATAATTATACTGTTGGACTTTCATATTTTGCACGGTCCAATTTAGATTAGAATAATAACATTCTACTAGACAATGTTACACCCCTAATACTAATCAGTACGATACAGACAGAGCACGCGAATAAAAACTCTAAGGAACTGGAATTATACCTTTCAAACCGTATGGCAACGATGACGTCTCGCATTGGAAAATTACCTTGTACAGTACGGGCGCTCTGTAAGTATCTACTATGTTGCATGGTGCGATTCACAATGGGCTACTTCTAAGGCTAGGCCATGTTGATTTGATTCTTTGAATGACAACCTCAGGGAACCCAAAACTGAACGTGCGAATAACAAAAAGTTTGGCAAAAAAATTGTCTTTATTATGTCTATTAATCTAATTGGTTAGTAAGGCTAAACGATACACACAAAGAATGGTATACCAAACATCTTATTTTTTTCATTTTTCATTTTACACCTCCTTCTAATCTTTGACTTTACTTTGACATTCTACGACATAAGATTTTATTCAAACAACGGCACAAATGTACACAATTTACTGCTTTGTACGATTTACTAATTTGTAGTGATGGTAACCCTTTTCCCAAATGAACACAGAAACTCGTGCAACTTCATCCCCTCTTCCCTATGAACATTAGACCTGACGATGCATGAGCGATCTTTGGGATCCCCCTGCTTTATTTTCAGATTCGTGCCGACTGACAATTGTAAGCCAGTGTATAAATCACACAAAGTCTTGCGCTCTTTTCAAATAGCACAGTAACGTTAGTTCACCTTTATCCGTAGGGTAACCTATATCCGTTGTAAATAAAAATAGGGTATTTGGAGATCGTTAAGTCGTTGGGATGTAGTTTCACATTGCAATATCTCAAAACTGTTAACATTCGAAAACCACGTCGTTGACTGGAAATCTCTAAATACACACTTTTTTAAAACAACGAATCTAGGTTACCCCACGGATTAACGTGAACTAGCGTTACATGTTTCACCAATGACACAAACTGTCAGAAAAAAATAGCACACAGAAATTACGTGCGATATTGTCACATCTTTCCACTAAATATCAGCCTAGTATCGTAAGTAACGCAACGCTCTTCAGAATTTAGCAATATTATTTTCCATCAATCCTCTATCATACATACATGTATATGCCGAACGACATTGCAAGCTTGCGTAGAAATCACAGCCACACACGAAACATTTGTAAAAATGACACTCTCATCAACATAAATACACAGAAATGAGCGCAATCTGCCTTTTCATACTTCGTATTGTTTTGTGGTAAATGCTCTTGATAATTTAGTTGCCTTATTTCTAAATTTCAGCTATCATCGAAACGACATTGCAAGCGTGAGTAGAAGTCATAGTCGCGTAATCTTAACCAAAACACGATACATTTTCAAAACATGACACTGTTGGGTATGTAACCACACAGAAAGCAGCGCGCCAGCGCTATGTTCCTCTAAATACCCCGTCTTGTTTCGTGGTGGATGGTCGTAATAACTAAGTAGCAGCCATTCATTTAAATTTCCGCTATCCCCGGTGGTTATACGACGCGGCAATGCAAGCATGTGTAGAAATCACAGTGGCGCACTCTCTCCCAAATAACACGATATATTTTCCACAAATGACATTGTCAGACATATAAACAATTAGTTATATATAGAAATAATACGAGACGTTTTGTTGTTGGGTACATAAGCACACAGAAACCAACGCTACCTTCCTCTAAATACTAAGTCTTGTTTCGTGGTGGACACTCGTAATAACTAAGTAGCAACCATTCATTTAAATTTACGGTATCCCCGGTGGTTATCGTGTTATTTGGGAGAGAGTGTGACACTGTGATCTCGACACATAACTTATACGAGGCGGCAATGCAAGCATGCGTAGAAATCACATTGGCGCACTCTCTCCCAAATAACACGATACATTTTCCACAAATGATATTGTCAGATATGATATACACAGACATAACCACACAGAGACCAGCGCTAGGACCTTATCGCCTCTTACCTGTCGACAGCTCGCTTCGTTTCGAATAGCGCAGAATCCGCGGGCGGCTTGTGTCCCGTGCACAAACTGGGCGGGAGCAGAGGATAGCTTCGTTAGCAGACCTTTCGGACGGGCGTCCTGTTTTGCTTAAGGTGGTATCTCACTGCACTTGGGGTTCCGGTGCGGCACTGTGGTGTGCGTTCACTGTGGTATTGTTGGATTATTTTTGCCGTTTTTTGTTATAATAATTTAGATATTGCGTAATACGTAAAAGTATGACTTAGGAGACAACAAAATACACGAAACATAAGAAAATTCGTTCTTTATTTCTGAAATTCGATGAGTAATATTTCGAACCCCGCAGTGCCGCACCGGTGCCCCAAGTGCAGTGAGATACCCATTTCCCACTATGTACCTGTAATTGTATCTGTTACAGTACAGTACAGTACAGCAACCTCTCACAGGCACGCGGCGCGGCAACAGCTGGTTATATTTATTTCATACACTGAACGACCAGTCACACCGAAGCTTTGCACATCAATCGTTTGATTTTTATTTGATTTGATTTATTCGGCTGTACAGAGAGAAATACAGCCAGGTCTACCCAACTAGCCGTAGGCTATTATCAAGGCCTAGCCATGGTAACTGTACAATATTCAATATCAGCATTACATCAATCATTCTTTAAAAGAACGAAGACCATTATTGTGAGTAATATCCACAGGGTTAACTTAAGATCTATCCTTCATCTTCTGTTCTGCAGTAGAAGCCGCATTATGCACGGTCTATTTGCCAGTGAATTTCGTGCAATTATCCGACTGGTGCAATAATGCGAAGTTATCTAGCTGGACCACACCGGTTTGGGATTTGGAGATTCCGTGCAGTTAACAGAAGTGTGCGTTAATCCGTTGTGCAATTAACTGGCTTCTTCTGTATCTTGATTCCGTTTTTTTAGCCATGGTTACTGTACACAATAACACATCAATCGTTCTTTTAAAGAACGAAGACCTTTATTGTGTATGATATCTCAGTTTCATCTTCTATTCTATCTATGTTGATTCCGTTTCCAATGTGTAATTATAAAGTTATCTAGTGAGGATTTCCTCTGCGTACTGCGTGCTGATTACATGTCCGTTCTGTTACACCTAGTTCCAATTCAGCCAGTCTTCCGAAATTTCTAAACCGGAGCCCGGCCGGGGAGTATACGGGAACGAAAAACAAAAAGACAACAAAAAGTTCGCACAAAAAAAAACACAAAATTACTAAATTATTATTTTAAAATATTAACTTATTTTTGAATAATTTACAAAAATCATTTGAGAAACTTAATCATTGGCATAACGTATTTCTTGACTTTAATTTTCCGTTCCCGTTCGCAAACAGCCCGGCCGTTGCCCCGGCTTGAAACTGTAACCCTCTAACATAAGCCTGCGGAGAGACTACGTACATGCGAGGTTTCAGCATTCCGGGGGCGTCTTGCCCATCCCTGGGTACTCCCCGCTACGGAAGGCGCCAAACCCGGCGTGCGGTGCCGTACTGACACCGGGGATGGACCCCAATTAAGGTGCGGGCCACCACGGAGACTGTGACGTCATCGCGCCATGACAGTCACGTCATGTCGTGACGTCACTTGTGTGACATTGGGAAAATCGGTATGACAAACATGTGATTTAATAGTATAGCGCAATAGGAACTTTCCAAGCAAAGGGTGGTGGGGAAAATCGTGACATTTTCCTTAAATGCCGTATCTTGCGAGACATAAGGACATGACTTTGCTAATGGTCTCGCTAAATGCCCTATGATAAAGCTACGAGTAAATCCGTAGAAGCGCGACAAAAGTGACCGCGTCCCAATCGCTTATCTGGTAGGGTCATTAACCTTTAGAAGGTCATTGAACCCTTATTGAGCTGGCCAAACAAAGATACTACATACATTTGGGACGACACTTAACATTTTTGAAACCCCTTATAAATCAGTTAAGCCTGATATCTCTATAAAGGTGGGGTCACACATGCAAATATTTATTCAAGTCCGTTTGAGGTGCATATGAAGCTCTTAGTCTCTACTAGGCTCCACAGGTCGCGGGAAAAATAGTACAAATTGGACAAACATAGATACATAACCTGCCAGATGAGTTAGCTGACCTAGAAGTATGGTTAGCGACCCAGCTGACTCGTCTGACATGTTACCTGTTTACGTTTGTCCAATTTCTGTTATTTTTCCAACGACCTGTGGAGCCTGGTGGAGGCAAATACTCCCATGCGTGCCTCATACGGACTTAAATATATACGCAGGTGTGACACTGTGACCCCACCTTAAGTAGCAGAGTGCATAATAATAGACATGATAAATGAACATGTGATTAGGACAAGTTACTGCCTTTTGGAATATCTTGTCACCTGGCTGTCTAACCTTCATCGATGTATGCTTTGACCTACTCTCCAAGCAGAGGTTAGGCTCCGGCTGTTTTGTAACGTTTTTTTTTAGTCGTTTTTATCGGGCTTTCTATTTTGTCATTTTTCTTGAAGTACGCCAGTTAGGTTTTGATACAGCAAGATAAAATAAAATAAAAATAGAAAGCCCGATAAAAACGGCTAAAAAACGTTAAAAAAACAGCCGGAGCCTAACCTCTTCTTGGAGAGTATGCTTTGACCTACTTGTATCTACTTTCATTCCATTTATTTTATTCTGCCAGGGTACAATAATTATGTCAGCGTGCACGCGCTAACAGCGGGGTGCTATTTCTGGTGTGTCCTACTTTTCTGAGAAATGGAACCTGATTGAATATAAATCAAGATATTTTTAAAACACGGCCCAGACAATTAATGTGTTTTGCACGCTGTCACAATCGAAGGTGTCGCTGTCCTGTTAGCAAGTAAAGGTTGTAGCAAGTAAAGTTTATGGATGAGATCAGCGCGCATTAATTTTTACCTGATTTCGAAAAAAAGGATATTTTTTCGCACCGGCGATGGTGAGCATATAAAGAATAGGCAAATCTATTAAAATATATTACATGTAGTATTAAGGTACCAATAAGGAAAGGCGACAACTACATGTAGTACACAATAGATATGTAATGTTGACAACAGCGTCACTTACAGTGTTATTTATTGCAGGAATAAAAGTCTTCTTAGCCTGAGTACCATCCTCCGTTGTGACCACTGGCTTAATACTTTCGCTTGCTAACCACGTGATAAGCAAGCGAAAGTACTGAGCCAGCGCGCAAGCGAAAGTATTGACACAACGGAGGATGGTACTCAGGTTTAAGTCTTCTTTCTAGCTTACGATACCATCTTTTTTCGTGGTCTTGAAATTTAAACTTTAAATTAAAGATGTAGGTGTCTTGTTTTTTCCACCCTATTTTCTCTTCGCAGGCTCACCTTGGACTGATTCTGGGAGTCTGCATATATATATACCTATAATTTATTTGCTTTGGCCTTGTAAGATAATCACATTTTCCGAGTACGCAGATGGCTGCTGTTTGCGCGCTAAAACATTGATTAGAAACGTATAATGGTGCAGTTAACGCGATTGGAACAAGCATGCTAAGGCATTTACTTAATTTCCAAGCAAATGTAGAATATATGCAAATCATTACAATCCATTGGATGTTCTCAAGTTCTGCTGGCCACAAATATCAGTCACAAGAAACAGAATCACACACAGACACTCCAAGAACAATACTTCCATTTTCATTGAGCTCAAGCTGATAAACTTGAATTTCTATTATACACTTTGGTCGTTGCAATGAACAACATCTACAGAGACTCCGATTGGTATCTCTTTCAGTAGAATCGGTAATTCTGCGAGGTCGCGACCAGTACCCTAAGAACAGTAAGATGTTCACATGTTACTTCTCTGCCAAATTGTTCCTTGGGCTCCTTATATTTGAGCCATTCAGTTTCCGTACAGCTCCCTAGTCTGCCGGTACTCACCGAGCGGACATATGTTCGCGCCCGGGGCCTCTCCGGTATGTGTTGCGCGCACTAGCGTCGCCACTGGGAGTACAGCGGGAATATTCATACAGACGAACAGGCCGCTGTGTGGGCGGGTTTTAATTCTTAGAACATTTACTTATTCACGAGAAGCTTAAAACGGCCTGCAGGCCGCTTTTCATTGAAGTCGCTAGGGAAGAGGGAGGGTTCAGACAACATGTATAAGTCTTTCCGCATTTAATAAGTTTTTACATTTACACATTTTTACATATATGATACTAATCACTTAACTGCAGCACAGTCTGGATAAGGGGGTGAAGTCTGCCATCTCTAATTGCCTTTCTCATTTGTTTGTTACAAAACACAAATGATTTGTGTCTTCATCTTTATCGAGCTGACTTCAAAACGAGTACCCTCGCAAGTAGAGACGTGACAGCAGTGAATTAATGACTACGTGGAAATTTTTAATTACAAAACGTAATCACAGCATATCATGAACACATTCCATCACCAACTTGATCATATTGCGAAACTGAAAAAAGTATCACAAATCTACAATATGGTTGAAAGGGAGCTTTTTAACGCAGCTTTAGTCACGAATCTTTAATGCGTAGATATAGATAATACAGTTATGTATATATGGGGAAAAATATCAAAAGTTTGAAGAAATTGTTGGAGAAAATGAGTTCTTAATTAGTCTGGCGACTTGCTTGTTCATCCCACGTCCTGACGTCGTGATCAAATCGCAGCCTGGTAAATTGGATGTCGCTTAAAATCTTATCAATATCTTGACGCCTGCCTGCCGCTAATAATATATTCATTACTTCTTCAGTCTTTTAAGGTGGGCTCACACGTAGCGTATATATCAAAGTCCGTATGGAAGTTTTAGCCTCTACCAGGCGCCACATATGGCCGGAAAAATATAGAAATTGGACAAAAATAGCCAGATAACATGCCAGAAGAGTTAGCTGCTTGCAAGCCATACTCATCAACGTCGACGCACAAGTGGAAAATCTAAATTCCTTGTCTGCGACGTGCAATATTTCTTCTATCTATTCTGTGGGTCCTATATATCCCTACTACTCCAATCAGACACATCATGCCGCCATATCAATAACAAATCCAGTCGTAACGACTCCACAGTACTTGATGGATTCACTGTCAGTGCCCTTCTATGATCGTGCTGAAATACTGTAAATGCAGAAATGTTCGCGGTAGTTTTATGTTCACGGTTTTCGCGGTGGCCGCTTCGCCGCGAACTTAAAACCACCGCGAACATTTTTCCATTACAGTGTGTGACTACAGTCTATGGCGCTACCGCGAACTTAAAATCGCCGCGAAAACTCGATTTTTCCCGCTAACGACTCCAGCATTTGATGGATCACGTCCTACATCGCTTCCGTCGTGCTGAATTATACTCTTGATAAACTCACTTATCATCCGCCGTCAGACGGGACTACGTTATCACTGCATCGATATATCATAGTCACCGTTCAGCTTGGAAAGGTCGGACGCCATTAAAACTCAATAAACTGTTGTAGGGGTGACTACTTTGTTTTTAAGAGTAGATACACATGAGATAAATAATGGTATTTGGAGGTCAACTATTACTTTCTTTGATATAAAAGTTATAGAAACATTGAACGTAACAAATTCAATCGTATCGATGAAAACACCAGTCTTAAGACATGATTCCGAACAGAATTACTTTCTCAAGGAAGGGAAAGAGGCCATTTCCATCAGAGCCCACCAACCTTCCCTCGACCGAGACGGGGACCGATACCGACTTCCAAGCACCTTTGACCCTTCACTGACGTCACACTTCCAGTCTGGATGTGTGACATAGGCATTGGGTCATTTCAACTTGAGAAGGATCAGAGGACTGTTCGAAAGTTTGTTGGTAAGCGCTTTATTTTGGGTAATGATATGAAGTTTAGAATTGCAACATAGTGTTGACTACCGCCACAGATGAACTTACATTCAAATCGAAGCGATAATGTGTACCGACATGTCTAACCACCGTGGGTCCCCATGGGGCAACCCGGAGCCGCGGAAATAATCAATTCTTCCCCTCTGTGATTTACTGTGACACGTGTGTCCCTCACAACCCACGTGTGACGTCACGCTACGTCATCACATGACGTCATCTCACCACAGCTGACAGAACTTGAACTTCAAATTCATTGATGAGTGTAATCAGATTATCGATCTGTATTGTTAAACTAAGGGGGAAACTAACGATACGAACTGTCACAAGTTATTTGGAGATGGGCACACCGACCCTATGTTGGATTTGCAACTTTCAAGACTAGCTCGAAAAAATCCCCCAAGCGAATGAATTATGTTTTTAATCATCAAGGGTTAAAATAATTATAATATTGATGATAAAGCAGGGAGGAAAACAGGGAAGAAGGATGGAAGGATGGACGAACATTATCCCAAAATCGATCATTCCATTCAGCTCGGAGCGCTGATTGTCGCTCACAAAGACAGAAAAACCGCTATGCTAGAGCCAAGGACTTTAATAACGTCCTTCCCTATAGCACAACTTGGTCCATTCCCACACATAAGTTATCGTTACCAGCTTACTGCCTATTTCCCATTTGCCTTTACTGGGAAATCCGCCTCATAAACTAACGAGTGAGCGCGGGCGAACCGAGGGGCACTGAATTGAGTGGCCTCTGGAACTTTTTTCGTTGTATTTCTTCTCATAATATACACTTTTGATGGCCATTTCTTCTTATACTGGGTCGTTTGTGCTGCCACAAATGACCCAGTACAGAAAGAAATGGTCTGCAAAAGTGTTTTGTGAGGGGAAATACTGAAAAAGGGTCCAGAGAGCCTGCTATGGGGGCTATAAATTGTGTGTAAAACTCTGGTTGACGGAAGAGAGTGGGCGACAACGTATTATCTATCATTCATTAGAGATTCGGCCCAGTGCCGAGTTGCGTGGCCGTATGAATAACTACTAAAACATTGCAGGAAAAATAAGAGTTAACAGCCGTGAATGTCACGTCTGTTTACATTCATGTTTAAAACAACTCCGTTAAGTTTGTGGGGAAACTCTGGATAACGAATGTGGGTGGAACGACTACGTTTTATTCATTAAAGTGACTGTGCCAACAATGTTACAAAAATATAACGGTACCTCAGTATATTCAATCATATTAACCATCACTCAACGAACATACATATAATGATTAGTCTCTACCAGACTCCGGCCTGGCCGATATATAATACGGTACTTAGTTCAAGTTAGGAATAAAAGCCCAGTAGCCTAGGAGTGAACTAACCGACTGGCGGATAGCTGGATAGACCGCAAAAGACTGACTGAAATCTCATGGCAACTTATTTGTCCCTATTTCATATAATCATGTATTTGGCCAAATTCTTCAATTTTTTTTTTTTTTTCATTTCATTTCATTCGTCTGCTTGGGAGCTACATAATGACCGTGGGTGGGCTCAAACGCATGAAGAAGTTTTTATTTATTCATTCTAAGCCTAGCTAGACGGCCTACTGTAATAAAATGGAGCCCGATGTTGAGGGTCGGGATAGTAAAAATAACTACTAGAATGTGACGAGAATTCTAGAAATAAGAGAAACGGCTAAACCCTAGGGAAGGCTATATGTTTGGCCGTCGCTTTCAACAATCATGAAACATTTGTGAGTGTTTTCACAGACAACAGATGTTATCGATCAATTGTCAAGGATACATGCCGAATATGTTGGGAGCAAGATTACGTAAACGATTATCAAATCAACCGTTATACGATATCTATCTGCGTATCTTATTACCTGGATGTCTAACCTTCATCGACGTACTAGTAACATTCTTACAGTCGGATTTGCTGTAATTATTTCCTCTCTACGTCAAGTAAAACATTTTCTTCTCCATATATAGGCAGGAACAAAAAGGCAGTAACATTGAGTTTCGTATCAAAATGTTCACTCCAAGGACACATCCTTGTTTATTCCCCCATAGCGCACGCGCCGAAAGCGAAGGTATCTTTCTTTTGTTGCCGGTAGCTCATTTGCATATTCATGATGCAATCACAGCTGTTTCACCGAAAACTGGAGGCTGAACAAGGAAGTGCCGTAAGATACGTAACTTCGTTAATTATGGTGACTAAACCACCTTTTTTGCATTCCTTGTCCAAATGAATTGATTCTGTAAATATAATTAAGATACTGCGGTACGAAATATCTTAAGCACTACTCACAGAAGACCGTAAGTGAACCAATTTAAACGAAAAACCGATCTCTTACAAACCCTAGCCTACCCTCAGTTTCCAAGCCGGCGAAATAATGTATAGACCGATGACTCATCATATATGGGGCGTTTTCAGCCGCAAAAATGTCTCAGGATAATAAATACATATCTGAGCCATTTTGACGACTTAACCGTGGCACAATCAATGAGTAAAAAAACAGCCGCAAGCGTTGGAGAGTAAAAACCGGCGTTACTATGGGGGAGGGGGGCGCTCGCCGGTAAACTTTACGTCACACACGTGTATACACCCGGCGGCATGAACACTTACGCAATTATCACAAGAACTAGCCCCACATTCACATTTCTAGCCAATCATACATTCTAGATAAGAGTACAAGGTAGAATTATTTTTTACAGCAAAGAACCAAGCGTACCTGTAGATTTTTTTACAGCTACCGGCGAGTTTCGGATTTTCCGTCTGGCTTCCGTCTATCCCGCGCGATTTCGTCAGTAGCCGCCACTCTGACTGGGGGTCAAAGGTTACTAGGTCTGCTCTTATATTTCCGCCCGTGCGCATCAAATTACACAGACTGGTTCTTACCTTGATCAAACAAACGTGTTGGGGGTCGTTTTGATAACGTGTAGCAAACTACTGCATGCTGAAAAATGTCGGTCATATGGGGCGACGATTTTTAAAAGGACTTTGGACCGCCGGCAAATAATTAATTAAGTAATTAATCACCTAATTTGTCCCAGTTCTAGACAATTCTTTTCAGCGGAACAACCTCCTTTGCCATATTTGCCGAGCAACCAAAAGAGCCCGGTCACTTGGTACATACTAGTTACTAGAAGTCTAAGCCCTGGGCAGAAGTAAGTGGCAGTACGTCGATTTCATCAATCAATGGGGTCAAAAGCTTTCACCCCGTGAACTTCAAACAAAAACCTTTTGTTCTCACTAACTTCAGTGAGGATCTTAAGTAAACTACCGTGGAAACATTGCTCCGTGGCAGCAACACCTTAAGAATTTTCGGTGGAAAGTTACCAAAAAAATTTCAAGAACAGACTATGCTGTAATACAGTAGAATCCAGTTAATTGCACAACTGATTAACGCACACTTCTGTTAACTGCACGGAATCCCAAATCCCAAACAGGTGCCGTCCAGCTGGATAACTTCGCATTATTGCACCATCCGGATAATTGCACGAAATTTACTGGCAAATAGGCAGTGCAATTAAGCGGCTTCTACTGTGGAGTAGAAGCCGCTTTGGGATTCCGTGCAGTCAACAGAAGTGTGCGTTAATCCGTTGTGCAATTAACTGGCTTCTACTGTATTGCCTCACAGATGTTTCGAATCTATATTTTAATGTCATACTGAGTTATGAACGGCCGTGAAATACCTGTAGCGCAGTTGTGCTTGGCCGATTTGAGCTTCTCATGAATAAATAAAGGTTCAAACAAACAAACGAACAAAGAGTGGGTTTATGTTCATTGTGTTACCTGGATCTCATTCCATACATATTTGAATGATTTTTGCAAGAAGACCATACCCAAAGGCTAATTGCAAACATAAGTAAAACAGTGATATGCACAATTGTATACTTAGCAAAAGAAATGAATTAAATATGTAGATTTAAATTTAAAGGGAACGCCATCCAATCTTAACCTTTTTCTACTCTACTTTGAAATCTCAACTGTCAAGCGGCTTAGTCGAACAAACAGATTGAAGATGAGAGAGCGAAAGAAATCAATGAAAGTGCGCAAATGACATGTCGACATACACGTAGCTTTTCATAATGAAGTTTACAAATGTATCGCTAGAGGCCGCTGATAGACCGTTGTCAATAGATTCAAATACATGTTGTTTGAAAATGAATCGCTAGATGTCGCTGTGAGACCGTCAGACTGACCTTGGGCAATTCATAGCAGCTAAACGCGAAAAAAAATTCATTTACATAAAAACAATACAATTTTGCAATCAATATGGTATATTAAATTGTAATATTTAATTTTAAATGTTAGTACTTTATGATATTTGTCCTTTTTGCCGAATAATCTGCAAAACTGCAGTTATATAACATATACTGCTTTGATGCGGTGGTAGTGGGACCCTGGCAAGGTGAACCATAAAACCATGGCGTTGTCGATGCTTTTAGTTCGGAATTCTGCGGCGATTTCCCGTCTTGGGATGTTGTCTGCACCCTTAAGATCTTCTACCCTGTCTTCGAGACTTGCTGCACCGATGACAACAACAGCACAGGAGGAAATGGCGAAATTCTGGGACAAAAATGCACAGTAAGTTATAGGGGTCATAAACAAGGGTTTCTTACTCATGTTACTCAAGATGTTGTTCCCTATCTTATTAATAAACCAACGTCATGTACTTTTGTTTGGGCCACTGTAGTATGAATTTTCACATATACTAGTAGATACCCCTTGTGCCTATGTTTAAGCTCATAACGCTAATATTACACCTATCTTCAAAAAAGGCGATAAATCTGACCCCTCCAATTACCGCCCAGTGTCTCTCACCTGTGTTTGCAGTAAGATTATGGAACACATAATCCACTCACAGATTATGAATCACTTTGACAAACACTCCATACTAATAAACAATCAACACGGGTTCCGCAAGAAAAGGTCATGTGAAACACAACTCATTTTGACAACAAATGACTTAGCTACTACTCTGGACACCAGATCCCAAACAGACATGATCATCACCGACTTTGCTAAGGCATTCGATAAAGTGCCCCATAACCGACTCCTCATGAAGCTAAAAAACTACGGTATTTCAGACCAACTACTTAAATGGATAACAAATTTTCTAACAAATCGTAAACAAAGGGTAGTGGTTGGGGGCGAACACTCTGAATGGTCAAATGTTGACTCTGGGGTGCCACAAGGCACTGTCCTTGGCCCACTACTATTCCTAATTTACATAAATGACTTAGCCGACGACCTAAATTCCAACATTAGACTCTTCGCAGATGACTGTGTCATCTACAGGGAAATCAAAAATGACCAAGACCATTCATTGCTACAAGAAGACATTAATAGATTAGACAAATGGCAAGAGGACTGGCAAATGAAACTACATCCTGACAAATGTCATGTCATGAGGTTCACACATAAACGTAAACCCAAATTATATGATTATAGATTAGGTAATCACATTCTAACGGAAACCAGAAACCACAAGTACTTGGGTGTCACACTAAACAACCAATTATCATGGTCCAACCACATAAACAACATTACATGCAAAGCAAACAAGACCCTTGGTTTCGTTAAGCGCAATTTATATGACTGCCCCCAAAAGATCAAACAAAAAGCCTACAGTAGCCTGGTTAGACCCCACCTTGAATATGCCTGTGCAGCTTGGGATCCTTATCACAAAGACCACATCGCCAAACTCGAGGCGGTCCAAAACAGAGCAGCCAGATTTGTTTCAAACGTCCCGAACTGTCCAAATTCTCAGACAAGCGTTTCTAAACTAGTTTCAGACCTGGGTTGGGATACTCTCAAAAACAGAAGAACAGCAAACAGACTCACCATCCTCCAAAAATCTAGATATGACCTCCTAGCCCTACCGGTCGATCATTACTTGCAGCTGAACCCTAGGCAATCCCGACACAATCATCCAAATTCATATAAACCCATTAAGACTAACAAAGACTGCCTCAAATATTCATTTTTCTCAAGAACTGCCACAGATTGGAATACATTAGTCATTACCATACTCTACCACACTCCAAGCTAACCCCACTAAGTTTAAGGAAGAGGCATTACAACATCTAAGGAACAGCCAATAACACAACAGCACTACGCCCTGTGTGGTTTGCCCCAACAAACTAGGGGTGTTGCACAGTACAAGAACAAGAACAAGAACGCAAAATTTGATAGAAACATTGCGTTATGATAGAAACATTGCGTTATATCATGTACAACTTGCTATGTAATTTTGGAACATACAAATTATGAAATGGGGTAGATACATAACATGTTTTTGTGTTAAGTTAAGTTGAGGTAGAATGAAGGCAATCAGAGATGGCAGACTTCACCTCTTCAGTAATAATTACCAGCAGAGAGAACATATACCGAACTTGTTCACATATAGATGGTTACTGACAGGCCTAACCAAAGTTAGGTACTCATTTCCACCCGAGTAAAGCGAGGAAAGTCGTGTTAAGTGCCTTTCCCAAGGGCAGGAGATTGGTAGCATATTAGCGGACATGAACCCGAGATCTCTGGGTTCTTGGCCAAACCCTGCCACATGCCACACTGCCACGTGTTTAAGAAGAAGTATCTCATGTGCCATCAGAGATTTGTTTACACCAGCGTGCAAAATGCACCCTTGCACATTGCAACCACTTTTTGCTTGGTGCAACTTACTTCTAAAGTCAGGTTGCACAGGGTGCAACTTAAATTTTGAGCCTCAGAACTCGATTTTGTTGTCAATTTACTTGGAAGAAATAAATGGACCGAGGCAGTTTCATATCAGCCAAACATGTATGTATTGTACCTTTCTTTCAGAAATTAGTGAATTGTAGGTGGTGCAACTTCAAATTCAGTTGTGCAACCTAGTTTTTGCCCCAGGTTGCAACCTGGTTCAGAAAAGTATTTTGTACACTGTTACACTCACATTTACAGGCAAAATACTAGTGTTACTGACTATTTTGTTGGCTATGTCTTCTGCAGGAAGAAGCGGCCGATGTCGCCCCACCTGACCATCTACAAGCCCCAGCTGACGGCCATGCTGTCCATCACCCACCGTGGGACCGGAGCTGCCATGGCGGGATGTACGCACACTTCTGCATTCTGTACAAAAGGGTAGCCTCCATAGTAGGCTCTTTGTGGCGTTTTCTGATTGGAGGCCGACGATCAGAAAACGCCAGCAATCAGTGACCGAGTACAAATAGAAATGGCTAGCAAAAGTGTATTATGAGCCCAAAAAGACCCCAAAGAGCCTGCTATGGAGGCTAACAAAAGGGCTACCTTCAAAACTGCGCTGTCTACAGGGCCCATCATTCTGTCTTGGGCCGGAAATTTTTTTGTTTGATATGACAGAGAGAAAATTCACCGTCTGTCTGTCCCAGAAATCTGAACTTCATGACATTAATTTGATAGAAATATGTTTTTGTAACCTTAAAAAGACAGATTCGACGTAGCCTTTAGCCTTCTTAATATGAGTATATGGCAAACACTCAAAGTTATACCAACTAGGCTATTATACTGGTGGAAAGATAGCTATTGGCTCTTGATTAAGTGATCTACATGTATGTGGTTTCTCACAATAGTATCACACCAATGTGCCCTCCCCTAATGGTATCCCCCCTATGTTGCAGTTGTGTATGCGTTCTCCGTGGGGATGCTTGTGGTGAACCCTCTGCTTGGCTGGGACTTCCCAACCATTTTCAACTTTGTGAGTATACAACATTATTCAGTAGAAGCCAGTTAATTGCACACCGGATAATCGCACATTTCTGTTAATTGCACGAAATCCTCAAATCCCATGGTGGTGCGGTTCAGTTTAATAACTTCGCTTTGTTGCACCATACGGATAATTGCACGAAATATACTGGCAAATAGGGTATGCAATTAAGCGGCTTCCACTGTATAATGTTTTTTATTTACAAAATCATGTCCGAAGGCTAATTGTACAGTCTCAAGGACTAAGAGAAGATAGTGTGATACATAACACTAGTGCCTAATCAACTATATGGTACAATGTATAGTTATTGTATACTATTGTTGCAGTCCTTAGGACGGAACGTTAAGCCGTGGTCCACTGTTCATTGTGCTTGTCGAAAAGAGCTAGGGAAATTTCCCTGGTACAATGAACCTGTAAATACTGTAGCGTCTGTTTTCTTTGTGATGACCAGTGGAAGACTAGCTCTTCAGCTATCAGATCGAGATCACTTTCCTTTCATGCTACAGATCAAAAGCCTTGAGATCCTAATATGCTTAACTGTAGTCCCTATATGTGTCACTCTACAGATGTGCATAGATACTAAACTGTAGTCCCTATATGTGTCACCCTACAGATGTGCATAGATACTAAACTGTAGTCCCTATATGTGTCACTCTACAGATGTGCATAGATACTAAACTGTAGTCCCTATATGTGTCACCCTACAGATGTGCATAGATACTAAACTGTAGTCCCTATATGTGTCACTCTACAGATGTGCATAGATACTAAACTGTAGTCCCTATATGTGTCACCCTACAGATGTGCATAGATACTAAACTGTAGTCCCTATATGTGTCACCCTACAGATGTGCATAGATACTAAACTGTAGTCCCTATATGTGTCACCCTACAGATGTGCATAGATACTAAACTGTAGTCCCTATGTGTGTCACTCTATATGGCGTCAGGCTATAGATGCTAAACTGTAGTCCCTACATGTGTGATTCTACAGATCAAAAGCCTTGAGATCCACCCCTGGCTGATCCTGGGAGGGAAGTGGTGTATGGCCTGTATAGATGCTAAACTGTAGTCCCTATGTGTGCTACTCTACTGCATAGATGCTAAACTGTAGTCCCTATGTGTGTTACTCTACTGTATACTACTGCATAGATGCTAATACTGTAGTCCCTATGTGTTATCTACAGATCAAAAGCCTTGAGATTCACCCCTGGTTGATCCTGGGACGGAAGTGGTGTATGGCCTGTATAGATGCTAAACTGTAGTCCCTATGTGTGTCACTCTACTGTATAGATGCTAAACTGTAGTCCCTATGTGTTATCTACAGATCAAAAGCCTTGAGATCCACCCCTGGTTGATCCTGGGAGGGAAGTGGTGTATGGCCTGTATAGATGCTAAACTGTAGTCCCTATGTGTGTCACTCTACTGTATAGATGCTAAACTGTAGTCCCTATGTGTTATCTACAGATCAAAAGCCTTGAGATCCACCCCTGGTTGATCCTGGGAGGGAAGTGGTGCATGGCCTGGCCCATCTCCTACCATGCCATGAACGGCATCCGACATTTGAACTGGGACGCTGGCTATGGGTTCGACATGAAGGTAATTTGTTGGTTTGTTTAATTTCTAATCTCCAATAATGGCACGATTGTATTAGTCATGAGTCAACACTTACTCGCTTACTCACTATCTAGTTTATTGTTTATGAACAGTATGACATAATGTACTGTTCATGGAATGCAATACATTTTGCTATATGAATATCCATTGAAACTGACAAAAAAATTCATCAAACACTTTTTACACATAGTCCTCACACAAGATAGCCATAGCAAGAATCAACTTCACGCTTCTGACATGGATTGTGGATAATCCGACCATTTTTGTCAAGCCCTTGAATGTTGACAAGTTTGACTACATGTGTGTTTCATTTTTTTCATTTTCATTTTATCAGGGAAATCACACTCAGGCTACTGCCTGCTTTTCAGGTGCCCCTGGACACATACATAAACATACAACATGATTGGAACATACACTGAAATTAACTTAGGAAAAAGGTAGCAATGTCCAACTGTAAGTCCTGCTAACAGTACTACTTCAGTCCCTTTTTAAAAGCTGTTACTGTTGTCCGTTGTTGCTGTTCAGTAGATAGTTCATTCCACACCGTATAGGGCCCCGGAACTGTAGACTATCTCTGAAGGACTGAACCTGTGTTTCCAAATAATTCTAATCCCTGTTTGCTCTGTCTCCACAGGTCCTGTACAGGTCAGGATGGTTCGTGTTCTTCGGGTCCTTCCTGCTCGCTGATCTCATGCTATACTTCTTGTGACTCCCAAGAACAGAAGATATTATAGCACTGTAGAAAAATTATGTGAATATTAGAGAAGCAGAGAAACAGCACACATATAAAATATTGTGAAGCTTTTGGGTTATTATTTGTGCTGATGTGTGTATTCCATTATACATGTATCAAGATCTTTCTGATTGCCTATTTGTTGTGTTATAACGCATCCAAAAGATAAACGGCTATGGTAAATACTAAATGTACAAAACAAAATAAACAAGAACAAGCCTAAGTAATTACATTTGTTTCTGAAAGAAGTCTTGCTATAGCCTTAGTACCATCCTCTGTAGTGAATGCTGGCTCAATCCTTTTGCTTGCTAACCGTGGCATTTTTATAAATAAATGAACACATGTTGTATTCATATGACGTTGTCACTGTGTACTGCTATCTGCAATTGTACCCGTAGCGCTAGATCTGTCCAACAAGAAGTTGCATCTATTAAAGCTAGAATGTTAAAAACTTTGAATTGGCACAAGCTTGTCCCAACATGTTTGCCTAAAAGTAAATGTCCCATGTCCAACTGCCTGGCCTGTCGTGATCCCATGGTGATGCTTTACTTATGTCTTCTACGACAGTGCACTTGTCAATAATGATAAAAACTTGCCTGTATGAGTTGGTCAGTGTCTTTCATTCATGAGACTTATGATAAGGCTTTACGGCAAGAGGACATATTAACTTGCATCTGGCTCGGTTTACTGCCTGAAACAAATTAGACTTTCCACTGGCTGTTTTCATTACTTTGGACATTGCTTTGTGCAATGTTCATCTAAAATCTGAGAACAAAGCCTGACTATTGTATGGACTGTGGGAAAACTACTCTATACAACTCACTGTTGAACATGAGCATGAAGATCAAATTTGACATTTGATCATCTTCATGCTATACAGAGTACATGTAACTTGATCCATCTGTCCATACCATGTTCTCAGATTTTGCCCCCAAAAAACATTGCTACTTGAGTGGTACTTCCTTCTTTTAAAACCTCCTTGCTGAAACAATGTGTTGGCAATTTACACAGGTCGCCAATGTTTCTGTATTTCATCTGAATTATCAGTACCACTGTAACAACTACTGGTATGTGGAAGTTATTTCACTTAAATGGTTATACACTAGGGGTGGGTACCAGTACAGAAAATTCAGGTACAGGTACGGTCTCAAGTGCAGAAATTTAGTGAAGACGACGATCAACTCTCCTCTATTTCAGTCATGTTCTTGGACTAAAAATATTAACATTAACATGCCACCTTAGTGTCAGTATAATCTGTTTATTTTCTAATCCGTCTAAAATCCCTTCCACTTAATTTTTTTCAGTTCCATCTTTTTCGAACCAGCAAGAAAAACGTTTTGTAAGCGTACCCACCCTACTGTAATGTTGATGTAATGAATAAAGAAATAAAGTACAGTGGAAGCCAGTTAATTGCACAACGGATAATCGCACACTTCTGTTAATTGCACGAAATCCCCAAATCCCACGGTGGTGCAGCCCAGCTTAATAACTTCGCTTTATTGCACCATTCGGATAATTGCACGAAATGCTCTGGCAAATTGGGTGTGCATTTAAGCGGCTTCTACTGTACCAAAAAATGAATCACATGTAGACTTACAAACAGTAGACAGACAACTTGAGATTCAAACTTATCGGTTTTATTTGAGCACTGAGAGAGGTACGTGTGACAGAAGGTCTGTTTCCGAGAACAAAGCTTGGATGTTGAATGCAGGAAGAGTCGACTGGACGACGCACAGCAGCCAGAACTTCCGAAATTTCGTGGTTTTTGAAACAGTTTTCACCCCCACCAAACTCCTAAATTCACCCCCAAAATCATGGCACAATCCTGATGGTGTTCTCGATATACTGGGAACGACTTGAAAATCGCAATTTAGCAGAAAGCTGGCATAAGAATGTGTACAACACGCCGTCCTCTGCAAAGTATCGTGAACAGCGATGGTACCATGTCGCCAAACTTTTTACCAAATGGCTTTGTCGAACTCCCATGCATCGTTTCAAGAACACCTCGTAGCCATACTGTAACTGGGTGATGTGGGAAAAGTTTTGACAGGGGTGCAAGTATTCAGAGATGAGTATTAATGCTGTCACGGCTGCAAATATGTACAGTCTATTGAATGTTCCACATCGCTTGTCTGCATTACTGTATGTAGGAGTGGAAAACAGCATATAAGCACAACAAGCGTCGCTTCCCTCCTTCTCTTTGTCCAATGAACGAACAAACATACGTTTATGTCCTGCACAGAAATGTATCTACAATGTTGCTTTTTCTCTGCACAGTCGACAAGTTTTCTGAGGGTAAGGATAAATCGGTCGGTTGTACAAAACGTGCCCGCTAACAGAACTGAGCTTCAAAGACGTACTAGTGTCACATCGGCAAAGGAAATCTAACCCCAGAGAAGGTAGAGACTTGAGAGGTCTACTCTATACACGTCTCTGATGCTTCATCTCTATCTTTGTCTATAGACTCCGTAGCAATATTCTCTTTTCTTCTGATACTTCTCAAATAAAAATATATAAAACAAAACAGTTCAAGTTGGTCGTACGGCGGTAGTTGTAACGCTACCACGAAAACCTTTCCCATTTCGTGACCAGTGAATGCAGCTTTCGGACTCAAAACACTAATAATGTCCTTTTCAAACAAAGTGGACTTCGACAAAAAAAAAAAAAATCACTGCATAGCATACTATTGACAAACAGTTCTTAGAAAAGGATGTGATAAACTCAAGTTCAAATTCCTGGATTCTCTTTCAAGTTCGAGTTCTGTTGGCATCCATTCTGCTTTTTACAGTCCTCAAAAAAACAGTTATTTTATTTTTTTTACTATCATGATTCCAAAAATATCTCCATTGGGTAGAACCTCTGTTAGGTGCAGAGATGATTCAACAAATACACAATACATCGTTATACACGTCATGCCGCCCTATAGTGTAATTTTCTCAGCTAGGATAATTTCTTTGGGTAGTATATATATATATTGTGTAGCCTTGCTGGGTTGTTTTCTCTCTTCCAAGTACATAAGAGAAAAAAGCCCAGAATTTTTGTTATCATTTTTTTTTACCCCCACCACAACCAACAATCGCTTTATTTTTGTACAAACAGAAATCGTCAAGCTAGCAAACTACTCAACAGTTCTCTTCTGTCTCTCTCTCCTCTGTAGAAGGTTCGAATCTACAGACAGGTGCCGCCAAGTCCACTCTTCTCTTAACATCGTCTGGTCGTCGCTGAAACATTCTCTCAAACTTGTCACCAACGCCACCTTCCACTGATGCCGCAGTTTCCTCAAAATATCATCCCTTCCTTTCCTCCATCATGATATTTAATGAATGCCCCGAGAAAATTTGATTACATAACTACCTACACCCAGTGATTTCCTTAACTCTTACTTCCTTCCCTCAGCCTACTTGGACAGCACGGAATGGTGGATGTAGCTTAAGTAAGTAGCACAGAGAGATTTTCTTGCCAAGGTCCGAACATTTATATCCTTTATACAAGGCAAAGTCGAACTAGCGCCCCCCTCCCCCTTTCTAAATCACAGACGTCTCAAAGCTGCCTAAGGGTTGAATCTGCGGACATCAGAAGAAGGTGACGGTCGGAAACTCGTCTTGGGAGAGCGAGCTAACGTGGCAACGACCTTCGACCTCTGGGTCTACTTGCCCAGCTGCGGGAAATCCGCCTCGTCATCGACGTTGATGTAGGCGCCTGCCGGGTCCGCCCCGTTGCTACGGAAACCGCCGCGGCCACGCCCGCCACGCGGACGGTCGTCACGGCCACCGCCACGCCCTCCCCTGCGGCCGCCCCGCCCGCCGCGCTGAGGGGAGTCGGCGAAGTGGAAGTTGAGCTCGACCGGCATCTGCTTCTGTCCGCGCTCACCGCGACCTCCGACCCCCGGGCCTCGCTGGTCCTGGCCGTACTGCAACGGGAAGAACGAGAGAAAAATTTAGAGACAAAAGAAACAGTTTTAATCTTAAGAAATGCCTTAAACACTATCTGTGGCTTGCTGAAGTGGCCTACTTAAACTCACTATCAATCAGGGCCGTCTCCAGGCAAAAATTTTACCTCTTCTGTCAAAAAAATCTAAACTTCATGACATAAAAATGTATTTTGGTAAGCTTAGAACAATGATAGGTTCCCAAACAATGATTGCAAGGAGAAGGAAGAAAAATTTAGAGAAAAAGAAATTTCAGTCTAAGGGAATACTATAAGTCCATATCTGTGCCTAGCTGAAATAATCTACTTAAAATCTGGACCTTTTTTGTTTTGTTTCTCGGAACTCACTTTTGCCGGCCATTTCTTTTTGTACTTAGGGCGGGGTACCGGTACAGAAACTTTATGTCCAGGTCCGGTTCAGGTCCAGAGGATCAGGTCCAGGTTCAGACCTGAATCTTGACCTGATTCAGTATGTGAAAACTTGTGAATGGACAAAATTCAAAACAATGGTCCATTTCACTAGGAAGAAATGTATTTGTGGTGTATTCGACTCTAACTGGCGCTTTAAACCCTACAAGGCAAACTGCGTCCGTACGATTAGCTGTAAACGTTGGTAGAAAGGACTATAGACTCAACGCTACTTCGCTCATTCTATTTTCTTTGACCGGTAAGCCCCAAAACGTGTGAATGCCCAGATCATATAATCTAATAGTATTAATTTTCCAATCGGTCCATCAAATTTTTTCTGGTCCAATTTTTCCGGACCGGTCCAATAAGAAAAAACGGTTTTGTACCGGTACCCAGCCCCAGTACTTGCGCTGTTAAGTATGTGTATTTCGAACCCTGAATATGTATCGTTATACTAGCTGACAATACAGAAAACTTTACCTGTAGGACGTATCTATCACAAAACTGGCTCTTACAATACATAAGAAGTTACCACCTCCGTAGTGCAGAAAAAGCATGAGAGTGACACTTCTACCAGTAGTGGGTATGTGAAATGACAGTTGGCAGAAAGGCAACAAAAACAAAACTTTACAACAAACGCTCCACAAAAACACCACTGGTATCTTTTCCACAAAGCTAAAGCACTCAGGCTGGAAAAAAACAACTTGATGAAACCAAAAGATCTGACAAGGAAAGGTAGAGATAAATTACTTAAGAGGAGGGACAAGGGGCAGCAGAACTCAAGAAGAGGCATAACGCAGACGGGCGACAAAGCTTCTACCTCACTGCTTACCTGCATCCGAAAGATCTGAGGCGGATGTAACCGGGTAGGGAGGGGGGCGGGGGAAACATTACCATAGGCATGCCACGCACACACAAACCAACAGGGCCAAATCAGAGCAACCAAACAGGACAGTAGAAGAGAGAGAGAAGAGAAAAACACCGATTAGTCTCTGATGACGACATGCATGTTTGTTTGATTTGTGCTACATGTTTTTGTCTGTACCGTTATAGCAAGCTTACTACGGACTTCTCAAAAACTTATTAAGATGTTTTTCATTGAGTGGCCTTCAGGCCTTGTTACGTGGTGACCATTGAGTAAAAAAAAAAAAAAAAAAAAAAAGAAACTGTGATATATACCAGACTTCTAGGAGGAGCTGTCAAAAAGTGAAGTGTGTTTACAACAACAGAATGTTATGGAAACAGTAAATAACAGTATGTATGCTTTTAAGCATTCTATATGGAATGTAGAATTTCCTTGTAAAACAAACTTCTTCTCCAATCAACCAAACAAGAGGTACCAAACTTTCAATACCCACGCCCTGCAACTAGGGATGCATACCGGTACACTGTACCGATACAGTACCGGTACAATCGATTAGGTACAGATACAAAAATACCGGAACTCTAGCAGTCTCTGAGCCCCAGTGAGGGAAAAACAACACGGGTCAAATTTTTGTTGCATCATGTGTCTACCATAATAAACACGTTTTAAATGTTTGAAACATGCTTCTACCCTTTTTAATACATTGTTTTGCCGTTATAACATATTATAATATAATATTATGATATAATATTCAATGCCATGCATTTAGGTCCGGACTCATTAGGTCCGGACCTGTACCTAAACCTCTGGATTCGAATCCGGACCTGTACCTAAACGTGGGTTTAGGTACGCATCCCTACCTGCAACACCACTGATGACTTGTGAATGTTACAAAGGCACAGCAATCAAAAATCACAGACCTTTGTATACAACTGCCAAATATCACTGCACAACTCCAAGAACTGGAAATTTTCCTTATTTGCAAACAGACTTTCAGTGTTAAAACTACTGAAGGTTTTTGACACTGTTTTAGTGAAAAAAAGGAAACAAACTAAAAACTATTCTTTTCCAGAAGAAAAGCTCGACACAATATACGAGTTCGTCACACTCCTTCTATCACAAGGAGTTTGACAAACCAGTCTTGTGTCTAGCTTTTTGACTTCTTCTGGAAAAGAATAGTTTAGTTTCGTTGCCTTCTTTCCACAAAATGTCAGAAACCATTTAGCCCTGGTTAAAAGTCTGGTTTTCCAGACTATTTTCTGACCAGAAGAAGTCAAATACTTCTCAAGACGTTATTTCTATCTCCTTCCATCTCACCTTGTCAGCATCCTCTTCCTCCTGTCCCTTCTTGAGAACATAAGTCTTCTTCCACTGGGTGAGGTCCTCCCCCTCTCCAGCCTTCCTGAGCTTGAAGCCAGACTTGGGTTTGGTGTCCTTGGCCTGGAGTGCCTTCCACTCGTCCAGAGTCATTTCCTTCGGTTCCTGCTCACCGGGGGCTTGCTCGCCCTCTGCGCCTTCCCTGGGTAAAAACAAGAAATGTTTGTTTGTTTGTTTGTTTGAACCTTTGTTTATTCGTGAAAGCTCAAATCGGCCTGCAGGCCGCTTTTTATTGAGGTCATGAAGGTAGGGTCAGACAAAATGTACAACAGCGGTATGTAGTTTACATCATTTAAAGTCCTAATTAGTCTATACACATATTTGACACATACATGGTACAGAAAACATAATAGTGATGAGTGCTGCTGCATAATTCAATTCCTCCGTTCATTTTGGTTGTTTCTGTTACTTCCCTGGGTACAGACAAGCTAGGAAAAAGGTTTAGGGCACTACAATTACAAGTTATCATGGAAGCTCATCTGTGTTGGTAGTAAATGATAGTTTTTACAAGTTCAATTCCAGTTCTGGGTTTTAGGTACACACCATTACCTAAGCCCTGCAAAGCCATCTTGGCAGTAAAGTTTCAGACATGGAAATATGCAAAGTAACACATGTACACCTTGTTATCACTGAAAGCCTCATAAAGTAAAAAAGTTATTATATATAATTTAGGATAGATTTTGTAACTGTGCTCAGATGGTACGGACGTTTGTCAACATCAGGCACAAGGACCCTGGTGATTCGGGAGAATATTGTCGTCATCGCACAATTCAAAATTCTAAGTTTTACATGGAAATGCAAACTGGACACTCAATAAATCCACAGTAGAGGGCTGGTGCAGTTTAGGTCCTTGAAGCTTCCTATACCAAATGGTGCATAGGTTAGCACCAATCTCAGTTTCTGTAGCCTTGGGCCACACAACTTTCATGCAATCACTAGAGTAAGGAGCTAGTCTTCTGGTAGTGGTCTGCCAGGGACCAAACTCATGACCTAACGACTGCAAGGCGCACTCTCTACCCACTTAGCCATTGCACCAGTTGTTTGAGCTGACTACGGATTTTCAATTCTTATAACACAAGATAGGTCCTAATAAAATTCTAGTTTCTTACTTGGGTTCCGAGTTCTCGCCTTCTTCGGTCGGTGCGGTCCATTCAGGGTTCTCTTCGGCGCTTCCAGCAGTCATGTTCAGGTCCCTGTGGAGATCAAATTACAAAAAAATGAATGCTTATTATTGTGTTTTGTGACTTCAAGTCACCCAGCCAACATGACATTGAAATAAGAACATTACATATTGCAAGATCTTAGCCCATAGCACTGAGAAAGCCACACGGCTAAACATGTTTGTTGTGTGTTTGTTCGAATAAAATAAAGTTCCTATACGGGGAACATGCGGCTCCAGTGTCTTTTCTGAAGATGTGGCGTAAGTGTGAACAGTTGGCTTGAGGTTGTCCTTCTCCACATACTCGAAAGAATGAATGCTTATTAACGTGTCTTGTGACTATACTATAGGACACCAAAACAAGAACATAATATAATGCCAGATCGAACGAAACACAAGCAAAACATAATGATACTGTAAATGTAGAAATGTTCGAGGTGATTTAGTCTTCACGGTTTTCGCGGTGGCCACTTTACCGCGAGCTTAAAACCACCATGAACATTTTTCCATTATAGTTTTTTTTTGCAGTCTATGGCGCTATCACAAACTTAAAACCACCGCAAACACTCCAATTTCCTGCTACCGAAAGTAAATCCCCGCATTTACAGTAATTCAAAATCAGCCGGCCTCTGGTAGGGACCAGTTTCAGCCCTGGACAGCAGAGTGTGTGTTACACAGACTTATTGCATTGTAACTGTGCTCAGATGGTACGGACGTTTGTCAACATCAGGTACAAAGACCTTGGTGATTCGGGAGAATATCATCGTCATCGCACAATTCAGCAAGAGCATACTCATCTAACTCCTTTTCAAGCATCAAGAAAAACTACAATTCCCTGACAGAATGAAGCATGTCTAAAGCTAACAAGGGTGCCTTTGTCTCCACCTCAAGGTTTGGGGGGACTAACATTATCAGGTAGCCAACTTTAATAAGTGGGGCAAGTAAAAATCTAACTGACATCTTAGCTCCATATACTTTTGGCACCAAAGCTCTTGGCAAGCTCTGCACAAGGAGCTTTAAATCATTCAAAGGCTTGGCATAACAGTCAAGGTAGCATAGGTCCCTGAAATTTCTTCAAGCATGTTAAAACATATTTGTTCAACCTATCTACAAAGGCAGCTTTCAAACACTATTTGGAGGGTTTGAAAATTGAGGTGCATAAAAATTAGACTTACCCAAATTTTCCACTGAACAGCTCCAGTCTTTGTTGAGGAATGAACTGACTTCCTGCAACTTATGATCAACTGTTCACCAAGTCATGTGTTCATTCCTTGACAAAGACTGGAGCTGTTCAGTTGAAGATTTGGGTAAGTCCAACTTTCGTGTTGGAAATTGCAGTTTAACTTTCTTCATTGACAATGAAACAACTCATCACACAGGTCAGCCTAGGCAGCTTTGGGCTGGTAGCAGCAGACCCACAAAACTGAAAACTGCATACGAACATAGACAGAATTCATTACAAGAAACAATAGGATAAAGGTTTAACTTTTCCAGAAAGAAAAGAACTTACTCAGCGGCGTCGGTCTGGCTTCCCCAGTTGTAGGCTCCGCCTCCTTCCCGCTTCTCTGACGGCCTCACGCCACTGCTTAAAGGAACAGGAGAACAACTTTCACTGAACTTATCCCACACTCTGAAGGAAGTACTCCCACTTTCTTAAGTACTACCTGAAGACACTTTTGTAGCAAAGCTACATTCCAGTAAATGTCTTTGGTACTTTTGATACATACCCTTTTCACACATGCTTGATTGCAAAATTACAAACTTAGCTTGGGGAGAGAAAATTCAGTTTGACCAAATAATAATAAGCACATTAATAATAATCATAATTTCTTGCAGTTCTTTAAAAGCATAGACAATTTGATAACACTGTTACAGTTGAAAACACAGTTATTCTGAATGGATTAGGAATTAAAAGGCTAGCATTTGAGCCAAGACTGTGCTTTCAGACCAAAGAAGGGTGCTTTGGTAATTCTTTATTCCTGAAACATGCTTTTCATGAGACTTATTGGAAATGACAAATTCTGAAGGAGAGTTCACATAACATTCCTAACAGTCAAGCTTTTTTTGTATGAATCCAAGCTTAAATCAGGGAAATCATCCAAAAATGTCCAACATTTTCTCGCTTGTTTCTAACAGTTGAGCTTTTTGTGTGAATTCAAGCCTAAATCAGGGAAATCATTGTCCAAAAATGTCCAACCTTTTCTCGCTGCCGCTGTGCCGTTCGAACTCTCTCTTGCCACGGAAGTCGCGTCCGCCGAAGAATCCTCCCCGGCCTCGGCCACGCCCTCCCCGGCCGAAGCCGCCACGGCCTCGCGGAGGCCGCTCAGAGTCAGTCCTTTCAGTCCTGCACAGGGGGGGAAAGAAAATTGATCTGATTGAAATACTGTACGAAAAAGAATGCTTGGTTGCACAGTCTTTGATGTGCTAGTCTAAGTCTTGCTATTAATTTAGTTTAGTCTTTGGCACTGAGCAGTTCTAAGAACTTGTCAAGCAGTTTATATATAGTATAAATATATAATATACATCAAGCAGCCTATTGTGAGACACATTACAATACAGTTGAACAAAGTAAACTGAAATGCATGAGGACACCTCTTTCAATGTCAAACTTGAATGTTGTGCACAATAGATAAATTTATCCTTTATTAGATAGGACAGGTAGTGTTTTTACTTCAATAGGAAGCACTGCCAGGCTGAATAAAAATTCTAACTGGAAGCTATGTGACTCCTCTGCCTACCCCAAAAGGCTAGGGTTGGCAGGTTTTTCTAGGGTAGGTAGGGAAATAAGAAACAACATTTGTTTCCTAGGCCTGGTAAGAGCATCTACCTGTATTCTGTGAAAACGTTGCGTCCTCCCTCCTCGTTGTCCTGGATACGTTTGGGTCTGTTCCCGCGGTCCCGTCGGGGTTGTCTGTCCGATCTCTCGTCGCCGTCAGCGTTCACGGAGTTTGACTCCTGCTGCTGCCGCCTCCGTTCAGCGCGGTTTGGTCTAGAGGGTGGGTCTGGGGAGGGCAAGTTAGGAATTTGCATTGTTATTATCTTCTCAAAAACATCCTATGAGCCATTGTTCACTGATTATGGAAGGACATAAGTACTTTTAACTTGGGTCACAATTCCAAATAAGAATCTCCGATTTTCTTTAACTCAAGTTAGGAATTTCGCAAAAACACAAACATCCTAAACTGTTTACCTTTGAGCCATAGAAGGAAGATTTTGCCAGACGGAAAAGTACAAAATTCAACTTGGTGCTGATCGGGCAAGTACAGAAAAAAGTTTTTCATTAGCCTGAACCAACTTTTCACTTGCCTGAGGGTTAAAAGATATCATTTTCTATATTTTCACTTCCAGCAATGGATTTCTATAACATACATAGGATAAGTTATATTACCGGCTTAATTTTTTTGTGTTGACATGGCTGTGATTGTGTGAAACGTGAAAAGTATATCAAAACCTCATGAGCTAGTGGACTTGTCCAACCCTGTTATCTTAATTCTAACCTGGGGCTATTTTTCCTGCGGTTGACGGCTATTTCTGGCAACACTTACTAGAAGGCTGAACAGCTGACATTTTTCCCTGTAACATTTCCAAACGACCTTTCCCCAGAGGACAACAAAACAGAACCCAAGGAATTCTACTGCCAATGGGGATTAGTGTAAGCACAACCAAGAAAGGAAAATCGTTCGGAATCTTTTTGAATACAAGGCCAGTGAACTTGTGTCTTTCCCTTGTTTCCAAGGCTCAGTAAGGCCTCAATAACATTGTAAACAGTGCCTATGTTTTGTTAACATGATACTTTATAGTATCTATTTTATAAACACTGTTGAAGGGTGTATCAATACTTCTTACAAGTTTAAATCAATATCCATATAAAAATTACAGGCATGATACCAAAGGAGCTATCTAATATTGATTCATCAAACAATATGTGATATTTGATACTCCATTGTGGCAGAATCGATCTCAGTTGTCATTCAAGCTGTATTAACGCAGCCAAATGGCTAAACTGTCCATATGATATGTATCTGACATATCATTGAAACTGGAGTTGTTTTTTTTTTCTTACTGTCCCCGACTTGCTTAGCTTGCAGTAAGTAGCAGCAAATAAGGTAAATTAAGTGTTGTCAATTGTTACAACTGAGTGAATGTTGCTAATGATGTTCCTATCAATGTTCGAGCCTGGACGCAACAACTACTAGCAATTTTGCTTATATATATCAACTATACATCATACATGAACTTCAAACAAACCTGAGCTGAAAGCTAATCACATATATAATGAAAGATACATGTACTTGGCAAAAATGTCGTCATTCGTTTTGGTGAGTGCATATGGTATGGGGGCGTATCCCTACTTAAAATCCCTACTTCTTTGTTGTGTTCGAGGTGTGGTTTTCCTCAAACACGTATCTGACAGCTTCTGATATTGCTTATCATATCCAAACAAAAAACTTGGAAACCAGGATGGCTGGGATTCAAACCCCTGACCTACTGATTGACAAACGAGACTACTAATGACCAGATCACTCCTCGCTTCACCACATCATTATGGCATTCTAGATAGACACTAGATAAAACACTGTGCTAACATGATAACATGAGCCAACTGTACAACAAAGATGATAGCTGTTGGCTGTTCTTCTGCAAGTATTGACACATATGAAACATTAATTGATTAAAAGCTACACTTATAATTCTAGTGTTTGTTTCAAGGGCATCTAATGTTTCATGTGCATACATTTCAAAGTACACTGTACACATTTCATTTGACTGTGTCATACTGATGATTGGATATTTTCTATGACAATTGTGTTAGTCTTGCTTAACATAGATTTAAGTAAATGCTGAGTGATCAATTATTCATCTAAGCAAATGATGTACATATATCTATTTCACACCCTCACCTTAGATAACCTTGTAACTGTATGCAGATCTATTCCGGAATATGGCATCATATTTACTTAGGTGCAGCTGCCAATATGCTTTTCATCCCATCATTAAAGATGCATAGAAATTAACTTTTAATTGCATAATTCTTGTATTCACTCTTTTATCATAATAATCCACATGTTGCTTTTCTATGCATGTTTCTGCAAACTCAGTCATTTGTGACAACATGCACATGCAGCTAGAAGCTTACAAAATAGTTATTTTAGCACCTGCAATTGTGTAGAAAAATATCAAAATTAATATATCCTTTCTCCTTATTTACACATGCATTATAATTTGCTTTCTGTTCAAAATTACATGTTCTAGCAAAAACACATGTGGCATCATGTGGATGAAGCTATGATGTACGTCCTGAGACCAGATAGAAGTTATTTTTGCACCTGTAAGCGAGCTCAGCGCCCTGCAGTGCGATATTGTTATTGTTCTGCACAGGTGCGAGATGCCAGGCCTAGTGTTGGGCAATCCGCACTGCCATGCAACCCAACCCCCCCTACCAGGCCCCATTCATACGCAAATTCCTGCACTCCAATCTCATCGTAAGACAATGAGATGTGATGAAGAACAATTAACAGATGATAAGGGTGCTAGGGAGGTGTTAGACGTAGCTGGGGCAAGGGTTTCAAGTTAGAAAACGGTCTACAGCTAGACTTGACATACGCATGGTACATGGAACATGGCGCAGACATGTAAACTATACCGCCGACATGTTTTCAGGTCAACCTCGTTTTACCTTCTTTCTTCGGTCGGTCGGGGACATTTTCCTTTTCCTTCACGGACGCAGACAGGGGCTTCTTTTTGTCAGGTAGTTTTGCCGACTTGGGTTTCCTTTCGGGTTCCTTGGCAGCCTTCTTGGCCTTCTCCTCCTTGTTCCTTTTGGCCCGTTCCTCTCTCTGCGCCAACTCCTTCTGGCGGGCCTCGGAAGGATCTTCCTCTTCATCATCCGTTAAAAATTGGAATTTGTTCGTGACAGCGATTCCGTATTCGCTATCCATAGGCATGGTTGCGCTCCGCCTGTTACAGGATGGCGGTGAAAATCTCCCGATGCTAAAGCCACATGAAGACGAAATCTGTAAAGTCCAAAATGGCGTGCAGGCTCTTCTGATTGTTGCGCGGGGGATGCTGGGTACATGGCGTGTGATGTCATGAGGGCTTCTGGCACCTGGCACTTTCACTCAAACGTTTGCAAATTCCTGGGACGACTGGTGTGAAAATTCTTCATATTTTTAATCAATTCAATAAAGTAAGTGGCGTTAGAATCGCTCGCGAAGCGTAAATCATTGTTGTCAAGGTGGTATGAAACGGGGTCATCTGTTTGACCTACATCCAAATATGGTAATTTGGCGGGAAGGTGAGGAGAAAGCGCGAAAAGGCAAGGTCCTGTCATGAAAGGTGTGATTGTTTAAATGGATATTTGAATAACACAAGGTGTCTGGAGCCTTAAGTGTGAACAATGGTGCAAAGCTTTCCATCCCTAGTTTGAAGAGACCATTTTGTCACAATTTTACGACCCCTTTTACGCGCAATGCGATCGTGTGCCATGAAAGATGAAATAAAGTTGATCCTTTGCGAAAAAAAAGTCTTTCCTTCTGCACACAAATAAAGTAATCAGACTTTTGCATATCAACATTGGTGCACTAGCGAAAAATGGTAGATCAAAATTATATTATAAACTTGGGAACTAATTTTCTGATTTCCTTTGTGGCATGCATGGTCCGTTTCCCGCGCAAAATGAACCCAACCTTTCATTACCCACAATCCCCTTCGCCAAAAAGCCCGCCAACATTCGGTCCGTTCAGAGTCCGCCATTTTTCTGCCGATCAGACCGCGCTTAGAAAGCTCCGGCAAAAATGTCCCAAATCACGTCCAGTCCTGGGGGAAAACTTCCTGTCCCGGACATCAGAACGACCCCGATGAAGCCGAGAAGGTCTAGCTTCTCTCCGGGCAGCCCGGGGTTCAGCGATTTCATGGTGTACCCCTGGAAGTGGGGCGAGACAGCGCAGAGTGTGACTCTCAGCCCCGGCAGTTCGGTGGAGGGGTCCCCGCCCGGGCGCGGCCCTCGGCACGATGCGACACGCCGAGGCCGTCCCCGAGCCGACAGCATCACCCAGCTTATTCAAGAAGGACAGATGGCACCCTCTGGGATCCGCTGTCAAACCTGCCATCGCACCTTTCCTCGGGAAAAATCTCTACAGGCACATCTCAGAACACACACAGGTATGTGGGCAGGGTTTTGTATGTGACCGCCATTATTTTTGTACGGAAAATTCCTCAGCACAGTCCGCGTAAATATCACGAAATTTCTGCGTAATTATGTGGCATATGCACTCATGATATTGTTTACTAACTGTTTGAATACATACACGCTCTTAAGTTGGGAGTATATTGCTGTTATGGTATTTTTGTAACTTCTAATTGAAGTTCTATGTCGACCATTCATTCATATCATGAGGGGTGATTTAAAGATCTCAGTTAAAAACTTACGAAGGGTGACAGAATTTTTACCAAACGTTTTTAACTAGCCAAAATATAGATATTCAAATGATCGTGGTACTGTGTTTAGAATTTTGAGAAAGCTGGATACTTTTGTTTTGTCATTAGTTCCTTTTTTTGTGTGTGGTTATTATGTTGGGGTTTCTGTTGTGTTTTTGGCGCGCTCTTTTGTTTTAATTTTCCCCACATTTGCTCGAATCCCTACGAATACTATATGTATACAAATATACCGGTTTTAACGTATAATCGCACTCTATTTTGATACGATTTTACGCGGAAAAGAGCAAATGTTCCGATTTTTAAAGATTAAACAGTTAAAGGTCCCGCCAAACCGGTTGGATATTTGTTCATTGTTGTGGGATCAGGCGGGAATAGGGCAACTGACACGCATTGGCAAACAGTGACGTCACCAGGGGTGTGGGTTTCACTCTTGATTAGCTGATTTTTGTTTGCCATAGGGGTGGGTTTTAAACTTTGGAATATTTTACTTCATCATCTACTTTTTTCTTGCTTTTCCATGTTTAAGTGGTTTAAGTTACTAGTATTTAGGACTTAATTTTAATCAATTTTACTTCTGTTTGAGTCAGTGCTACATTTATAATGGTGACTCACTCAGTTTCAAGTGCCAACTTGGCCAGGGAGAATTTTAGCTAGTCATGGCCTATTTTTGACAGAGAAAGTACTAGAAGTTGAAACTAAGTATCGTATTACCTCTTTTTTTGCACTTTTTCAGGAAAAGTTGTATGTCACTATGTGTAAAAAAAAGTTATATTTTGTTAGTAACCAAAAACTAAAAACCACATGTATATGTACAAGTACAAAATAACGGTTTTATACCACATAGCACTTGCATGTTATGTGATTCATCTTCAGATAAATTTCGCGGTGGTTTGAAATTTGCGGTAGCACCATGCTCTGTAGTCTTTTACTGCCATGAAAAATGTTCACGGTGGTTTCAGGTTATTAAGTTTGCGGTAAAACGGCCACTACGACAACCGCAAACATTAAACCACTGCAAAAGTTTCTGCATATACACTCAGTAACAGTTAAAGTAGAAATTTATCCTGTTGTAGTATTTAATCCTGAACTCCCTGTTCCAACTAGGCGAGCGTCCATACCGCTGTGACTACCCTGACTGTAACAAGGCCTTCGTACAGAGCGGACAACTCAAGACCCACCAGAGACTGCACACAGGCGAGAAACCCTTCGTCTGTAATGTACCAGGTTTGTACATCTTACATACAGTTGCTGTTTTTATCAGTTTCCATGTAATGTTTTGTATATGACATGTCCAGAGCAGGGTTCTAGCCAGTACTTTATTTTAGCATGATGGTAATCATTACCGCATGGTAGTGAAGCGACCAATCAGGAGGCTGGTGTGAAAATGTAGAGTAAAAAGTTGTCACTCTGTTAATGTAATTTGAAGGATTTTTTGGTCAGTATTGAATAGGATATCATCATTTTTTGTTGTTCAGACATTGATTAGACATTGTCTAACAAGTAAATGATAGCAGAGTACTGATACACCAGTTAGAAATCAGCATAGTGGTCCACATTTTAGTGTGGTGGTCACAAATTTTAGCGTAGTGGCCCGTTAGACTAAAATGCACTAGCTAGAACTCTGCAGAGTCTGCATCTTGTTAGTGAGTAATCGCTGTAAAAAGTGTCTTACTACAAAGACCTAGGAATGATTTTTCTGACCATGTTTGTGTTCGTATCCCAGGATGCAACAGCCGCTTCACCCACGCTAACCGGCACTGTGCGGAACACCCGTACGCCGGGCTGCGGAGGGAACAGACCCCGACCTTGGACCTGAAGGTCAAGGATGCAGAGAACAACAAGGCTGTGGCAGAGTGGCTCGCAAGGTGAGGGAGAGAAGACTTTTTTTTTTCTTAAATCTCCAAGTGTTTATCATTGTTAAGAAGTCTTCTTCTTCTTGTTTTGGGCTGCTTATCGTTTTGAGGATTGTCTACTAAAAAATTCTTATCACCATTGGGTGTAATTTTTTTTTTATTTTTTGAACTTCAAATCATCCAGTGCCGTCAATTCTACTTGACGTTATTAGAGTTTAGGAATCAATCACCTTTTCTTGGTGCACAACATAATCTGTCTGTCGGTGTATGATAAATCTGAGTAAGTCTGTTGGTTATGTGTGTCAGAGAGACATATCTTACACCTCATATGTAACATCTTACACTCCCTTCAAAAGAGAGGAGCAGTCATAGTTGCCACAGCAATGACTACTCCGTATATAATTGATTTGATCTCTACATTGTAGTACCCGGTAACAGGGTTCGAAATACACATACTTAACTTGCAATTTGCATGTAATTTTTGAGATTTGCATGTAAAAATATTCTGAACTTGCAATCTTGCATGTTGAAAATACCTGGCCTGTAGTAAAAATACTGAGGCCACAGTGCCTTTCTCTGACAGGGATTGTGACTGGTTGTCAGTAGGTGTTACAAATAATCAAATTTGGCTTACATGCTGGTTATGTGGATATCTTTCCAAAATTTCAAGTTCTGTCTATATTTTAATGCGCCTATTTTTGTCCACCAAAAGTGACAGAATGGGCAAAATTCTTATCTGTCCTGAGCAGCAAAATTCTGCCAAAGGACGGAATGATGGATGCTGGCTAGAACATTGCAGTATAGAACTGTTGTACAACATGTATTTTGCATGTAAATTTTTCAAATTGCATGTAACTTTTTTGCCAACTTGCAATTTTGCATGTAGCAAAAAAAAAGTATTTCGATCCCTGGGTAATATGATTGTGGTTCAGATGATCAAAATATAGTCCTTTTGTCGGCAGGTATATGGCAGCCAGACAGGAAGACAAGACGCCATCCAAACAAAAGGACCAGGAGCGACAAGAGGCGCCACAGACGAAGTCCGCAGACGAGACGGAACGAAAGCAGGCCCGCGTGGCCGCACGGCGACGGATCCAGGAGCAGCGTGACAAGTGGTACGGCGCCCTGGCGTTGGTGGAGCTCGCAGACAACCTGATGCGGCAAGATTCGTCCACAAGTGAAGAGGAGTACCAGTATGTGGAGAAGAGGGATGCTGAGGTGCAGACAGGTGAACAGCAGAATCGCCCACCGCACTACATTCCCTTGTAAATATAACACTGAATGAAAGGACTTCTAGGAACTGCAGCAAATAGTACATCTTCCATTCATCCCAGCTTCTACTAACTCGGTTTAGTAAACAGACGATATCTCAAGTGTAATGCCATCTTTCTGATATAAGTTGTAAGGAAGTAACAATGTTTTTGTTTATGACAGTATGGTTGCACGTTGCTTTGCAGTTACTTTATGCTGTGTTAAGGTATGTATGTTGTAAATGGTATGTTTGATGGTGGGTGTACAGCGGTTCAAGATGACACTTACAAGCAAATTGAAAGCCTTGAGGAGTGTTTGTAATGATTTTAAATTACAGAGAAAGCTTGCAAAGCTGAGACTTGAACGTTGAACACCGTTTGTGTTGTCTGTCTAGAATTTTGTGGCTATAACCTATAAATAAGGAGGGTTTGCACACCACACCATATAATTATGACTGTAGATTTTATTGTCCAAATATTATAAGGAGCTAACCAACGTTATAGTCCTTTTTGACTGTGTGTGAATTGCAGATGTATTTAAAGTTAAATTATTGCATAGTGATATTATGCAGTTGAGAGATGTAATTATCGAGATGGCGGGGGAGAGTTGGAGTTTTGCAGACAGGCTTGCAGAAGTAAATTTCTCAAGATTGTAACATTTGAACAATCTACCAGACAGCATCACAACAAAACGAGCATCTGTTTATGCTTTCAAAAACATGTGAACAGCACTCATAGCTTTACACAAAGACGAAGTACTTCTGGAAAGAGTGGGGGAATTGTGTGACGATTGCTTGGGTCGGAAACAGAGCCAGCATCACAACAAAACTAGCATCAGTTTATGCTTTCAAAAACCTGAAAAACATCACTGAATCATAGCTTTACCCTAACACAAAGTACTTCTGTAAGGAGAGGGGAATTGTGTGACAATTGCACTGGTGGGAAACAGAACCTGTGTTTTAATGGGTTGTTTGCTTTTCTTTACTACTAAACAGTATCAACAAAATAAACACATTCAGAATTCTGCAAAGGAAATAGTTTGTCTTTACTTTCTGCAGTGTTTTGTTCAGATACAGTACAATAGTTTTTGCTTTGGTGGGTAAGACAATGGTAGTATTTCATCTATGTAAAGGTACACTTAGAAGTATATACCAGTCATGATAACTTGCCAAACTTGAAAAAAAAAGAACAGAAACCATGGCTTTTACAAGACAGGAATTTTAATTAGTATTACTTTGATACTTACAAAGCTGACATAGTAGTGCCATTCCAAATCACCGCATTCTACATTTAACGTAAAGCACTTCTTATTCTGAGGAAAGGACACAAGTACATTATAAACTACAGATCATGGTCGTCAGGATGGTACAGTTCACTCAGCAGTCGGTACACATAAGATGGAGCATTCCCTCCTCTGGAACAACAAAGAACAACCTGAGTTGAACAACACTGAACAGCAGGATTGAAGAAGAATGCTACTAGTACCTGACAGTGTGATAATGCCAGTTACACTTACAGGTCAGCAATTACAATGGACGTAAATAGAAGTATGTGTCAGGAAGGACTTTATGGTGTGTGGACCCACTAAACATGGTGTGAAGACTAGCCAGGGACCAACGCAGTAGTATAATCAAATACTGGCTACTACTAAAAGGGTTCTAAGCATGAAGACTTACATGTTAGAGATGAAGAGAGTGACCAGTTCTGGTGGGACGTAGTCAAATACTGGGTTGGGAATGTGAACCTTGGACACCAGGTCTCCTGTAGGGTAAAGGCAATAACATTCAGAACACCAAGCAGCATATATCTTAGTACAGAAATATATGCCATACTGTAAATACAGTGACGGTAGTTTTGTTTTCGTTGTGGCCACTTCACCGCGTACTCAAAACCACTGCGAACATTTATCCCTTATGTTATGTGGCTACAATCTATGGCGCTACTGCGAACTTAAAACCACCACGAAAACTCCATTTTCTTCCTACTGCGAGATCCCCGCAAACTTAAATGCGTTTACAGTATCTTAGAACAGAACCATTTATCAAAATAAATTTCAGTAACATCAACATGCAGTGTTGAATCTTCATGAAACATCTGATTTTCTTACCTTCAGAAAAACTCAAGACTTCTTCCGGAGACACAAATCTGTTGAAAGCAGCCTATTGGCAAAGAAAACAAAGGGCTTTGATTATTCATGTATTGTATTGTATTGTATTGTAAGGAACAGACTCTATACTAAATTATAGGTCTCACTGTACAGACATAGTCAGTGACTGCACTTGGATCACTGGTAGTTAATTATAAGCATCATCAAACAAACATTCAATCTTGGAAACATTGATAATGTTTTAAAGGTAACGAAATTTCACCCGCCTGATCTGAAGAGACAAGGAACTGTGGCGACAACTTGAACAGGGAAGCACAGACAATCACCTGGAAATCAACACAACATTAATGTCAATAACAGTTTAGTTTCTTCAGGTAAAACAACCATTACATACATGTACATGGTTGCTGACATCTTATCATGAAAAATCACCAGTAGGGCATCCATGCCCCCCTTGTTTTAAAGCATTGCTCAGCCATGGCATTTTATTTTAGCTCCTCCGTAGTGACCGCTGGCTCACTACTTTCACTTGGTAACCATGGCTAATTTTATTTGACATCTTGTTCCATTCCAGTGCATCTATATCATTCACTATTCACACAAGTCATTCACTTAAAGTCCTGATAATGTCCAGTACATTCCAAAGACTGTTAGCAACATGGCTCTATCTACAAACAGAAAAGCAGTCTCCACTGCACGACTTACAGGTACTGAGTGGTGCTTCGCAGCCAGTGCTATTCCATGGCTGCCATTAATGGCCTTCAACCTGTCAGCACAGAAAGGACATTCAAACATGAGCAGAAGTTGTGGCTTAAACAATAGACAGCCATCCACAACTTTTTGAGTGAAGTGTTAAGTTATTAAATTGTGGTTCTTCTAAAAAAAAAGGACTACCGTATATTCTCGAATAAAGTACACACTTTTTTAACTTTTCAAAATTGAAAAGGTGCTACAAGTTGTTGCCAAAGTTGGGGTGCGTACTTTATTTGAGGTAACTGCACAGATAAATGGTAAGAAAAGCCTAAAATAAAGCAAGGTGGAGCTACACTTCTAGTAATGTTTCAAAACATACACATTGTTGTCGTCTTGAAGTTGTCTAAACATGAAACAAAGAAATTGTCTTAACATGATTTACATATTAACAGTGGCATTTGCATACAATCCTTTTGAGTTAGTGACTTTGACTTGTACAACTGGTTTTGCCTGATTTCTTCTACCAGTTCTCAGTGATTTTTATAATTTGCAGCAGGCAATTCCCAAGTTTATAGAGACAATGACAGTGTAAACCCAGATTATTTTATGCAAAATGACCTGGGGAAAACATCATAAATTCGAATTTATTTAGTTAAAGGTCTGTTCAAAACTGGTGGAGAAGGGGTGCGTACTTTATTTGAGTTTTTCCATTTTACCTTTCAGTCCCAAAGATCTGTCTAAGACTTGTCCAAAATCAGGGGTGCGTACTTTAATTGGGGTGCGTACTTTATTCGAGAATATACGGTACTGGTAGTAGTAGTAGTAGTAGTTTAGTATCCAGTATTTGATTATACTGCTGCTGGGATCCCTGACACAGGGGTAGGCAGTAGTCGGCTAGTCTTCACAGAAAGTACATTTCAACATCACCAGAAGTTGTGGTTTATACAATAGACAGCCATCAACAACTTTTTGAGTAAAGTGTTTAGATCTTAAAAAAGTGGTTCCCCTTCAAACAGGATTGACTGCTTAGAATGTGATGCCAACCATGACAAGGAATCTGACAGCCAAGTTGGAATGCGAAAACTTGATCCGCACAAGTCCAAAAGTACTGCTACTAGCATCTAAATCAAATATCGATTATCAACTATGGAAATTGAAAGAAATGAAAACAATCATAAGGAAACTTGTACTGGTTGGTGAGGGGAGAGTGTGGGAGCCCCGGTAAACTATAATGATACTCAGGCTAACATGTACCTACAACTACTACACAACCATCAATATAGAATAAAAAGAAGTCTATTTGTTAGCTTTATCTTCTAAGATCTAAAGTACAATTCACTCACCCCCCATTGGCCATGACAGTGTGAGTTCCGATGATGACCTTGTTGACCCGTGACATCATGGCGAACACTGCGGAGTCGGTGATCACCACGGTCTCGATTCCCTTCTCAGCGAGGTTCTTGGCCAGAACCTGACCCTGGTGGAGAACAAGCAAGTTCTTTTAGTTCAACTTCTTAAAGACACTGAGACATCTTCAACAAATGTCAAAGCTTGGAACAAATTCTTACTGAGCAGTCAATAGCAAGACAGTGAAAGAGTTTAACTTTAAGACAAGACTGGGGCAGGAATGGGGACTAATAACCCAGAAGGAGAGTACCTACTGGCTGTGGTTCAAGGTAAAAAAATGTATTATGATAAATGGGGAGATAGCAACTGAACTATAACTTAAGAGGGATAGGGCCAAAAATTTCAGCTGAGTGGATCATATCTCATGGGCCATATAACCTGTTTGGCTCAGTATTGGCTCTTGGGTCCTACACCAATATCTTTAAAGACCTGCATTAATATACTTATTATAAGTGTTTTCAGTATTGCACGGTCAAGTACAAGACACCAATGGATAACACAAACCTGGTAGAAAGGTCCCCCTTCTGCAACTATCACTTGGAACTTTCTTTTTCTTGCAGCACTCTGAAAACAGCACAAATGTAAAATATGTAAGTCATACAGGAGCAGTTAACTTTCTCCGCAAGGAAAAAGGCGCCTACCTAATTCCTGACCAGTTTTATTTCAAAAGGATTTACACAGGCACATATCTTACCTTGAGAAAAGACTCGACAGTCCGAGATCTCCCCACTGTCATGATGATCTCGTTAGAGTGGATGTGTTCTAGTGCCTGCATGGCGATGTTGTCTGCACTGTAAGTGTAAGGGTTAGACACAGTTGTTACAAATTTCACCTTTTAAAATATTTTATTCTGTTACTGTATCATACATTATGCACTCTCTTATCCAAATGACAATGTAGATGCTGTAGACATTAAAAGTTAAACCCTTCCCGCGCCTGGTGGCGCATAGGGCGGTGCCCATCTCTGTTTCCTTAGCCCTGGGCCACACAATGCAATCACTATAGCAGGGGGCTAGTCCACTGGTAGTGGTGTGTGTTCAACTTCCATACTCTTTCCCGAATGCTGAGTGCTAAGCAGAGAAAGCAGCATGTACCATTTTTAAAGTCTTTGGAATGACTCAGCCGGGGATCGAACTCACAACCTACCGAATGCAAGGCAAACACTCTACCCACTCGGCCATTGCACTGGCTGTAGACATACCAATGAATCAATTCATCTGGTTGAAATTTAATCTGTGTCCGTTACAAATAAACTTCTGTGTTAATCATCTTTTAACTTAAGACTGGAAAAACTTATCTACTTTTGTTCTTAGCATTACCAAAGCAGAAATGACAAACTTACCTGCTTTCCAGTTCCGTCATCATTTCATTAATGGCCTCTATGACAGCAGGCTGGGGGAAAAGACATGTATAAGATCTTATTATCACATGTCTTAAGTTAAGCTAACCAGTAGTACAGTTTCCTCTTTAGTCCTATGTCACATTTCCAAATCGGGGCCTGTCCGGGCAGTTTTCAGGAACGAAAAAGGCACCAAACTACACAAGACATTATTAGGAGGATAGCTGTGGACATTATTTGTGAATATTTTTACCTATACATTTCTATTTGTCGCTTCCACAAAGAGCTCAGCCAGGCCTTGTTTTGGAAATTGGCCTGGATGATTTCTTTCTGAAGAAGATCAAGTCTATACAAAGAAATACAACATAATGTACAGCAACATGAAAATGTATAACTTTACCTTCAGTCCATGCAGACTGAGACTGTAGTCATCATCTTCTACTCCTGCAACCAGCAGTTTCTAGTGGAGGCACATAACAATGAAATGTTAGTATATATATTCAGGTTTTCTATTGAGAAGTTTAGAAGAATAGCCGATTGCTGCCTATCCCTGTGTCAGGGAGCCCAGCAGGAGTTTAATCAAAGACTGGATACTACTACTATTACTGATGGCTGTTACTTCGTATCCGAAGATCAGTAGGCAGGGTGGGTTTGGGTGACCCATCCGCCTGGCCTGCACGTGACTTTTTAAGGTGAAGGAGGGGTGTGCACTTCTCCACCCTCTCGTCTACTGGTGCACTTAGTCCCACAGGGACAGAACTATATGCCACGTAAGACAGCCCCAGCAGATGCAGGTTTATTATTTGGAGTTTCCGTCTCCTAGGAGAACTTCCGACCAAGGATGCAAGGGGTTCCTCCTACCCCTGACTCGTGTGTCATGGCGGGTGCGTCATGCCTGAACATGCCCCTATGGCCAACCACTGCCACAACAGCCTGTCACTGCCACTAGCCGCAGCTAGGTACTCATTTACACCTGAGTTAGGTGAGGAAAGTCGTGTAAAGTGCCTTTCCCAAGGGCACAATATCGGTGATACGGCAGACGGATTTGAACTCAGGACCTGTCGGGCCGGAGCCCAACGCGCTGCCGATTGCCCCACGCGATCCCACACTCTATTACTACTACTACATTTTACCTTTGATCAACTAATAATAATAAACATCATGCAAGTAGTCATTAGTTTACACGCAACATACATGTACATTTCATTTGTATTTCTGCACTGAACATCAGAAATTTCATATCAGAATGTCTGAATCTTGAAAACTGCAAGGAAAAGAAAGGAAACCTTCTTACATGTAGAGACTCCTGATCACCCTCCTCATTCTGCCCTCGTAATCTACATGTTGATAATAAGGGTGAAAAATATTTTAGTTATACATGTTTTCAAGAGTCACTGATTGTAGAGCTATTCTTATATTAACTTTTGATTGTTATGTGTTTGAAATTTCAAAGATGCACTCAACCATTGATCTAAATTTGAAAAGTTCTTTTTCACTACATCTTTTAAACAAAAACTTTAAAAAACAACTTACGTGGCATACTCCTCTCTGATGATCTTCAAAACTACAGGAAGGAAAAATATAACTTATTATGTAGGCAATAAGTGTGTAGAAATATGCCTATGATGTGCTACATGTGACAGTCTGTAAGCAACAAGATATCAATGATGAAACAAAAGTCCTTGTTTCTTCAAGGGACAAAACAGGTTTAAAACCAATTTACATCAAACTTTAACAAGTCTAAAACACACAGAAAGAATTCTTCCTTTCCTGTGTCAATCATATAGTTGTAAAATATACTGTTGCCATGGTAACATACCTCTTCTGATCATGTTTCCCACCACAGTCTCGGAGGGTTGTGCACTGACCATTCTCCTCCCTTCTCTCTTCACTATAACCATCAAATCTCTGTACACAACAAGAAAAACATTTGGCTAAAATACATCTGTAGCAGTTTTACCAGCTCACAACTCTCAATACCCTACTGTCGTCAAGTGTACATTTACCTTAAATTTTAAAACAAGTCAGACATGCAAAGGTTTACTTTGGCAGGTTATTCCATGTAACGTAACCAGCTTCTTCCACCTGCCTTCAAAGTTGGTGAATTAATATACTGTAAATGCAGTTAAGTTCATGGGGATTGACTTTCGTGGTAGCGGGAAAATGAAGCGTTGAAGCGGTTGTTTTAAGTGTGCGGTAGTGCCATAGACTGCAGTCTCATACTATAGTATAATGGAAAATGTTTGCGGTGGTTTTAAGTTCGCGGTGAAGTGGCCAACGCAAAAACCGCGAACATAAAACCACAGCGAACATTTCTGCATTTACAGTACCAAAAGGTAGTTGTACCAATACAGATACGGACACAGGTTCTACGTTAAATACATTGAGATAAAGCCTTAGCAGTATGCTTATGTGATCATGACTCACTTTGCTGTCTGCCATCTAGTCTGTGAGACGACCCTACGCAGGATGTCCAGAGTGGTGTAGGCAACATTGTAGGAACCTGGGGTCTGTCTGCAGGGGAGCAAATTACACATATCACCATCAGGTTTAACTTGAAAAAGAATACTGTATAAGGCGGTCAACTGTTCAACGTTATGTCAAAAATAGCAAGGGAATTTCCCTGGTACATTGAACCTCTATACACAGACTTTTGCTGACAATACAGATAGATGGTTATTATTTGAATTCCTGGAACCTTCAAGGCTGTAGAATCACGGTCTTCACTCTAGCAGTTCTCCTGTGTTGTACTTCTCACTCCAAATTATGATCAATGGCTTTGTGTACATTTTTCCATTGATGCTGAAGTCTTTTGTAAGACTTGTATCAAACATGACCTACAGGTGACTGACCTCTGTCTGAGTTGCCCCATGAAGGTTTCTATCCTCTCAGTCAGCTCCGATTCTTTCCCATCGCCCGGCATGGCGGCCTGAAAAATATCGCATTTTTGAATATCCAGCTGATTAGAGTAAATATACAATCAACAAAGAATTTACATGGTACGGTAGAGTCAAGTTTTTGTACCTCTTTACTAGTACATGTAACTTTCTAATGGTTCTCAGTCAATGGCTAGTTTTGGAAGCAAGCAAACTACTTTAACTAGCAGATAAATGCGAACAAAGAAAATAAACCATGAAGTTAATACTCAAAACAAGTTCCTTTGAAGAAACCAGGTTATAGTTATTACATGTAGATTAATGAGAAAACACTAATTTTTCTGCTGGGCTAGTCTGCTAAGGGACAAGCATAAAGAGACCTAGTTAAGTAATGTTACCAGGTTTTGTATTGTAATGCCATTTGCTGCCAAAAACATTGACATGCTTTTATCACCAAAATATGCCCATACAATAGACAACTGAAATATTGCAAATCTCCATATGGTTCCCCTAATGTCCATGACAAAAATTAATCATAGGACAGAAAAAAAACTTCCTGACATTTACCATTTTCCTCCTGTCGGGAGCAGACCTGTGAGAAATCATGCCCTTGGATATCGAGTCAAAGTCAAGTTAGGATCATAAAACCCTGACACACAAACAGATCCGGACGTGACGTTCCTTTAACCTCCTTGCTTACGGCAATGTAAAACCGGTTCTAACCGCTGTCTGTGAGCTATGTCAATAAATAACGCGACACGACCCCGGCACTATAAACCGTGGGAAAGGCGCAAATATTTGAATTCGTGCACCTTTTCATAATTTGACAGTACGTGAACATTGTAGCGGTGCATTCACTGCATGATAGTGGCCACTAACTTATAAAACACCATCACAAATCAGTCTTCGTTGATTTCTGCTTTCTAATTTGTAGAGATAAAAAGAGCGAAGTTTGAGAAGAAAAGAAGACAAGCACCCCTCCCCTCCACCAATTTTTAGCCCTAATCGCTAAATATTTGTCCGATTTGCGGATGGTAAACAAAATATACGTTTTCCCAAGTCTTAAAAGAAACTTACCTTACAAGAAAGATTATTTCCGGCGCTGAAGAACAACCTGGTGAAAGCAAAACTTGAAAACTGCGTTGGATTCGGCCTTTTCCTTGCAAGATCTCTGTCCAGTCGAACCGCAAAGCTCTATGCGCATCCGTTCTGCGCAGCCCTCTCTACGACAGGTCATACTCCGGAACACAGTTTGTCCTGGCATGGCCCCGCTGCATGGGTGTAAGCAAGTGCCCGTTGTGCAACAAAAAGACCTCAGACCTACATAATGTTTGTTCTTTCTTACATCTACAGGCTTTGCCCAGTACAGCCATATAGATATTTCATGCATTGCAAAATGACAGCGAACACTGTAGCTTTCGAAACATTGGCAATTTTTGCCAGTTTATTTGTGGTTGTCTTTTTTGCAGTTCACCATCATCCCATAAGCTAACCCCACCACGTGATAGCCCACTTCCTCACCTGAACATTGATACCAAACTTTCTTGTTTAATTTGAGGAGCAACGGGTTTGCCCCGAAATTATCTTCTAACATGCGCAAATCACGGTGGTGAAGTTTCGGTCTAGTTGTAGCAGGCCATGCACACTACCCTGCGTTTTGACCGTATTTTCATACATTTCGCATGGTGTCACAGGCCTCATTTCTTGGTACGAGAAGCTGAATGGGTCCGACTGTCAGATGCAATATAATAAGTGACATGATGATAGACAAGTACACATAGACACAGGGTTTCAGTACAAAGTCAGACTTTTTAAAAAACATCAGATTTTGAGTCAATCTGTTTCGAACTCCTGGTCCGAATCTGGGTTCGAACGATGGAACCCAGCCGGTACGTTCCATTTTCCGTGTCGTGGGGGTCAGGCGAGTTCAAGCCTAATGTTGCATCGTTTGGAAAAGTTGATAAAACTTACGGCTCAGGATTTGCCGTCTCAAATAGACTTCTTAAAACCCACCGAAATGAAACTGACATTAACCAGAAGCCAGAATAAGTGGGATTCATGTGCAAGCATACTGATATCAATACATCATGTCTGAGATTTGTAAAGCATAGTGACAGATCAGTGTGTGCGGTTTCACGTTCGAAAAAAGATGCCGGGAAATTCGACATGTTGTCACATAATTTCGGGGCAAACCCGTTGCTCTTCAAATTTCCCCGGGAACTTAGGTATCAATGAAAAGGTGAGGAATTGGACTTTCGCGCTGTGGATTTATCTCGTGGGATGAAGTTGAAATGTAAAAAAGACCAGCAAACATAATCTTACCAAAAATTGCTTATGTTTCAAAGCCAACAGCGTTCGCTGCCGTTGGGCAATGCACGAAATATCTACATGGTTGTACTGGGCAAAACCTGTAGATATGCAAAAGTATAAACATCATGTAGGTCTGAGGTCTTTTTGCTGTACAACAGGCAGTTATAAACACCCATGCAGCGGGGTCAAATCGGGTCGCGTCAAAAGCCGTATCTTAGAGAATAACGCGTTCTAGGGCGACCTGCGGTTCGACTGTGTCTTGCTGACGAAATTTTACCTGGAAAAAGGGTAAAGGTCATGGAGGAATATTGACCAATCAAAAGCCACTTTCTTTGAAATAAACCAATCAACTTACAGATCGGATCCACGTGATGTATGATATTTCCAAAATGGCGCCGCGCAGACGAAAATATTGACCTGAATCTTATTTTCCATCATATTTCACTTAATCGGTGGCCAACAAGGGCTATTTGTGATTAGTTTTACATTCTTAAGTTGTTAACAGTTAGATCTTGTCAATTATTGACTGATTTTCTCTACTGACAGGGACTAGAGAAGCGGGAATCGAACGTTTGAGGCCCCCCCCCCCCCACCATTCACTGCAGCCATGAAAGTCTTCACCTGTTCGTCATCCAAGCTGTTGGCCCTGTTCAGCACAGAGATCGCGCACACGTGTATTTTCAGACGATATCTTCACGACGGTAGACTGAGAGTGTCCAACATGTTCCAGCCCATGGCTACAAGACACAGTAACGTGGCAGGGAAGGGGAAAGAGCTCACCTGCAAGAGTCAACGGGTGAGTGAAAATATTTGTTACAGAAAGAAACTAATGATATGAAAACAAGAATTACACAGAATACGGGTATTCTCCACTTACACACTTCCCATAATTAAGTGCGAGAGGGTTCTGGATATGGATGTTACTTGGATGCTACCACAGTTGCTCAGGGTGCGAAACCAGGGTGGAACCAGCTAAAACCTTCAGTACGAGGGCGGAAAAGCATATAAACTAATAAGTTGTCTGGCGAATATAGTACAGTTATCATTTGGGCCGAGAATCTTACAAGTTTTGTGGTCAGAAGTAACTACCTAACACGTGCACCACTGTGGCTGTTTGTTGGTTTCTTCCGACCTCAAGGGCCACACCTTGGCGTTTCGTCTGCAGCCTTTGTTTTTTTCCTGTCGGAAAGTGATTAAACCATTGTCCTGTGATCGGTTCCACACCAAACTATCATCTCCTTGATGTTTTCTGTGTTCGGAATTGGTTAGAACCAATTTTCTGTGCCCTTGGAGTCAGTTCCGGAGTTCGGAGCAGCCATATCCGGAACCCTCTCGCACTTAATTATGGGAAGTGTGTAAGTGGAGAATAAGTATGTTCACTGTTCTGAGTAAGTATGTACAGCAAGGGGAATTATGGGTAAATGTCAAAGGTGAAGGCCCCTGGCTTGTAAACAGCAGGGAGGTTATATTCTGATATAACCTCCTTGTAAACAGTAATCTTAGTCTGTACCATTATCTCGATTTGCATAAATTTGATAAAATGTCCAGACATAATTTGTTTACTGTATGACTCAGGAGCCTTCACTTTTTGCATATTACCCATGACTCTTGTTGATACACTCTGAATGGTGAGTGAATATAGTTATTGATTACTGATTGCTGATTGATTGTGAACTTCTGTCATACTTTCAACTTTCTATTGTCAGCTGACGTTACGCTTACTGGTCCGATTCGTCAGGCGCGTCCTGTAGCTCATTGTGCTAATGCTGTAATTTTAAATTAAAGACCAACCCCGTACTATAAAACCACCCAATAAATTAGGCTAACGTAAACTACTAGAGCTCAGTCTTCTGTTCACTGTGGTGGAGTTCACATCGGGGAAGGCTGGCTGAGACGGCTGACCAACACAAGTTTATTTTCAATTCAATTTTGATATTAGGATACTACATTAGGTATTAAAGTATGATTATACATAAAGCTTTACCTAACCCAGAATATAAAGTAATGAAAATGCTGGCTTGTCTTACTCTGGTACTGTGAGACATAACTGACAGTTACATGTACAGTCTACATAGCCCCCGTTGGTACACTTGCAAACAGACACCACATTATTAGCCATATTTCTAGACACATAAATATCAGAGCTAATTCAGTTATAAGGAAGATTTTCAAGTTGCAATCATGTGTAGATACAAAAAGACATCTTGATACAAAGTTGGCAGAGCAGACTTGAAAGTTTCAATTTGAACACAAGGTTGGTTTCCCAAAATTTGAAAGTTGCTGTTATTAGTATCTCGATTATTTAACTTTTTTACAACTATCTTGATAATTCTGCAGGGTTTGATAGTGTTTCCTTGAAAACCAGTAGAGAAGAATATTTGAATTTTTGACCAGTATTTTATGCTAATCTGTCCCTGCCTTTGTTTCCAGTGTGTAGACAGTCTGAGATTTTTATTAGTTTATGTATTTATAGGGGTCAATTCACCACTCTAGCTGCTGGGATGGTCACAGTAGGGAGTACTTCCTTAGTGCTGTGCCCAGGGCACTCCTGTTTGGTCTTTAAGGAGTAGAGAACAAAGTACCACTCCTCCTCTCTTTTTCTCCTCCTCATTTGCTTTCTCTATTTCATCAGTTGATGCTCCAGACCGGTCTGATCCGACAGGCACACCCCGGAGCGTACCACCTGATGGGGCCGGCGCTTCGGGCGGTGGAGAAACTGGTCCGACTGGTGGACCAGGAGATGGCAGCCATCGGAGGTCAGAAAGTCGAGATGCCGACCTTGACCCCAGGAGAGCTGTGGAAAGCCACAGGTAACATGATTAACCTTCAGAATTATTGGCAATTGTTTGTTTTGTTTGTCGAACAATAGCGTAATCATTTGTTATTTTATGCTGTGTTGTCCAAGACTAGATTTGTAGAATAACAAACAAATGATATCATCACTAGAATGGATGTACATTTATACAGAATATACTACTAGACACTAAAAGGGTACATGTAAAAGTAAATGTGGAAGTAGAATTTAAGGATATTTTTTTTGCCTGCAATTGCAAACATAATATATGTACCTGTCAGTGTTACAACTTGATCATGTGTAATTTTTGTAGCAACTCTTGTGAAGTTATCTTGTGTTTTTCTATGACACTTAATGCCTGTACTCTCCTATCTGCAGACAGATGGGACACGATGGGCACTGAACTGTTCAAGCTGCAGGACAGGCACAAGGCAGACTACTGCTTGGGTCCGGTAAGATCTCTTGTTCAGTACTACTGCTATGTTTTAGAAGAGGTCAAAACTTTGGTATGTAGTTCTCAGGTAAATCAACAGGGAGCTCCATTCATGTAGGTGATTGAGGCAATCTTTCTTATTGTGTGGGAACCATAATATACAAATAAACATCTTTACTGCAGCTACACACCTCAACATGCAATGTATTATAAAGACATTGGTGTAGTACTCAGATGAAATGACAGGGGGCATGGTTGATCTATTGCAAGTGATAAAAGCAGTCTTAACCATTGTGCAGAGACACAACCTTTGTTCAATTATATAGCTAAGTTTTTGAAAGTCAATGCTATCAACTTAATAATGTTATTACATTTTACTGTAGCCATGTAATGTCCACACAATGTGTTTTAACATACTTTTTTGTTTCCAGACCCATGAGGAGGCAGTGACAGAGATTGTGGCAGCTCAATCCAACCTGTCCTACAAGCAGCTGCCCATCAAACTCTATCAGATAACAAGAAAGTTTCGGGATGAGAGAAGACCAAGGTTCGGCCTTCTGAGAGGCAGAGAGTTCCTTATGAAAGGTAAGGACCACCATAGCATGTTCATGTGCACCATAAAAGGTAAAACAGTCATCATGAACTGAGGTGAAGGGTGATGTTTAGATTTCAAGTTAAGCTACAGACTGTAGTGGTAGTGCAATGTGACTTTGGTACTGCTCTTATAGCCAAGTACCCCAGGTCACCCTACTCTCCTGTGGGTAATAGAGAGAGAGTAATATGGGTTATTTTACTTGCAGAGGCTTTACAGTGCCCACCAAATGACTTCTTGTGAGTTAATGGTCATTCTACAGGTTGAAGCAATTACTAGTACTATACTGAGTGGGCTTAGCAGGCAGTTGTTTTTTTTAGTGTATAATATGATCCATCAGAAATTAAATAAGAAAACTGTCTTTACGTTTCCATGTGCAGATCTGTACACATTTGACACCAGTGAGGAGACGGCTCGTGAGACATATGAAGGTGTCAGTCAGGCTTACAGCAGGGTCTTCAACAGGCTGGGACTCAACTATGTCAAAGGTACATTTTCTTCATCTTCTTCATATCATTTCCTTACCATATGCGTGACACTGAGTGACTGTCCTTATTGTAACCAACAATGAGTTTGGATGCAATCGCACAAAAATAGCTTCACAAAGCTTGAGTGAGTTGAAACAGTAAGAACCTACCTTGTCTAGACCAAGGACATTCTATCAGAATGTCCTTGTCTAGACCAAATAGATTCAGCGCTTGACGTACGTGTACTGTTAATTCATTTACATTTGCATGTATTCTGTTTCTTCAGTAGGAGGAAATTCGTTAAAGTCATTTTCAAAGTGTTTTGAGTTTGCAGTAAGGAAATAATACAGTAGTACTACATTGAAAATGTGAATTACTTCTAGTATTCGCGGTACGGTCGCTGCAAACTGTAAAAATAAAATCATCTTGAAAGTTTTGAGATTTACAGTATATTGTTAGGTTCAAACGATATCAGATGCACATACAATGTAGATTGTAAGAAATCCCTGTTTCTGTTCTTGCCTGTCCAGTTGAAGCAGACCCAGGAGACATTGGAGGCAGCCTGTCCCACGAGTACCACCTGCCTGCCGACGTGGGGGAGGATCAGCTGCTTGTCTGTTCTCAGTACGTTTGTTAGTTTGTTTGTTTATTTGTTTATTAGCATGAATTATAACTGATTTGAAATCTTGAACATGCTCTAGGTATGGCACTTGTCACATATATCATATAGCACTGTATGTTATTAGCAAATAAAACACATTGTTATGACAGTTGCAAAGTTCTGTAATTGTCTCAAACCCTTCTTCATGATTCTTCTCTTCCTTGCTTACAGGTGTAGTTTTGGAGCAAACAAAGAGGCCATAGGTATGCCCAATGTATTTGTCTTTACAGCTTCCTATATAGTATTTCTAATATCTTTAAAGGTGAAATGTAAGAATATGTTAATTCAGTAACTATAAAACTTGTTCTCTTGACTGTTTCTTGTTCTTTTTTGGTCTAATTGAGGTACTTTCCTGTTGGTACATGTAGAAGATTGTTTGTTATTTCGTCTTATATCATACCCAGGCCCAAGGCTCCATACTTTCAAACGATTAGAACTCGCGTACGCTGGTGTCAAAAATTTTATTCAAATTGATGAATAGAATTGTTGACACGATATGTTCATTGATGTCACGTCTTTTATTCTTTTTTAGGATAAACTTGAGTTTGCATGATATTATTATATAAAATACAACACTGGGTATTCCATACCTCAGGCCATAAGAAATACCCTGTGTGGTATTCTATATAATACAAAACTTACAACAACCTTCTCTCTCCTGCCAGCTGAAGACCAGACGTCCTGCCCCGCCTGTTCCGGTCCCCTCTCCCTCACACAGGGCATCGAGGTGGGACATACCTTCTACCTGGGCACCAAGTACTCCTCTGTGTTTAATGCAGCCTTTCTCAACAACAAGGGGCAGTCACAGTAAGTACAGTAATGATATAATACTAGCTAGTCACACAGGGCATTGAGGTCGGACACACCTTCTACCTGGGCACCAAGTACTCCTCTGTGTTTAACGCAGCCTTCCTCAACAACAAGGGGCAGCCACAGTAAGTAGTAGTGATACAATATTAGCTAGTCACTCAACAACAAGGGGCAGCCACAGTAAGTACATTGTAGTAATGATACAACACTGCCTGGGCACCAAGTACTCTTCTGTGTTTAACGTAGCCTTTCTCAACAACAAGGGGCAGTCACAGTAAGTGGATTATGTTGCTGCTTTTAAAAGTAGTAATGGAGCAATACTATCTAGAAACTCACACTTTGTGAAGACTTAGATAGCATGTTTAAGCTTAAGATTAAGTCAAGATGGAAACAGAGAGTGCAAGAAAGCCTTGAATTTGACTCTGTTTACTTGGTCTACATAAAACTGTATGTGCTATTAAAGGTATATTGAATGAATGAAGACCTTTATTGTACATACATACCCACTGGGTTCAGTACAGGTCTTACAAATTAGTCAACATGTACATCAGGACCACCTGGTAAATGTATATTGGATCATTTTCAAATTGGCACAAGCATTAGGATCCAGTCTATAATTCATTAGTTACATGCATTTTATTGATCCCATTGGTCGTCTAAGTTAATGTTGACTGTATTAATTACTGATTGAAATTGAATATTTACAGTTTTGCTGTCCCTCCGTCTCTAACACACTGCCCCCCTCCCCCCAGGCTCTGTGAGATGGGTTGTTACGGACTGGGCATGACCCGTATCCTGGCAGCTGCTATAGAAGTCCTGTCATTGGCCGACCAGATCAGATGGCCAGGGGTCATCGCACCCTACCAGGTCTACATCATCCCTCCTAAGGTATGTTACCTTGGTACCATCCAGGTATTAGTTTGCTCCTATCATATGTTCATTTCTGCTACCCGTCTGGAAACTGCACATTCAAACTTTTTGGTGGTGACGTCAGTTGATGAGCAAATTAAGGAATAGGTTTGTGGACGTTCGATGACAACAGGCCCTCCCACAAGCAGACGGAGGGTTTTTTTGGTGTTGGAATGCCAGTTTGAATAAGTGCTTTCCTTAATTCGCTCATGTGTAGGGTTCAATCAGCGGAGTGAACTACTATCTTGATGGTACCCAGGCTAAGGGTACATTTGCTTGTAGTGTGGCATGATCAATGTCAATCCCTTTGTTCCAGTCATGATTTGACAAACAATCCAGAAAGACTACTTGGGGTGGAGCGAGAACCATATAAAGCATGATTTTAGAATATTTGTTAATCATGTTGTATTATTGATTTAATTGTTAACTGTTTTTCTTAAATGATACTGTACTGAACTGCCATCTCTGAGACAAAAAAATTTACTCATTTGTCAGAAAAATGGGGTTCTTTCTCTATTGATTTGTTTGTTCATGTACAGATACAATTTTACCTTGTACAGTAACATTGTGAACTGGTACATACCAGTAGCACTACTTTTGATGCTCTATTGCTGTGATGCTTCTAATGCTGACTAACCTGACCTGTTGATGTTTATGTTTACAGAAAGGAAGTAAAGAAGAGGCTGCCTCACAACTAGCCGAGGATCTGTATGACATCATCCCCCAACAACTACCTCATCTCAGAGGAGAAGTCCTATTGGACGACAGGAGTCACATGACCATAGGCAAAAGACTGAAGGATGCTAATGTTTTGGGATACCCGTATGTTATAGTTGTAGGGAAGCAGGTTGGTACCTGTCAGTTGATTTCTTTCACCTAATGTGCAGACATATCCAAGAGCTGAGCTCAACATTTTAAGGCCAACCAGTTCTTCTGACATACATCCCTTCTAAGGTTGTTAGTTTCATATGGAAGTTCAAATGGAAGTTAGAGTTCATATTACTACAAGGTGGTTAACCTCCTTGCTACTAAAGATGAGATAAAGATAAGGGGAGCTTTCTTGCTTCTTCCAAGAAGGTAAATATGTTTTCCATGCTGTTGACAGCAGAACTCAACAAGTTGTAGACCTGTGTCTTTTATGAATTCATATTTGTAACATATTCAGGTAGGTTGAGGTTAAATCATACATTAAGAAAAAAAGTTAAGGCATACTTTTCATACTTGCAGAGGCCTTAGCTTACTAGGCAACAATATATGAGGACTGGTGGTAGAAGTCCAGTTGTTCATATTTTCCGGGTTAATTTGATCTGATATTGTGAAAAAAGGTATGTCTTAAAGTCAAAGTCTGAAACAGAGACCACAAAGTATCCAAGACTTAATTTGACCTGTTATTTTCCCCCCACAGGCGCTGGATGCAGACCAGAAGTTTGAGTTGATCCAGCAGACTGAAGAACAGACACAGACTCACCATGTCAGCAGGGAGGAACTACTACACTTACTGTCTAACTGTACTACTATATGATGTTTGTTGGGTAGTTTGTTTTTTAGTGCTTTTGTTCTTCTGGCATACTGGATGCACTGGTGCAATATACTCAATCATCTGTACCTGCAATTTTGCAGATTTTTTATCTCCATTTTGGTAAAATTCTTGCAATATCGCTTAATCATGCATTAAAAACTCCTGAACACAGTAGGGCTATATCTGGGAATTGTATAAGGCTACAGCCATGGAGGCAAAGTTCATGGGGAATGTGGTTGGTTAGGGATGCAATACAAAGGCATTTTGGACAATACTTATTATTTTGTGTGTGTATTTTTTTATTTCAAGATTCTTATGACCTAAGTGTAGTTGGTATGCTGGCAATCTAAAAAAAACATCACCAAGCAAAACAGAAATACATTGTTTATCAGATTTTGCAACATTTTTCTCAAACCCAAAGTGTTATCTAGTATAAGAAATATTACCTCTATTTCAATAATAAGAACATTTTTAAGAGCACTAAGTAGGTATTTACAAAACTAAGAAAGACAAGTATTGTGGTGTGTTGAATTCTTCTTTCTTTTCATTTAAAAGCTCCTTGTTTGTATGAAATCAACATTCTGCAGTACTCCTTACTGTGCTAGGAGGCGCTGCAGGTACATACAGCATGTCATTCATTGAACACTCAATGCCAGAGTTACTCAAGCAACTAGATAAATTTTGTAGATGGTCAGATGTTTTAGTTAGCATCTGCTCATAATATTTTGTCAATAACCACAGGGCAACATATTTTTTTTCATTTATAAAAACTGCGAAGGTAATATTCTGCATTTGCTAGCAAATGTTCATGTCACCTTTTTTTGCAAAACAAGTTTTTACACTGAACAGTGTTGATGTAAAAGTATGATTTTAAACATTGAAAACTACAAAACTTACACTTATACATTTCTTTCTGATCTAACACTTCCAATTTCAGTCTTATGACTTTTTTGGTCTCTTTCTTGATGAAAGTCCCTGGGCATAAGATAGCACGAGCCATGCACACAGCTCACCTCTCTGTCTGTAACCCATGATGACAGCCTGTTTTATGTCCATCCTGAGAGAAGTCACCTTTCCTTGACCCTGGGTGCGTCTGGAGGCAGGAACAGTGGAGAGTTTGTTTCTGTACTACTGAAACTGTTTCATGTGAGAGGAGTCCGATTCCTAGGGTCACACATCTGCGGGCCAGGGGTGTGGGGTTGGCAAAAATAGCCGGGAGGGAGACTTCAAAAGGGCTGAGTTTTCGTAGGAAATAAACACGGAATGGGATTAGAGACCGTGTTTGTGTGTTGGCTAGATGAAGGTTGAGAACACTTTGACCTCTTTGAATAGCTTGTTGCAAAAATTGGGCTCAAATTGGAGTTCCCGTGTTTAAGGAGAACAACACCTTCAGTACGTTGAAGAAAACCCACTACGCTTATCGAGAGGAGTATAGGGTCCTTCCCGGTGTGCGTGGATAAGACCTTACATTCTGGTCTTACGTATCTTGTACTAAATATTGTACAAGACTGGTAGAGTGTTACGCCTAAACCTTGTCTCCCATGCCGACCCTAGGCCCAGTAAGTAACAGGCTAGAGATGTGCCACACAGGGATATCGAACTCGGAGACTCAAGGACGAATCTAGGTAAGAAAAGGGGGAGTAGTGTAACAGTGGGATCCAAGGACTGCTAGACTGACAATGCAAAACGGTTTTAAGCTTTTTGGCATAACGGTTTAGCGTCTGGGGTTGTGATCTGACGGCGCGGGTTCGAATCCTGGCAATCATGATATTTGTATATCTTGTTTGTGTCTGTTTCTACTCCTTCCTCACAGTACCAGTTAAACCAAACAAAATAAATCAAAAAGAGTATAACCGAATACGGCAGGACGCATATTGGTTACTGGGGGATCAAGATCAGTCCGCACCTTGTAAATGTAACTCAGGAAGCCTGCCAACGTTGAAAGCTTAACTTCAACAAGCTGCGACCTTCGAACTCCTAAAGTCTGACTATTTCCTTGCAACCCTGTGTGAGGAGGCGTTCCCAATTAAAGTTCAGGTGAGAAGTCTTAAGTAAAATATCAGGTACCGTGAAGGGGGATTATGTTCACGGGAAATTAATTTCGTGGTAAGAAGGAAAAGTAGCGTTCGCGGTGGGTTTAAATTCGCTATTGAAAAGTTTGATATGGAGGGTTTTACTCTTTAAAATGTGCACAGTGGTTGTAATTAAATAAGTTCGCGTGGAAGATCAGAGCTTATCACGAAAGTCACTGTAAAAATCTCCTCTTTTACAGTATTTCTATGGGGAGGACATGAGTTATAGCGCTCTTGTTATTGAGCTATGTCGTCGTTAACTTCCTGTCAAAGTTCGCTACTCAGTTCAGCATGGTTTTGAACTTTTTACCTTCGCTTTGATGGATGAACAGTTTTTATGAGAAAAACAGAGCGGCTCCAGCCCTAGGCTTGTCTGGAAAAGTTTAACTGTTTGACACCTCAGCGGGGTGTTATGACTGGAGTATGAAATCTACGGCAAGGCATCTAGAAGTTCAACTGACAAGGTGACTTCAGGTTGCGGGGGATACTGTTTCTAGTTTAAAAGCAGATGTTGGCTTGATTTGTATGACCAAGATGAAAGCTTATGATATGACGTTTTGCTACTCTTTGTACTTCATTTAAGTGATATACATACGGGCGCCAACGCACGCACACACACACGCCATTGCTAATTATGAAGATACATTCCCGATTTTCATTTGTCCTAGTAATAATATCTGACTTCAATGCTAATTTTCTGGCCTTTTGCTCTTCCGATGGTTTTGGGTCTCAAACAAAAGTTCCTGTAAAAAGTGACGATCATCTTCGCCAAACATCTGCTTGGAGATTAAACGCACAGAACGTGGGGCGAACAATCGCCAAGCAGATGTAGGAAGGCAAAACTAGTCGTACATTTAAATGCCTGCTGATGGAAGCTAGAGCAACGGCCCTTTCTTTTAAAGAAAACGGGATTCCGCCCTTTGACATCTGTTTGGAGACTAGGGACGGTGCCATGGCCGAGTGGGTAGAGTCAAGTGTTCGCCTTGCATTCGGTAGGTCGTGAGCTCTATCCCCGGCCGAGTCATACCAAAGACTTTAAAAATGTTACCTGCTGCTTTCTCTGCTTAGCACTCAGCACTAATGAGGAAGAGTATGGAAGTTAAACACACATCACTACCAGTGGACCAGCCCTCTGCTGTTGTGGCTTGCACAAATGTGTGGCCCAAGGGCTACAGCAATGGAGATGGGCGCCACCCCTAAGCATCTGTTACTGATGTACGGGCAACTTTAACTTAACGGTAGCTGGAAGTTTCAGAGGCCAGGTCTGCTCGCAGGCTGCGCTCTGGATACAAACCACTGTTTTGTCAACAGCGCCACAAAGAGGCATTTCCGGTTTATTTGAGGGAGCTGGCAGCCGGAATGTGGAGTCTCGTTCCCAGGGTAAATACGCACACCTGTCCGGGTGAGGGTGATGGATGGGTGCTGGTCACGTGATCACGAACAGAGCCATATTTGGACTTGAATTTAGACGTGATCCAGTCTTCATCTGTGACATCGTCAGCAAATACAGTAATGGTATCCTCACGTAGTACTGTACCTTTAAACAACGAATAAATTCATATTTTGTGACTGGTTGTTGATATTAGACCAAAATTAACCAAAACTTCATATAGACTTCCTCCAGGATCCAGAAAATATCTTTAAAATGTTTCAATCCTTCAAAGTATTATAATAGTTAGAATTCAAGTACAACGTCTCATCTAAATTGACATGTCTATGATAGATAATAAAACAAAACATTGACACTGGCACATGCCAAGATAAAGGGTATCAGATGATAGTACGTTTGAAAAAGAGTGGCAATGGCGACCTAGATCTCAACCAGGTATGCGTAGAAAAGCGTTCAAGTATTCCGAACCATGTGTCTATGTGCTGCATGTATACGTATAACAAACGTTAACGTGCCAGTATTCCGAACCATGTGTCTGTGTGTTCAAGTAACTTGTCGTAAAGATGGAATGACCATGTGGTTCACGGTACCACGCAGACGGGAGTCATATCGTTAACAAGCAGACCGCAGTTAAGTTTTCTTAACAGAAACACTTCATCTATCTTATGGATTGGATTTGATGGCTTTGTTAGGAAGAGAGACCCTAATATGATGTGATATCAATGTCAATGAGGCTTCAAGTGGAAATCCCTTTCTCCTTACTGAATACAACCGTAGCCTCTTGTCGTCTTCGAACAGTGGTACGGGTACTGGGACCATATATTTTATCTGATGCTATCCTACAGGAGATACAACTCACATCAGTTAATTTGTCATCTCATTCTCATTTAAGCATTCCTTGTAACTAACTAACTTTGCTTTATGCGAATAGTATGCGTTTCCATATAATTGATATCCTACAATGGCTGCCAAGCCTTGTAAGGTAGTGACGAATTAGTACACGACGACTGATCATCTCACTGAGAAGCTATACATCTACGTACAGTAACCGGATAGTTGACATAACAAAACAAGTTTTCCTTTCTCACCTAGGTACTAAGGAAATTCCTGCCGCTCGTCGCGATTTCTTAGCTAGTTATGAAGACACAAACCAAACACACAGGACCATAGACCGTGCCTGTAAATGGGTGATTAATGCCCCCGGTACATTCACTACGATCATTTTACGACTGTCACAGCTAGTTGAGAGCATTCTTGGCACAGACGCGCATGTGTGGTACAAACTTCTGACTGTCTTGGGATGGAAAGAGCTGTTAGTGTTGTAGTTGCTGTAAGTAGTTGCTTGTTGATAGTCGGTTATGTCAAGAAGGTTTTTGGTTATGTGATTTTGATTTCTCATCCACCTAACCGTAGAGTTAGCGGCCCAAGTTCGCGCCCTGACCTGGTCATGACTGAAATGGTGAATTAAAGCCGGCGGCCCCTTGCATGGGGGAACTTACGTGTCAACCTTCGGCGTCGAATAAAACCTCTGCACGTAAAAAGAGCCTAACACGCGGAGTAGATTTGACCCAGTGTATTTGATGTAAACGCGACAAGTAGCGAAAGCTTGATAAAGCATCATGCCTGCTTTCCCTTTCCTGGCCTAACCTGTGTACCCGATTTTCGGTTGTCCTATTTCTGTGTGCCAACCTTGAGGTCTCGCCCCCTGTTACTTTGCCTGCCAACCCTGCTGTTTTTGTTTATCCCTGAGTGATTTGTCAAACCTCCTGATCCTCGCGCCCCCTCCCTCCCACACCAAACCTGCGGTTTTGGCTCGAACCTGAGCCAACAGGCCCAGTCGCCTAGCACGTGCCAAACTTGCGGTTTTAGGGTTCGACGGAAAAAAATTGCCAATTTCGTCTTCTGTGGTGTACACTGAAAAAAACAGCATGTAAAGATATTTTGAAAATGAAAGTTTGCAAAAAGATTCAGCACAGATGTCATTGAACCTAAGCTGAGTCTACTCTGCAAGCAAAATTTGCCTCTCAAAATGCAGGAGATAGCGTTTCAGAGGATGTAGATTTCAAATTTTTCCAGGACCCACTAGGATTGGCACGCTTTCTGTGCTCAACAGAATTTCAGGCTGGCTAGAACACTGCAGTCGAACCAAAGCCGACCCTGGTGTAGTGACTGGCACGTGCCGTGGCGTCCATCCAAACACACGGGACTCATCGCTGGGTCCGTCTGGGGTCAGGTAGCGGTTTGAGATGGCTGTTTCTGCTGGCGGCGAGCAGTTGTCACCAGATACTTGATATATCGTCTTTACCAATGGCTTCGAATGGTGAGCCAATATAAAGGGCGGCAAATACTACATTAATTCTAAAACTCCGAACAGGAGCCTGGCATTGACCGTTCCCCTAGCCTCTGTTGTCGAAGATCCTTCAAAAGAAATCCCGTCTAAATTGCCCATTTTTCTTCATCCCCATTCCTCACATTATTCTTTCGTTTTCCTCTGCCACTTTTTATCCTTCTCAAATACCGTTGTCTGTTACTTCTATTGTTCAAACACTAGAAGCCGTGAGTTCGATTCCGGCTGTGTCGCTTACTCGACATGCACGCTACCGGAAAGGGTTGCAGTCCTCAGGACGGGACGTTAAGCCGTGGTCCACTGTTCAACGTGCTTGTCGAAAAGAGCTCGGGAAATTTCTCCGGTACAGTGAGCCTGTAAATACTGTACATAGCGTCTGTCCTCTCTGTCACGGCCAGTGGAAGACTTGCTCTTCATTGAGCTAAAACTGGATCGAGGTCACTTTCCTTTCACTTACGTATATACTCCACTCCACTACTGACCTCCTTTCCACGCTACATAAACTTTATTCCCTCTGCCTCCAGCCAGCTTTACCGAGCTGTTTTGGTCTCATTCCCTCTAAACGGAGAGACACACACGCAGTCCACAGTTCTTCCCCCCTCATGCATAGGCTACGGAAATGATGTGATGAAAAGGTGATGTTGAAGGATATACACAATGGATAAAACTGATGTTGAAGGATATACACACCTGGGGATTATCTAAGGTATTTTAAGCCTCTTAACGACGTATTAAGTAACGACGGATGCAAAGAAAAAGGTGATAGTATAAACAGCGCCTTGCTTCAGAAGTGTGGCTAGATAGATTTAGGGTCGTTTACATTCGTCGCAAGGACTTTTTTTGTTGTTGCACGGTTTTAGCGAAGCCTTGATGAATAAAACCCACCGACGACAAGGATCTAAGTACTGAAACGTTTGTCATCAAAAGACAATCTTCGTACGATTGATAACTGTATTTGTTTTTTGCGGACATCCATACATGTGGTTTTCTTCAGAGTATTGCTGTCTTGCAACACAAAAGGCTGTCTTGGATCCTTGTCGGTAGTTGGTTATGTCAGCCTGTGTACAGCATCAAAATCGCACGACCTATGTGACCGCACCCTTAGTACAATGTGAAAGCCAGTGCATGTGCGGATGTCATCCCCAAAATCAAGTTCGCCTGGCCTTAAGATAACTTGACGTATTTAAGGTTGTCTTTTCTGTCTGCACGGAGGCTAATGCACGCTGTGCAGGCCCGGCTGAGGGCAGGCGGTGCGTGCCGCTGTCTCGTGTAGTCTCCAGGCAGACGTGTCAACTCGATAAAAAAAGGAGAATTTGCGTCGATGTAGGTTAGACATCCAGGTAATAAGATACGCTAAAGCTATTGGATATGGTTGTGAAAACGGTCAGACGTTTCAACTACTATCCAGTAGTTTTCAGTGTCACTGACGAAAACTACTGGATAGTAGTTGAAACGTCTGACCGTTTCCAAAACCATATCCAGTTGCTTGAGTAACTACTTTTTGGCGTAGAGAAGAATTTGGCCAAATAGGGACAAATAAGTTACTGCGGGTTTTCAGTCAGCCATTTGCAGTATATCCAGCTAGCCAGCGGCCAAACAGCGGCCCAGGCCAATTAACTCCTACTAGTAGACTTTTCCCTAACTTGGCCAAATTTCCCTATTACTATTCGGCCAGGCGGGAGTTTGGTATTGTCTAGTTTACGTTGCGGCTTTCCGTGTTAGTCCACAGGAGGGTCTCACATGTCTGTTTCAACAGGCCGTATGTCTCCAGCTGGAGCCGATACGCACAGAGGGTACAGTCCATATAGACTCACCGAAGACTAGCACAGATACTGTAAACGCCATTACGTTTGTGGGAAATCAACGTCAATGACTCCCTTTGGCCAGCTATACTCCTTGACCAGCTTTGATATTATGGACACAAATATTACACATGGTACAAAATCATGAGAAGTACAGAATAACAATTATCCTAATATCCTAATTACTAAAACAGTAGTAATCTCCCAGCAGATCCTACGGTGCCATAAGAAGTATCAAAGCTGACCAATAAGTATCCGGCCAAAGGGAGTCAAACGGGCACCGGTCGCACACACACTTCACTCCTCTGCCAGCTTTTGATACTATCTTGTGCTACCGTAGGATCTGCTGGGAGATTACAATAGAGTTCTCTTTAACGTTAATTTCCCACAAACTTGAAGGCATTTACAGTATCTGTGCTAAAATTACAATATTTACAGTATCAAAGATGCACCGCATACGAACGCTTCAGTAAATAAACTGGCGCTTGCCCTCTTGAGACGGTTGCGGTCAATGTCAAATATTTCGTGAAAGCGATCCGGAATTGGCGGCTTAGTGTGCTTAGTGTGCCCGGCGGTACTGTAAATGCAGAAATTTTCGCGGTGGTTTTATAGTCGCGGTTTTCGCCATGTCAATTCACCGCGAACTTAAAACTACCGGGAACATTTTCCATGGCAGTAAGAGACTACAATGCATGATGCTACCGCGAACTTACACAGTCTTTTCCCCCGCTACCGCGAAATTAGATCCCCGCGAACTTAAATGCATTTACAGTATTCACCCCGCTAGTGGAGGGAATTTGAGTTGGCTACTGTGCGGTGGTCTTGCGGGTCGGCGAGTGTTTATTTACAGTCTGGAGTCACACAGAAGCGATTGAGAAGGGACAAGGGTAAGGGTGTGTTTGCCGAGAGGGTACCGTCTGGTTTTGCTGAAGGGCACAGCGACTACGTACTACTTAACGACTTCAGAATGAGCGGGTTTTGCTTTTTTCTCGCGGTTGCCGCGCTGAGCGTCGCGTCCTCGTCAGGATTCACCCTCCTAGCAGCGGAGCCCGACACGCATGTCCTCGGGAGGTTCAAGCAGGCCGGCCGAGAGTTTGTCGTCGAGTCGACCGCTCTGGAGGACGAGATCGTCTCGGAGATCGGCGTGGTCCAAGATGAAGGCGTCTACACTCTCTCTCGCCTGCACATTCCCGCTAAGTACCTCAAGCAGCGGCAGGTACCGGGCCTCCGGGAAAAGGTGGTCGGGGAGGCGGGCGAGCTGCTCCGACGAGCCGGCGAGGCCGGGCTGAAGCTCGGCACAGTAGCGAAGGTGTACGACAGGCTGGTGCACCGCCTCTACAACTCCACTCACGGGAAGGAGATGGAGAAGAGCCAGCTCCGCTTCGCGCCCATGTACCACCTCTCCATCGCACGCGTGGCGCAGAGGTTGGTCAAAATCGGACTCAACACCACGGACGCGCTCTGCACGGACAGCCTGTCCTACGTCCACGGCAACGGACTCTTCTCGTGCGAGGAGGACTTCCACCGGGCGGTCCCAGTGAAGTCGGCGGTGGCTAGCGCGTCCAGGGTCCGCCGGCAGGCGTTCGGCGGGTCGCGGTCCTACAGCAGGGACGTGGACGAGCTGTACCTAGACGTGCCGGAGCTGTACGAGGGGCACATCCAGTGGACCTACGGGAACATCCCCGTGGCCTGGTGGAAAACCGCGCAGAGGATCGCCAGGAAAGTGGCCTGCGGATCACCGTCATGCAGGTGGGGAAGAATTTACTTACAAATATAATATTATACCACATTTGGTATAAAAGTAATCAATAACGGTAGTTTTATGGAAGAGAAGCATTAGGCTGGCGTCACCGGGGCCTGGCCGGGCTGTTTGTGGAAACGAAAAAAAAAGGAATGTGTACGTACAAATGTACACATATAATGCCTACGACTTCTAGTGTTCTCTTTACGTCTTGTGTGGTTTGGTCTATGCAGGCCGAGCCGCCGTTTGGAAATGTGAGGTAGGCCTAGTCTCCAAGCAAGCTGGCAAGGGATTAAGTATAGGTGCCCGTTTGACTCCCTTTGGACGGCTATCTCCCTTTGGCCGGCTATACTCCTTTGCCAGCTTTGATACTATCTCTAAGGCACCGTAGGGTCTGCTTGGAGACTAAGGTAGGCATATACGCGGGTCTGAGGCACGCTTCTGGACTGAGGTACGTTTCTAGCGTCGCTGCGTTCTAAATTGTATCTGCATTACCATTGACTTTATAATGAAAAACGTACAAATATTACTTAGAGGACAACAAAACACACAAAGCGTACAAAGATTACTCTTTTATTGATGAAATTCGCTCAGCGCTCTGTCAAATCTCTTGGCCGGCCACAGCGACGCCGCCACAGCTTCAGTGAAATAACGGCAATTAGATCTTTTCCTTGATTTTAAGTTAAGAAAAACGACAACGGCTCCTTTAGTTGTACAGGTGTGTTAGGGATATTCTCAATTTTAGTGCCATTTGTATCGGTAAATAACTTTATGGAAAAGCGCCATGATATTGACTTTTAGCACATCGAGCTTTTTTTTTTAAGTTATCTGATTTCCTGAAGATTTCTATTCTCACTGCATACACGTACTGCTTTGTTGGCAGTGCTGTCAAAACAAGCTGGACAGGCCCAGGTTTTCCCAGATTGACATTCCAGACTGGAGATTCCGTACTACGTAAACACAGACGACAAATAACACTTAGGGTCCAACATATGGAGGGGAGGGGGGCTGGGCGTGGTGATGGGTGGGGGTTACCGGATTTGTGTCACACTGGAGGTAACGCTGACTCACCTTTATCCGCGGGTAACCTATATCCGTTGTTAGGGTCCAACATATGGAGGGGGGGGGGGGATGGGCGTGGTGAGTAGTGATGAGTGGGGGTTATACCGGATTTGTGTCACACGGGAGGTAACCTTTATCCGCGGGTAACCTATATCCGTTATGCCGGATTTGTGTCACACGGATAGCAGGCTCTCTGAGGCCTTTTTTGGCTCATAATACACTTTTGCTGGCCATTTCTATTTGTACTGGGTCGCTGATTGCTGACCACGCGAGGCCGGCAGTCAGATAAGGCCAGCAATCGGCGACCCAGTACAAAAAAAAATGGCCAGCAAAAGTGTATTATGAGCCAACAAAAGGCCTCAGAGAGCCTGCTATGGAGGCTAAGATAACGTTGGTTCACCTTTATCCGCGGGTAACCTATATCCGTTGCTTCTATAATAAAGAAAGCCGGGTACTCAGGAATGTCAAGTCGACGGACAGTGGTTTCAAACTGTAATATTTTGAAAATGTTGCAGGTTGAGACCACCATTCGTCTACTTGATGTCCCAAAGTACCCAATTTCTAAAAAAAAATTACAACGGATATAGGTTACCCTGCGGATAAAGGTGTACATACCATCATAGGTATCAAATACAGAACTGTCTCCTTCCCTCTGTCTCAGCTGAAGTTAAGATGGCAAGGTCGTGAATTCGAAGGTGTACAGTTCTCTTACGTCTACTCGGACAGAGTGGGGTTATACCCCTGTCACATTTGTCGAAAATCGATTGGACGACGATTCTGCGGCAATCGCCCGAGCCTCGCTCATAATAATAACTTTATTGCACAACAATTATACAAGGTACAAAGTATTGCTTATATGTGATAGGGACGGTTTTCAGGTGGAAAATACGCGCAACCCTCTGTCGATCTTATATATGGCCGATCTTCTATCGATACGCCCGAAGATTATGGATAATGTGACAGGGGTATTACCAGATTTGTGTCGCACGGGAGGTATCAAGTGCAGATCAGCGTTTGAAATACAACCTACACTTGCAGTTTGTATTTTTACATTCTCCAAGAAGGTTATTTTTAAGGTGCGTGTGTCTCGCATCTGTTCGTCTGTGCACAGCATCACTCCTGAAGTCCTGGTTGGATCCCCGGATGATATTTTTTATGTTATTAGGAGTTGGCAAACAAAGGAATGATTAGATCATAGCCCCCTAGCGAATTTGTACGATACTGCAATGGGACGTCCGGTTTTGATATCTCGTTTTCAGATTACAGACAGAAGGGTACTGTGCAATGTTACCGTGTACAAGAATCACAACCAAATCAAACTAAAGCTTGATAAAATTCAGTGATAGGGAAGGAACGGGTAACAGAAAGAAAGTACTTTGAGCCCTGGCAGTCTAGGCAAGGCGATCAAAAGTCGCGAGCCGCCACAGAACACTTGCAGGTGCCACACCTGATCCGAGAAGGGGAAAGTTGCGCACAGATAACTCAAGACGGCTGGGTACCGAGATGTGTGCTTTAGATCCGTGTACTGTTTTAGTGGCTCAATACACAGACGTCAGGAGCAGTTAAGGGCAGCTCACAGCAGGGTACATGTCTGGGTTTCAGTCAGGACATTCCTGTAGTGCCGTACGTGTATTCCATCCATCGTATACAGCTTTGATATGGCACTGCCAAATCTAAAGCCGAGGAAGTGGAGCATGTTTTGTTTTTGACTGCGCGGATGTATTTCTGTCTGAATTTTGCGTTTCTGTGATTCCCTATGTGCAAATTTGAGGCGTGTCTTTTTTGTCTGTTAGCGTTACATGATCTTAGATTGGAGGTAGTGTGGGTATCAAAGGGGATGGCTGGTTTATCTGCTATCTTTTAATCAAGGACATCATTGCTAATTCCTCTCCCAGCCCTACATATCTTACCCCTTCCTCATTTATTCTCTCTCCTTCCCTCTTCACTGTCACAATCACGGTCTTGTTGCAGGAATGTCCGTCGGTCTTCCTTGCTTTGTTCAAGGCCTTTATCCCTCTCTCTCTCTTTCTTTCTTTCTCTCTCTCTCTCTCTCTCTCTCTCTCCTATTCTCTCGTTCCCTGTCTCTCTCGTCCTCTCTCCTTCTTTCCTTACTGTCACAATGCCGGTCTTGTTGCGGGAAGATCCGTCGGTCTTCCTTCCTTTCTTCAAGGTCTTCCCAAATTTTCTTATCTTTCAAAAACCGTTTCAAAGTCTTTCTTCTTCCTCAGTTCAAGGCCCCGACCTCTCACATGGGACCAGCTCCAAGACTTTGTTCTGCACCCTGCCGGGATTCCATATCAAGTTTCAGTCCGCACTCCCGATATATTTCTCTGATCCTGTTCACCATTGTCCCAGGTCATTCCTGGTTAATCAGAACGTGGTGCAGCAAGCCGACCTGAGATACACAATTAGCTGTATTACGTACATGTAGCTGTTGTTCTGTCCAGTCTCATCAACTTCGGAACAAAGGCGCGCGCTCTGTTTACAGATTAGGCCTAGGTCTCAATGCCCAACCCGGGGCCCGGCCGGGTAGCTTTCGAAAACGAAAAATATGATAAGAAAGGAAAAAGAACAACAACACAGAACTTTTCAAAAATAGTCAGGAGTATTTCGTAGAATATAGGATATAAGAGAATTTTTTTCCACAACCAGTAGGTACTTACTTGGTTTGCGTTTCGGCTTACGTTACGTCAGGAGCATAGTTTGAGTGTGTGTAAACAGTTTCATTTTTCGTTTCCGCAAACATCGCGACTGGGTCCAGGGTAGGAAATGGGATCTTAGCCTTAGGGGGTGGGGGTGGGGACTTGGTTGACTCTAGCCGTATAGAATTTCTTTGTACTTGGCACTTGACAGAACAGGTTAGCGTTTGAAGGTAAGTTTTTGTGGTTTGAAGTTTTGTTTCTCTTGAGATAATGACACCTTTTTCCTCCACTTCTCAATAGGATTACACGCACTACTGGTATATACTGCAATAGTAAATTCTGCCCTATATGCAGTGTATTGTATGCCACAGTGTTGATATTAGATGCATTTCAAAGGCTGTGCTTGTATATCCTTGCTGACAGTGAGACTAATCGTTTTCAGCTGCAAAGCTTTGAAGTTTAGAAGTTAAAGAAACAAATTGAACCGATAGACACACCTTAAACATTCTCTAGGATTAGGTTTTGTTGTGTTTCTCTAAATATAGCCAAGAGATATCCACTTGCCAACAATCCGGCAGTCTTTCTGCTATGTACTGTAAAAGCATTTAAATTCGCGCGGATTTAATTTCGCGGTAGCGGGAAAAACGACTTTTGTGGTGGTTTTGATTTCACTGTAGCACCATGCACTGTAGTCTCTTACTGGCATGGAAAATGTCAGCGGGGGTTTTAAGTTCGCGGTGAAGTGGCAACCGCGAAAACCGCGAACAGTAAACCACCGCGAACGTTTCTGCATTTACAGTATACATTCCTCATGGCAATACAGCGCACTGCAGCTAGGTGTCGCTTATGTGATAGAAATGCGGTCGCAAACGTGACTGGAGGAAAACGAAGGACTTCCGAATTCGTACTCCCGCAATTGGTATGTAGAAACTGTCGAGGTCAACTGAACCTAATGCAGAACATGGTTGCCCAACGTTGAAGATACAAGCTTAATTTTCTTTTGGGAAGAAGCCCACGTGGATGTCAACCATTAAACGTAGATATACTTGTCAAATATCAGCTATAACAGGTGCGTCTATGCAAGTTGTCGTACAAAACATTCTTCTCATCAATGATCTCACCAAGTCTATCACAACACTTGTCGACTTCTCACTGAGTCTATAACAACACTTGTCTTCTTCTTACCAAGGCGACTACACACTTATATGTGGCCTAAAAGTTCGAGACAACGACAACAAGGATACAGGTCAGGGCATCGGAACAGCATGCCCAAAACGCCACTGAATCAGACCGCAACGCAAACCGGCTCAAAGATACGGCAACAAGTGTTTATATTCTTTAAAGGAGCTCAAGGGATCTGTCTGTCCTCAAACGAACCGGTAGCACCGGCCCTCCTGTTTCCATCCGTTGCCATGGCGACGGTATGTTTTGGGCGGCTCGGATGGACGACCTGACACTGTTTAGACACGGGAATCACCTGACTGGTGTCCTGACTGAGAGGGGTAACCCTAACCTGATACCCCGTCTGGTGTGTATCAACAAACATGGTCACGGTACTGGGGCGCTGGGCAGGGCCTTGTGAAGTTTATAACTGTCGTGGATGCCACCCTAGACGTGTATTGCTCGTTTCTTTAACTTTGCCTTTTACAGGCGGGTTAAGAAATTACTATACTGTGCCGTTTGCCTTCATTACGGGCTCGTGTATCATTGAAGATAGAGCGGTAGACAAGATTACTGTACTTTAACCATGTTCATTCTTACCTTCCGAATCTCTATGGTGTCTTGACAGACCGGCGGCGCCTATACTCGGATTTGAAGGCATTGTGTATTTTTACCTTACCTACTTATGCATACATCCCAAGTAGACAGACACGGTGTGAGGGGTAATCATGATGAAGACCTAGTGTATCCTATCCTTACTGACTTATGCATAACCCCGATATCTTTCCAGACAGACGGGGTGCGAGGGCTACGTTTTCTTACCTTCTTGTTGTACCCTAACCTTACTAACTTGTACCTATCCTCTATACCATTACAGACAGACGGGGTGTGAGGAGTTCTACGAAGGCTGGTTCCTCCGCAACACTGACTACGGGTGCTGCAGCGTGCGGGACGAGCCCAACAGGATGGGCTGCTGCAGGTTAGGAGGGCCGTATAGTGATGCGAAACACACCTGTTGTATTTTATTTATGTCATACCTCCTGGGCAAATTGTGTGTCTGTGTAAAATGTGAAATGCGCCATAAGTTAAGAAACTATCATGTTATTGAACAAGAAATTGCAACAGCATAAATTTCAACGTCCGAATCGGGTATTCCAATATTCGACAGCGGAGCACTCGAAATGATTCTATGCAAATCAATGAGACAGAAGTAGAAGCCCATGTGATCACTAAGGTTTCATGCTCCTCCCCAAAGTATACATGTATATGGTGTCATAATTATAAAGACCTTGTAATTTGATACATCACCGAATGAAACGAGTGAGCGGAGCGAAATATGATGGACCAAAGCTGACTATTTCAAACTTTTTGTGCCATGACTCCTGTAAAGCTCCTCAACAGTAGCAAATAAGGGTCGCACAAAGTTTTTGCGTACCACACACTTCTGTGACCATACTTTATGTTGTATTGATAAAATCAATGAGATAAGATTCTGATGACGCACTGTTGCACTCTCGTTCCCAGGATAGCCTCGCTGTCGTGCTACATCCACTCGGCCCGCTGCTCGTGCTGCGTCATCCCCTACTACTGCGGGTGGGGCTGCATCCCCGACCCGGTGGCCTGCTACGGCTGGGACCGAGTCTACAGCTACGGCTACAACGCCTAAACCTGCAGAGGCAATGGACCGATCCTAAACCCCGCCCCCTGTTCGATCACGGTTCTATTTCAAACACCTCCGTCAAAAATAACCATTTCTGTCCAATGGGGCAGTTTTTGACGGAGGCGTTCGAAATAGAATAGGAGGTTCTATTTGTTCGATATGGCGTTCGACAGGATCGGTCCATAGCCTCATTCGCAGGCTTCTGGTATAATCTCCAAGCAGATCCTACAATGGCATAAGATAGTATCAAACTGGCCAAGGAGTGTCGTCAGCCAAAAGGTATCCATTCCCCCAGCAGTAGCGAAACACATTCATAAGCCGACTTCACTCATCTGCCAGCTTTTGATACTATCTTATGCTACCGTAGGATCTGCTAGGAGATTACTAGTATTCTGACAGCGCTGTTTTTTGTTTTATTGTTGGAGCGCCGATTTACAATGTTTGACATGGACTTTCTCCAATGCCAGGAAATGGAGTATCCTCGTGGCCAGACCCTCTTCCGGTTTTGTAGAACCTTAGCCGATGTTGAAATTGACGAAACAGCGCTGCCCACACACACAAAAAAGATAGTGCTACTAGAAGCCTGCGAATGATGCTAAAGAAAAGGGTAGCTTCTGTCAGGTTCCACACGTCGCTGGATAAATGGTAGAAAATGGCCAAGCAGACAGATAACATGTCAGACGATTAAGCTTGCCACGGAGTACAGTTTGCGACCTAGTGAACTGACCAGCTAACTTCTCTGGCATGTTATCTGTCTATTTGGCCAACTTCTATCATTATTCCAGCAACATGTGAAGCCTAGTAGAGGCTACGGCTTGGCCTGCAGAGCGAGATTATAACTCTACTTTCATTCAGATGAAACATTGTGTATCTGATTTAGTACAGGATCTGGAAAAAAATTAACGTGGGGTCATAGAGAGATAAGAAAGTGGTGCCTCCGTATAAAGTGTCAAGTTTATAGTTGATATTTAAGACTAGTCGACTGTGACCATTCCGTAATTGTATAGCCCCAATATTATACATTCCCGAAGATCAAGCCAACTAGCTAGTGTGTAATTTCATCTCATTGTCCATTTATCATTTCACCCTTTCATTCTTTCATCCAGGATCCATCTATTCTTTTTCATCCATTCATCTATCCATTGCACTTTCCATCCATCTATCCATCTAATCCTTTATCTAAAATTTTTCCTTTCGTCCATTTGTCTTTCAATCCATCCATCAAATTCTTATCTATTCGCCTATATTTCCATCCATTCCATTGATTTATCATTTCATTCTTTCTTTTTTCATCCATGATCCATCCATCCATTCTTTTTCCATCTATCCATCTATTCATCCATCCATTCCTATTTCCATCCATCTATTCATCTAATTCTTTATCAAATTTCCATTCGTCCATTCCTCTTTTATCATCATCCAATTATCTATCCAATAATATCCATCCATTCATTTTTCTGTCTTGATTTATTCCTCCTTCCATTACTCCCTGCCTCCATTTATCCATCCATGCATTTCATTTCATTCATTCATTCCATTGTCTTGTTTGTCTGTCAATTCCATTCACCTTTCACCCCATGATTCACGTCTCATTCCTTCATTCATTATTCCATCTATCCATCCATCTTCCATTCCTCTTCATCCATACTTTCATTAATCATTCATCTATTCATTCTTCCAACCCATCAAACACATCAATCACGTGAGGTTACAGATCTATCAGCCTGTTGTAGCAAAAGCGCCCTCTAGCGCTTTCAGTTGTTACTACAATGTGTGAGCATGAACAACTACTAGTATAATGACGCTTTTTATGTGAAAGTATCAATGATATGTATTAGACTTGATTTCAATATCTATATATTCCTAAAGTTAATTGTTTTTCATAATCGAAATATCTAGAATTACACGAATGGATGGGGTCGGTATTGAGGTGGGCCCATCACTTAAGGATGAGAAGCATTTGTATATTGCTGTCAGCGTTCCCGCCAGGTTCTTGAAAGTATGCGTCCAAATATTGGGGAGGGGGGTAATGAGCGCCGGAGGCGCGAGACGAGCGCCGCAGGCGCTCGCTTTCTAGGGGGGTCCGGGGGCATGCTCCCCAGGGAAAATTTGGATTTTCAAACCCTCTAAAACACAATTTCCTGCGATTTGAGAGGAAAATCATGCGCTTGAGATCGGATGTCGGTTGCCTCTTTTACTCCCGTTATTCAGTAATCGACGACCGCCCTCTCGAACCCCAAAAATACGTTATATGAAAAAAAAACTATAAGCGCAGGGAATCAACCTTCCGTGATCTGGCCAGGGTATAATTTGTCCAGACATGAAAATTTTTGATGCTTCGCAACAGGGCTCTAGCCAGTTCGTCAGCCCATGGAAAAATTTTGCCAATTTTTTCCGTCATTGAATAAAAAAAGGTCTAACGTTACCGAGTCGTGCGATCGATGTTGCGCCCTCCCGCATCAAATAGTTTTCCGAGACGATAAAATAACGACGCCATCACGCACATTTTGTGTTTTTTTTTCTATTTTTCCCGATGATTTTACTCAAAATTTTCGTATCGGTGGGGTTTTACAAGGCCGTGCCGTCATTTTCCACGAGCGTGCGACCTCAGGTAACCCCGTTTTCGGCGTGAAATCTTTGGCTGGATTTCTTTTTAAATAGACCAAGAACGTTATACATTACTCGAAGGAGGACGATATGCTGCCTCTTTGGTAGTGATCAGTGCCGGTGTAGCCTTGAAGCAGTAGCCAGAAAGACGTCCCAACGTGCTGGGCGTTGCGATCGACGATCCGTCTGGGGAGGGGGGCGTGCCGCGCCATGTGCCACGGAGGCCAGTGCCAGTGCACAGCCGACTCGATCGACGCTTGACAACAATATTGCCGCCCCTTTTCTGCCACAAATTTTGTCTTTTTGAAAGATAAGAAATTTTGCAAATAACAAATAAAGTGTACAGTTTTGGATTCTTCACTTATTTACCGCGCACCGCTTTTTTAACTTGGATAAATGGGGAAACTTTAATAGTAAATTGTTAGCAGCTAGGGAAGAAACTTGCCAGGCGACACGGTCGGCTACCAATATCACAAAACAACGTCACGTGCGCCTAATACTCCGTAACTTTTGTTTTTTTTTCCCGGTGACCAATGACAGAGTACAACATTACATTTATCAAACGCTGATTGGTTATTAAGATGATTGGATTTGGACCTGGTGGCCAATCTAGACTGCTTGGCGCCAGTGGCCTGTTGCCAAAGATACCGACTGCCAATCAATTGCCCACAGCGTGAGAACTTTTGTTGAGATGTGCAACACTCGCACAGAACAGTTTGTTTGCTCAATACTAGTATTACCCACACATCTTTAACAAATACGTGAAAATGAGGATAAGTAAGTATCATGTTAAAATCAGAATATAAAATCTATATAAGATTTCTTCCAGACTAGTGTTAGAGAATGCTGACTGTCAGATGTATGTCACGGACTACAAAAAATTACATTGCGCAACGGACAGCTCAGACTGGCGCGTGGCTGGGTACCGGGTGTGTCGCACATGGGTCCGCTAGTTGTAAAACGTGCCGCGCTCCGCCCCATGCCCAGACTACTGGGATGACCGGAAAGTGAAAAATTTGAAGTATAAATTGTAAAGGTAGGATTCCTTCTTTTAAACACAGATTTTTTGAAAGATTCCAGATACATTTTGTACACTGGTGGTACAGGTCAGCCTTTCTTTCAGATTTTTTTATGGACGCATTCAGCCGAGCCGAATGCGTCTTTCCAGAAAAAAATGCGTCCAAAGACGTAAAGACGTATGCCTGGCGGGAACGCTGATTGCTGTATAATTTTACTTTTTCGACGTTTACGGTAATTCTTTGTGTTTTATAAAGTAAATTCCGTTTATGTATTTTATCATGCGATTCTCATATAGCGTCTTTGAACTCTTTGATTCTAGCAATTACGTATTCAGAAAGATCGCAAACTTACTAAACACTACAGAACATTAAGGAAAAATATTTTGCTTGAATTGTCAGTGGTTAGCATAGAACGTAGGGCCGGTAGTCGGTTGAGTGTTACGCCCTTCCATCATTGCATCTCCCTTTAAGTTGTTTATTGTTGTTTATTAAGAAACCTTTTAGCCCTTACGGGTAATCTTCCAAGGTTCAATCAACATGACAATCAACATGAATACATACATTTTTAAAAATACAACAATCACAAAGTATTTACAATAGAGCACAGTGTCTAGAGGTCAGAGGTCTAGATGACAATGTTTGAGATGGCTTGTTTAAAACTGGACAGTGTATACAGTGACTTAATGTTAGATGGCAATGAGTTCCAGAGCATAATTGCTCGGTACAGGAAGGTACGTTTTCCACTGTTTGTTTTAAGTTTGGGTAGTCTGAAGTTGTTGGATACAGAAAATCTAGTATTATACATGCGGGATGAATTAACTGGTATGAAGGAATTGTAGAGTGCAGTATCTTCAGAAGCACAGACGCGCAGGTTTGCGTGATGATATTGCTTTTCTCGGCGGAGAATTAAATTCCAACCAGAAATAAGATGGCGCTTGTCAAAATCTGACATGATGGCAACAAAGGATGACCAACCAGCAGAGCTTTTGGCATCGCGCACCTGTAATAGCCCTAACGCTATGCTTTCTGTGTCTCGTAATCTGGGCATACAAATGACAGCAGAAGCTGTACTTCTTGTCTGACGACGTCACGAACCGGGTGAATCTCATCCCTGTTGCGGTGCGCCAAAGTCAGGTCCCACACGTCCAGAATAACCACCTGTAAGTAGGGGCGAGTACCGGTACAGAAAATTCAGGTACAGGTACCTAAACATGGATCTAATTGTTTGTAAATAGGCGATACTCAAAACAATGGTCCATTTTCGCTACAAAGAAATCTGTTTGGTGGAGTATCCTATCTTCACGTAAACAACGCTAACTGCCTCTGTTAAATAAGACCAAATTTGACTGTAGATAAAAATTACTATAAACTCTCCTCTACTTTTCTCTTGCTATTTTCCTGGACCAGTAAGCCTCAAAACACATGAACACCTGCCTCCGAAGTGCCGGTGTTATCTGTTCATTTTCTAGTCGGTCCAACATCCGGTCTATTGAATTTTTTCAGGTCCGGTTTTTCCGGTTCATCAAGAAAAAGACACCCTACCTGCAAGTTCTCGTACAGTTTTCTGAGCAGTTTGTCCAGGACGTGCGCGTACCAGTCGCTATTGAGCCGCGGAATTCCCGTGCGAGTGTTCGCCGTCTTTAGAACAACCAACGTCCCCGGTGACCTTGAGAGAAGTCTCAAAATGGCGGCCCGAATCGCCCGCATGCGTTCTATGTAGATGTCCAGGTGGAAGGAAGTGAAGTGAGCCCAGACTGATATGACCAGGACGTAGCCCGGCCCGCCACGGATGGTGTCAATCTCTCGGGCCAGGAAGTTGAGGTGAGACACGTTTAGGCCACCTGGAGGTAGTGGACAATACATGTCTTTCATGCAACTTTTAGGTTTAGATCAGGGGAAACGAAGCCTCAAACTTCTATACATTATTCCTACTGCAAAGTTATATTTGACGTACGTACCCAGGGGAGCAGCTACGGATAAATTAGTGGTGGTGGGGCGGGGGGCTGGGGGTGGGGGTATATTTAGCCATCTTGGTACATCGGATGGACATCCACTCATCATTGAGCAAGTCTTCTTGGTACATCTGTCAACCATGAGGATTCAAACATATGCTTTTTGTTTTGAGACGACCGGAGGTGCTGGAGGAAAACAGCATCATGGCTGCCTCTCATTGAGATGTAACTTCCCTCATGCAAAAGTAGGGTAAAAATGACAGAAGTTGGGTCTCAGCCCAGATGGACAGACTGCTTGTGACTGCGGGCAGGAGCATATTTTGGTTTCTTTATTCTGACCTCTGACCTCTCCTTATAATTCTACGCTAAATTATCTGCATTTGTTGTTAAGTTGTTTTTCATTTCATGTATTTCAATTTTATCTTATTATGCATGTATGACTCCAGGAAGAGTAGTGTCAAGATAACGTACACTAATGGAGATCGTAATAAAACAAACAAAACCCATGATGAAACACCTTGTCTGCCCCCTCCTGCCCGAACCATACACCAGGCTAGGAACGATCTTGAAGCTCTGAGCCCGAACCATGCACCTGGCGAGGAACGATCTAGAAAGTGATGACACGACAAAAAGAAGAAGGGACGTGACCGGACGTCTTTTCAAGATTCGGACATTGATGGCAGGAATAAGACCCCATTATGTCAAAGACCCCAAAAATGTCAAAGAAAAATAAGCTTAGTTCCTGACCTGTTCGCAGGGGGTAGCCGTGCACCCGGAAGCGAACCGTTATGTTTCTTTTCTCGTTAATGGCAAGATGTGGTCCGGCTCGCCTGGTGATGAAAGGGTCTTTGTTCTAGATTGGATACAAGTACATATAACATTAAACTATGTAAGTTTCTTTCTTCAATGCATAATTATTCGTCTACTATGTGCAAACAGTCGTAAACCCGATGAAAATCAGTATAGCCAGTACATAACCCACCAGCCGTGTTAGAAAATTTATACATTCATTGGTATCCTCTTGGCTAACGCTGTCATGCACGCACATAAACAAACACACACGCACATGTGTATGCACACAAACATACATACGCATGCCCCCAAGCACGCACACACAAACTCCATTGATGGATACGAATACGGAGGTAACACAAATAGAATAGAATCACGTTGTTCGTTTATTTATTTTTTGTTTGTTCCATGCACCACTTTTTTTTACGGCTAGCACCACCACCACCGGTCTCACATGGGTTAGGCCTCTGAGTATGTCCTAGACGTCATGTCCCACGCGCGGGGTTTTAGAAGTAGAAGTAGAAGAAGGAAGATGTACCATATGTTTTAACCGCAAGGTGTCCACTAAGAACTCGAACCACTGCCTCCCTGTAGAGTCACCCATGAAATACAGCTCTTTGTTCTGTAGACAGTCCAGGTACTGGGATGACTTGAAGTGCCTGGTCTTTGAGAAAATGTCAAAATATGAATTTCTGAGAAGAATGCAAAAAAAGCTGACTCTCTCCCTCCCCTATGCTACCCTAAGTACGTACCATGTACAAACATCTGGGTGACAATTGTTCAATGGCCTTGAAAGAAACTCTTATATTTAAAGCGCATAAATCGCCTTCTTCTCCAAGGTACTTTGTATAAGGGTACATATAAGGTGGCAAATGTCTTACTTTACAAACAGTTGAAGTCCAGATGTCTTTGATAAAGTATCCCATGGCATGGTGAGGGTCGGGAAGTCCCGGGGCACAGCGGGGCCGGGGTAACAGCGACAACATTGTTTTACCTTTTAGGACAAACAAACAAACAAACAAACAAACAAACACACGCATGATACACCGACAGAAGCAGTGCGGGGTCCATATTCTTCCAGATGTGAAATCTTAAAAATGTAGAATGATTATAAAAAATGAAATTCATCTGGAGCGTATCATTTGACTATTATGTAAGATGATATTTAGGACGACAATTGACATGTAGCTCTTCGCAGAATGCTTTCATGGTCGATGATAATACAAGCAGAATCCAAACTAGAAAGGCCGACATTTGCTTGAGAGCAAATACAGCATATTTCAGCCATCTCCCTCCCCATGCAACAATAGGCTATTTCAAAATCACCCATTTGAAAAATCACTTTTACTAATGACGGTTTAACCCAAAAATGAGTCTTACAAAATTCCCCCGTTCAAGAATGGACTCCAGTGCACCCTATGTGAATTTGCACAATAGACTAGTCCAGAAATACTCCCACTGAAACCTTGGCCTTTTGAATAAGAAACCAAATCCAAAATTGAATTTAGCAAAAAACGTCCCAGTGCATAAAAAGGTATAATAGACCAGTCTAAAAACACTTCCACTAAAATTGAATTTTGAATCATCACCCGTTCAAAACTGAATTTGAAAAAATCCCCCTTCCGTGTGCAAAAAGTGGACTCTTCCATGTAAAGTAGAGCAGTCCAAAATACATCCGCTAAAATAGGACTTTGACATAATCACTGAAGTCCAAAAAATGGATTTTTAAAAAAAGCCCCCTCTATGCAAGAATGGACTCTTCCAGAACACCCATGTAAAATTGCAAATTAGACCAGTCCAAAAATAACCCGACTGAAAGACTTTGACAAACTAGAAGTCACCAAAGTCCAAAATATGAATTTTGAAAAACCCCCCCTCTGTGCGAGAATAGACTCTTCCAGCACACATTCTGTAAAATTGCAAAATAGACCTGTCCAAAACTGCATCCACTGAAAGACTTCACCAGTCCAATGATGAATTTTTAAAAAAAATGAACCCCTCCGTGTAAGAATGGACTCTTCCATACAACACCGGGCTCGCTGATTGGCTGCCCCCCCCCCCTCTTTAGGATATAGATTCAGGCTAAGTGATTGGTTACCTAACTAATTAGATTAAATAGACATATATGCCAGCAGGTGCAATCTGCAGCTGGGGGTCAACGACCTTAAGGTCATTGACCCCTCTGGCTATTGGAAAATAACAAAAAAATCCCCAAATATATCATTTTGACTTAGTCGATGACAAAAATTATACATGTGTCATTTGAATAAATATCTAGTGCACCCTTTTACCAAAATTTAGGTCATTTGGTTTTAAAACCAGAGCACAAGAGCCAAAAGTGTACTTTTTGGTCATAAAATGGCCAAATAATCGCAAAATTAAGCATTTTGTTGTACCGTATGCCTCAAGTGTTATTGAATCCATGTGCGCATATGTCTAGGGCACTCCTATACTAAATTTCAGGTCATCCGGTTCTAAAACCAAGGTACAGGAGCCAAAAGTGTCATTTTTTGGTAAAAAAATGACCAAAAAATCGCAAAAATAAGTATTTTGTTATACTGTACACCAAAACTGATATTGAATCTATATGGGGGACTTATCAAGGCACATCTGTACCAAATTTCAGCTCATTCGGTTATAATACCAGGGTACAGGGGGCCCAAATATACAGTTTTGGTCTTAAGATGACCAAAAAACCTTAATAAAATCATTTAAGAGACAGATATGGAAAAAATGAAAAAAACGTCCGAGGGTATTGGCCCACTCTACCCTTGTGCCAAATTTCAAATCATTCGGTTGAGGAACAAGGGAGATACCGTGTTCTGAAGATTTGACAGGAGAAAGAAAGAAAGAAAGAAAGAAAGAAACATTACGAATACAATATATTTCACCATACCTATGGTATGGCTGAAATATAATAAACAAATTGCAAGAACAACAGGAAATTACGTAGTACATACCCATGGTTTTTACGTGTACGAACTCAGGGGACCCGGCTAATACTGCTTTAAACGACTGTCCCTCTCTGGAAAAGAGATATACAGTTTCCATAATGGAGATGATTCTTTCACATCATACACACTGTCACACATCTGTACACAATTTTGCGCTTTATGAGAGCAATATTTGTATTTCTTCATTTTCAAAGCCAATGAAATTCAACTTTCTAACATCGCCTGAGTCTAAAATTTTCACTGACTGTTCTTCGTGGTACAATTTAACAGTTGTAATAGTTTCAATGAGCAGCAATTCTTTATTCTTGTTTTACTCGTGTGCCTTCAAAATGCTGCCCAGGAACATTTGACTTTGGCCTCCCTATCACATGAAGACTTACATTCCTTTTGTAAGAGCAACGATGATTTTTGCGGTCACAACTCACATGTTGATGAGATCCTTTTGCGCGTCGCTGAGTGGGCAGTACGCGGAGGAGGCCTCATAGTCCACCCAGTGATTGACACGTCTGTCGCACGACAATGTCCTGGGCTTGTCACAAACCCACGTGACACCGGCGTAGGGATCCGAGTAGTCACAGTGAGGAGTCCCGGACTCCAGCCAAACGTTACATTCTAGTGGAGACATAAAAAATCATAAAGAAGACATGGCAATGTGTGGAAGGACCTCTTTGTGAAATCAGTCCAAGTTTGATGCATGTTTCCAAATCTCTAAGAAACAATGATGAGACAATGGACAAAATGTATGATTATGTCGTCATTCTACAATTTCAGTACAATTTATAGCATTGTAACTTTTTTTTTACATATAAACATTTTCCTTTCTTGTGACCATGACAACGTTGCGTTGTTCCAATATCAAAGAAGTGTACCTGATTCCTCAGTGAAGTTGCCTTGTCCTTGAAAAGCGCTCCTGAAGGTCAGCCTGAGAGGACAGGTTTTTAAGATGTGTTTCAGCAGGAAGCACCCCTCGGCCGGATGTACTAGTACGACCCGGAAGTCAACATCTCCCGGCCAGTACAGACGGAATCTGGCCGTGTAGGTCCCATTCTGATAATGAAAAAAATGTCTCAGAAAATTACTAACCCTACTCCAGCAATGAAAAAATGGGGCCGTCATTTCAGTCGTCTCTTTAGTCTTTATCAGGATAAATATGAGATATGAACACGTGACTCCGGTATTGGGTCAAATACCTGGAAACCTGTACCGCCCCCCGTCACTGTTAGGGAAAATTTGGCATTCAGACCGCTGGACAGTAATTGAAGCTAGCACTGAAGATAGTGTAAAATTTGGTATATTCAATGTCAATCTTGATTCCGAGGACACCATTTGTGACTTCAAACTAAGGGTTACCAAAGATCTCAGTTTTAAAAAATGGGAAAATTCTTGCTTTTGGGCCACGTTTTAGTCTGTCTCATTCATCAAGATTTGGTCTAGATTTTCATAGGACTTTTACAAAAATTGAACCTATTCTCATTCGTTTAACAATGACCTTTTCCCTGTATCAATTACAGGAAAACCACAAAACACCGATATGAAATGTTCTTTAAAACTATCCGAAAAGGAAAAGGAAAAAGGAAAACGTTGAGGATGACATTAGGCTTCTGACCCTGTGATCTTTGACCCTTCCTGCGGCGCTCGAGTTGGTGCTGTTGGAGTAAACTTTGACCTGGAAGTAGTCACCTCCAAACGTCTTGGGTTGGTTGTGTTGGTCACGTGCCTGAATAGTCACGTCAACGTAATCTCCTACAGAATAACGCAAAAATCAAATACGACAATTCTCGCATTTGTTGAAAACGACGAGCAGAAGAAAACTTTAGGATAAGCTCTTTAACATGGCTGGTTTATCTGCTATCTTTTAATCAAGGACATCATTGCTAATTCCTCTCCCAGCCCTACATATCTTACCCCTTCCTCATTTATTCTCTCTCCTTCCCTCTTCACTGTCACAATCACGGTCTTGTTGCAGGAATGTCCGTCGGTCTTCCTTGCTTTGTTCAAGGCCTTTATCCCTCTCTCTCTCTTTCTTTCTTTCTCTCTCTCTCTCTCTCTCTCTCTCTCCTATTCTCTCGTTCCCTGTCTCTCTCGTCCTCTCTCCTTCTTTCCTTACTGTCACAATGCCGGTCTTGTTGCGGGAAGATCCGTCGGTCTTCCTTCCTTTCTTCAAGGTCTTCCCAAATTTTCTTATCTTTCAAAAACCGTTTCAAAGTCTTTCTTCTTCCTCAGTTCAAGGCCCCGACCTCTCACATGGGACCAGCTCCAAGACTTTGTTCTGCACCCTGCCGGGATTCCATATCAAGTTTCAGTCCGCACTCCCGATATATTTCTCTGATCCTGTTCACCATTGTCCCAGGTCATTCCTGGTTAATCAGAACGTGGTGCAGCAAGCCGACCTGAGATACACAATTAGCTGTATTACGTACATGTAGCTGTTGTTCTGTCCAGTCTCATCAACTTCGGAACAAAGGCGCGCGCTCTGTTTACAGATTAGGCCTAGGTCTCAATGCCCAACCCGGGGCCCGGCCGGGTAGCTTTCGAAAACGAAAAATATGATAAGAAAGGAAAAAGAACAACAACACAGAACTTTTCAAAAATAGTCAGGAGTATTTCGTAGAATATAGGATATAAGAGAATTTTTTTCCACAACCAGTAGGTACTTACTTGGTTTGCGTTTCGGCTTACGTTACGTCAGGAGCATAGTTTGAGTGTGTGTAAACAGTTTCATTTTTCGTTTCCGCAAACATCGCGACTGGGTCCAGGGTAGGAAATGGGATCTTAGCCTTAGGGGGTGGGGGTGGGGACTTGGTTGACTCTAGCCGTATAGAATTTCTTTGTACTTGGCACTTGACAGAACAGGTTAGCGTTTGAAGGTAAGTTTTTGTGGTTTGAAGTTTTGTTTCTCTTGAGATAATGACACCTTTTTCCTCCACTTCTCAATAGGATTACACGCACTACTGGTATATACTGCAATAGTAAATTCTGCCCTATATGCAGTGTATTGTATGCCACAGTGTTGATATTAGATGCATTTCAAAGGCTGTGCTTGTATATCCTTGCTGACAGTGAGACTAATCGTTTTCAGCTGCAAAGCTTTGAAGTTTAGAAGTTAAAGAAACAAATTGAACCGATAGACACACCTTAAACATTCTCTAGGATTAGGTTTTGTTGTGTTTCTCTAAATATAGCCAAGAGATATCCACTTGCCAACAATCCGGCAGTCTTTCTGCTATGTACTGTAAAAGCATTTAAATTCGCGCGGATTTAATTTCGCGGTAGCGGGAAAAACGACTTTTGTGGTGGTTTTGATTTCACTGTAGCACCATGCACTGTAGTCTCTTACTGGCATGGAAAATGTCAGCGGGGGTTTTAAGTTCGCGGTGAAGTGGCAACCGCGAAAACCGCGAACAGTAAACCACCGCGAACGTTTCTGCATTTACAGTATACATTCCTCATGGCAATACAGCGCACTGCAGCTAGGTGTCGCTTATGTGATAGAAATGCGGTCGCAAACGTGACTGGAGGAAAACGAAGGACTTCCGAATTCGTACTCCCGCAATTGGTATGTAGAAACTGTCGAGGTCAACTGAACCTAATGCAGAACATGGTTGCCCAACGTTGAAGATACAAGCTTAATTTTCTTTTGGGAAGAAGCCCACGTGGATGTCAACCATTAAACGTAGATATACTTGTCAAATATCAGCTATAACAGGTGCGTCTATGCAAGTTGTCGTACAAAACATTCTTCTCATCAATGATCTCACCAAGTCTATCACAACACTTGTCGACTTCTCACTGAGTCTATAACAACACTTGTCTTCTTCTTACCAAGGCGACTACACACTTATATGTGGCCTAAAAGTTCGAGACAACGACAACAAGGATACAGGTCAGGGCATCGGAACAGCATGCCCAAAACGCCACTGAATCAGACCGCAACGCAAACCGGCTCAAAGATACGGCAACAAGTGTTTATATTCTTTAAAGGAGCTCAAGGGATCTGTCTGTCCTCAAACGAACCGGTAGCACCGGCCCTCCTGTTTCCATCCGTTGCCATGGCGACGGTATGTTTTGGGCGGCTCGGATGGACGACCTGACACTGTTTAGACACGGGAATCACCTGACTGGTGTCCTGACTGAGAGGGGTAACCCTAACCTGATACCCCGTCTGGTGTGTATCAACAAACATGGTCACGGTACTGGGGCGCTGGGCAGGGCCTTGTGAAGTTTATAACTGTCGTGGATGCCACCCTAGACGTGTATTGCTCGTTTCTTTAACTTTGCCTTTTACAGGCGGGTTAAGAAATTACTATACTGTGCCGTTTGCCTTCATTACGGGCTCGTGTATCATTGAAGATAGAGCGGTAGACAAGATTACTGTACTTTAACCATGTTCATTCTTACCTTCCGAATCTCTATGGTGTCTTGACAGACCGGCGGCGCCTATACTCGGATTTGAAGGCATTGTGTATTTTTACCTTACCTACTTATGCATACATCCCAAGTAGACAGACACGGTGTGAGGGGTAATCATGATGAAGACCTAGTGTATCCTATCCTTACTGACTTATGCATAACCCCGATATCTTTCCAGACAGACGGGGTGCGAGGGCTACGTTTTCTTACCTTCTTGTTGTACCCTAACCTTACTAACTTGTACCTATCCTCTATACCATTACAGACAGACGGGGTGTGAGGAGTTCTACGAAGGCTGGTTCCTCCGCAACACTGACTACGGGTGCTGCAGCGTGCGGGACGAGCCCAACAGGATGGGCTGCTGCAGGTTAGGAGGGCCGTATAGTGATGCGAAACACACCTGTTGTATTTTATTTATGTCATACCTCCTGGGCAAATTGTGTGTCTGTGTAAAATGTGAAATGCGCCATAAGTTAAGAAACTATCATGTTATTGAACAAGAAATTGCAACAGCATAAATTTCAACGTCCGAATCGGGTATTCCAATATTCGACAGCGGAGCACTCGAAATGATTCTATGCAAATCAATGAGACAGAAGTAGAAGCCCATGTGATCACTAAGGTTTCATGCTCCTCCCCAAAGTATACATGTATATGGTGTCATAATTATAAAGACCTTGTAATTTGATACATCACCGAATGAAACGAGTGAGCGGAGCGAAATATGATGGACCAAAGCTGACTATTTCAAACTTTTTGTGCCATGACTCCTGTAAAGCTCCTCAACAGTAGCAAATAAGGGTCGCACAAAGTTTTTGCGTACCACACACTTCTGTGACCATACTTTATGTTGTATTGATAAAATCAATGAGATAAGATTCTGATGACGCACTGTTGCACTCTCGTTCCCAGGATAGCCTCGCTGTCGTGCTACATCCACTCGGCCCGCTGCTCGTGCTGCGTCATCCCCTACTACTGCGGGTGGGGCTGCATCCCCGACCCGGTGGCCTGCTACGGCTGGGACCGAGTCTACAGCTACGGCTACAACGCCTAAACCTGCAGAGGCAATGGACCGATCCTAAACCCCGCCCCCTGTTCGATCACGGTTCTATTTCAAACACCTCCGTCAAAAATAACCATTTCTGTCCAATGGGGCAGTTTTTGACGGAGGCGTTCGAAATAGAATAGGAGGTTCTATTTGTTCGATATGGCGTTCGACAGGATCGGTCCATAGCCTCATTCGCAGGCTTCTGGTATAATCTCCAAGCAGATCCTACAATGGCATAAGATAGTATCAAACTGGCCAAGGAGTGTCGTCAGCCAAAAGGTATCCATTCCCCCAGCAGTAGCGAAACACATTCATAAGCCGACTTCACTCATCTGCCAGCTTTTGATACTATCTTATGCTACCGTAGGATCTGCTAGGAGATTACTAGTATTCTGACAGCGCTGTTTTTTGTTTTATTGTTGGAGCGCCGATTTACAATGTTTGACATGGACTTTCTCCAATGCCAGGAAATGGAGTATCCTCGTGGCCAGACCCTCTTCCGGTTTTGTAGAACCTTAGCCGATGTTGAAATTGACGAAACAGCGCTGCCCACACACACAAAAAAAGATAGTGCTACTAGAAGCCTGCGAATGATGCTAAAGAAAAGGGTAGCTTCTGTCAGGTTCCACACGTCGCTGGATAAATGGTAGAAAATGGCCAAGCAGACAGATAACATGTCAGACGATTAAGCTTGCCACGGAGTACAGTTTGCGACCTAGTGAACTGACCAGCTAACTTCTCTGGCATGTTATCTGTCTATTTGGCCAACTTCTATCATTATTCCAGCAACATGTGAAGCCTAGTAGAGGCTACGGCTTGGCCTGCAGAGCGAGATTATAACTCTACTTTCATTCAGATGAAACATTGTGTATCTGATTTAGTACAGGATCTGGAAAAAAATTAACGTGGGGTCATAGAGAGACAAGAAAGTGGTGCCTCCGTATAAAGTGTCAAGTTTATAGTTGATATTTAAGACTAGTCGACTGTGACCATTCCGTAATTGTATAGCCCCAATATTATACATTCCCGAAGATCAAGCCAACTAGCTAGTGTGTAATTTCATCTCATTGTCCATTTATCATTTCACCCTTTCATTCTTTCATCCAGGATCCATCTATTCTTTTCATCCATTCATCTATCCATTGCACTTTCCATCCATCTATCCATCTAATCCTTTATCTAAAATTTTTCCTTTCGTCCATTTGTCTTTCAATCCATCCATCAAATTCTTATCTATTCGCCTATATTTCCATCCATTCCATTGATTTATCATTTCATTCTTTCTTTTTTCATCCATGATCCATCCATCCATTCTTTTTCCATCTATCCATCTATTCATCCATCCATTCCTATTTCCATCCATCTATTCATCTAATTCTTTATCAAATTTCCATTCGTCCATTCCTCTTTTATCATCATCCAATTATCTATCCAATAATATCCATCCATTCATTTTTCTGTCTTGATTTATTCCTCCTTCCATTACTCCCTGCCTCCATTTATCCATCCATGCATTTCATTTCATTCATTCATTCCATTGTCTTGTTTGTCTGTCAATTCCATTCACCTTTCACCCCATGATTCACGTCTCATTCCTTCATTCATTATTCCATCTATCCATCCATCTTCCATTCCTCTTCATCCATACTTTCATTAATCATTCATCTATTCATTCTTCCAACCCATCAAACACATCAATCACGTGAGGTTACAGATCTATCAGCCTGTTGTAGCAAAAGCGCCCTCTAGCGCTTTCAGTTGTTACTACAATGTGTGAGCATGAACAACTACTAGTATAATGACGCTTTTTATGTGAAAGTATCAATGATATGTATTAGACTTGATTTCAATATCTATATATTCCTAAAGTTAATTGTTTTTCATAATCGAAATATCTAGAATTACACGAATGGATGGGGTCGGTATTGAGGTGGGCCCATCACTTAAGGATGAGAAGCATTTGTATATTGCTGTCAGCGTTCCCGCCAGGTTCTTGAAAGTATGCGTCCAAATATTGGGGAGGGGGGTAATGAGCGCCGGAGGCGCGAGACGAGCGCCGCAGGCGCTCGCTTTCTAGGGGGGTCCGGGGGCATGCTCCCCAGGGAAAATTTGGATTTTCAAACCCTCTAAAACACAATTTCCTGCGATTTGAGAGGAAAATCATGCGCTTGAGATCGGATGTCGGTTGCCTCTTTTACTCCCGTTATTCAGTAATCGACGACCGCCCTCTCGAACCCCAAAAATACGTTATATGAAAAAAAAACTATAAGCGCAGGGAATCAACCTTCCGTGATCTGGCCAGGGTATAATTTGTCCAGACATGAAAATTTTTGATGCTTCGCAACAGGGCTCTAGCCAGTTCGTCAGCCCATGGAAAAATTTTGCCAATTTTTTCCGTCATTGAATAAAAAAAGGTCTAACGTTACCGAGTCGTGCGATCGATGTTGCGCCCTCCCGCATCAAATAGTTTTCCGAGACGATAAAATAACGACGCCATCACGCACATTTTGTGTTTTTTTTTCTATTTTTCCCGATGATTTTACTCAAAATTTTCGTATCGGTGGGGTTTTACAAGGCCGTGCCGTCATTTTCCACGAGCGTGCGACCTCAGGTAACCCCGTTTTCGGCGTGAAATCTTTGGCTGGATTTCTTTTTAAATAGACCAAGAACGTTATACATTACTCGAAGGAGGACGATATGCTGCCTCTTTGGTAGTGATCAGTGCCGGTGTAGCCTTGAAGCAGTAGCCAGAAAGACGTCCCAACGTGCTGGGCGTTGCGATCGACGATCCGTCTGGGGAGGGGGGCGTGCCGCGCCATGTGCCACGGAGGCCAGTGCCAGTGCACAGCCGACTCGATCGACGCTTGACAACAATATTGCCGCCCCTTTTCTGCCACAAATTTTGTCTTTTTGAAAGATAAGAAATTTTGCAAATAACAAATAAAGTGTACAGTTTTGGATTCTTCACTTATTTACCGCGCACCGCTTTTTTAACTTGGATAAATGGGGAAACTTTAATAGTAAATTGTTAGCAGCTAGGGAAGAAACTTGCCAGGCGACACGGTCGGCTACCAATATCACAAAACAACGTCACGTGCGCCTAATACTCCGTAACTTTTGTTTTTTTTCCCGGTGACCAATGACAGAGTACAACATTACATTTATCAAACGCTGATTGGTTATTAAGATGATTGGATTTGGACCTGGTGGCCAATCTAGACTGCTTGGCGCCAGTGGCCTGTTGCCAAAGATACCGACTGCCAATCAATTGCCCACAGCGTGAGAACTTTTGTTGAGATGTGCAACACTCGCACAGAACAGTTTGTTTGCTCAATACTAGTATTACCCACACATCTTTAACAAATACGTGAAAATGAGGATAAGTAAGTATCATGTTAAAATCAGAATATAAAATCTATATAAGATTTCTTCCAGACTAGTGTTAGAGAATGCTGACTGTCAGATGTATGTCACGGACTACAAAAAATTACATTGCGCAACGGACAGCTCAGACTGGCGCGTGGCTGGGTACCGGGTGTGTCGCACATGGGTCCGCTAGTTGTAAAACGTGCCGCGCTCCGCCCCATGCCCAGACTACTGGGATGACCGGAAAGTGAAAAATTTGAAGTATAAATTGTAAAGGTAGGATTCCTTCTTTTAAACACAGATTTTTTGAAAGATTCCAGATACATTTTGTACACTGGTGGTACAGGTCAGCCTTTCTTTCAGATTTTTTTATGGACGCATTCAGCCGAGCCGAATGCGTCTTTCCAGAAAAAAATGCGTCCAAAGACGTAAAGACGTATGCCTGGCGGGAACGCTGATTGCTGTATAATTTTACTTTTTCGACGTTTACGGTAATTCTTTGTGTTTTATAAAGTAAATTCCGTTTATGTATTTTATCATGCGATTCTCATATAGCGTCTTTGAACTCTTTGATTCTAGCAATTACGTATTCAGAAAGATCGCAAACTTACTAAACACTACAGAACATTAAGGAAAAATATTTTGCTTGAATTGTCAGTGGTTAGCATAGAACGTAGGGCCGGTAGTCGGTTGAGTGTTACGCCCTTCCATCATTGCATCTCCCTTTAAGTTGTTTATTGTTGTTTATTAAGAAACCTTTTAGCCCTTACGGGTAATCTTCCAAGGTTCAATCAACATGACAATCAACATGAATACATACATTTTTAAAAATACAACAATCACAAAGTATTTACAATAGAGCACAGTGTCTAGAGGTCAGAGGTCTAGATGACAATGTTTGAGATGGCTTGTTTAAAACTGGACAGTGTATACAGTGACTTAATGTTAGATGGCAATGAGTTCCAGAGCATAATTGCTCGGTACAGGAAGGTACGTTTTCCACTGTTTGTTTTAAGTTTGGGTAGTCTGAAGTTGTTGGATACAGAAAATCTAGTATTATACATGCGGGATGAATTAACTGGTATGAAGGAATTGTAGAGTGCAGTATCTTCAGAAGCACAGACGCGCAGGTTTGCGTGATGATATTGCTTTTCTCGGCGGAGAATTAAATTCCAACCAGAAATAAGATGGCGCTTGTCAAAATCTGACATGATGGCAACAAAGGATGACCAACCAGCAGAGCTTTTGGCATCGCGCACCTGTAATAGCCCTAACGCTATGCTTTCTGTGTCTCGTAATCTGGGCATACAAATGACAGCAGAAGCTGTACTTCTTGTCTGACGACGTCACGAACCGGGTGAATCTCATCCCTGTTGCGGTGCGCCAAAGTCAGGTCCCACACGTCCAGAATAACCACCTGTAAGTAGGGGCGAGTACCGGTACAGAAAATTCAGGTACAGGTACCTAAACATGGATCTAATTGTTTGTAAATAGGCGATACTCAAAACAATGGTCCATTTTCGCTACAAAGAAATCTGTTTGGTGGAGTATCCTATCTTCACGTAAACAACGCTAACTGCCTCTGTTAAATAAGACCAAATTTGACTGTAGATAAAAATTACTATAAACTCTCCTCTACTTTTCTCTTGCTATTTTCCTGGACCAGTAAGCCTCAAAACACATGAACACCTGCCTCCGAAGTGCCGGTGTTATCTGTTCATTTTCTAGTCGGTCCAACATCCGGTCTATTGAATTTTTTCAGGTCCGGTTTTTCCGGTTCATCAAGAAAAAGACACCCTACCTGCAAGTTCTCGTACAGTTTTCTGAGCAGTTTGTCCAGGACGTGCGCGTACCAGTCGCTATTGAGCCGCGGAATTCCCGTGCGAGTGTTCGCCGTCTTTAGAACAACCAACGTCCCCGGTGACCTTGAGAGAAGTCTCAAAATGGCGGCCCGAATCGCCCGCATGCGTTCTATGTAGATGTCCAGGTGGAAGGAAGTGAAGTGAGCCCAGACTGATATGACCAGGACGTAGCCCGGCCCGCCACGGATGGTGTCAATCTCTCGGGCCAGGAAGTTGAGGTGAGACACGTTTAGGCCACCTGGAGGTAGTGGACAATACATGTCTTTCATGCAACTTTTAGGTTTAGATCAGGGGAAACGAAGCCTCAAACTTCTATACATTATTCCTACTGCAAAGTTATATTTGACGTACGTACCCAGGGGAGCAGCTACGGATAAATTAGTGGTGGTGGGGCGGGGGGCTGGGGGTGGGGGTATATTTAGCCATCTTGGTACATCGGATGGACATCCACTCATCATTGAGCAAGTCTTCTTGGTACATCTGTCAACCATGAGGATTCAAACATATGCTTTTTGTTTTGAGACGACCGGAGGTGCTGGAGGAAAACAGCATCATGGCTGCCTCTCATTGAGATGTAACTTCCCTCATGCAAAAGTAGGGTAAAAATGACAGAAGTTGGGTCTCAGCCCAGATGGACAGACTGCTTGTGACTGCGGGCAGGAGCATATTTTGGTTTCTTTATTCTGACCTCTGACCCCTCCTTATAATTCTACGCTAAATTATCTGCATTTGTTGTTAAGTTGTTTTTCATTTCATGTATTTCAATTTTATCTTATTATGCATGTATGACTCCAGGAAGAGTAGTGTCAAGATAACGTACACTAATGGAGATCGTAATAAAACAAACAAAACCCATGATGAAACACCTTGTCTGCCCCCTCCTGCCCGAACCATACACCAGGCTAGGAACGATCTTGAAGCTCTGAGCCCGAACCATGCACCTGGCGAGGAACGATCTAGAAAGTGATGACACGACAAAAAGAAGAAGGGACGTGACCGGACGTCTTTTCAAGATTCGGACATTGATGGCAGGAATAAGACCCCATTATGTCAAAGACCCCAAAAATGTCAAAGAAAAATAAGCTTAGTTCCTGACCTGTTCGCAGGGGGTAGCCGTGCACCCGGAAGCGAACCGTTATGTTTCTTTTCTCGTTAATGGCAAGATGTGGTCCGGCTCGCCTGGTGATGAAAGGGTCTTTGTTCTAGATTGGATACAAGTACATATAACATTAAACTATGTAAGTTTCTTTCTTCAATGCATAATTATTCGTCTACTATGTGCAAACAGTCGTAAACCCGATGAAAATCAGTATAGCCAGTACATAACCCACCAGCCGTGTTAGAAAATTTATACATTCATTGGTATCCTCTTGGCTAACGCTGTCATGCACGCACATAAACAAACACACACGCACATGTGTATGCACACAAACATACATACGCATGCCCCCAAGCACGCACACACAAACTCCATTGATGGATACGAATACGGAGGTAACACAAATAGAATAGAATCACGTTGTTCGTTTATTTATTTTTTGTTTGTTCCATGCACCACTTTTTTTTTACGGCTAGCACCACCACCACCGGTCTCACATGGGTTAGGCCTCTGAGTATGTCCTAGACGTCATGTCCCACGCGCGGGGTTTTAGAAGTAGAAGTAGAAGAAGGAAGATGTACCATATGTTTTAACCGCAAGGTGTCCACTAAGAACTCGAACCACTGCCTCCCTGTAGAGTCACCCATGAAATACAGCTCTTTGTTCTGTAGACAGTCCAGGTACTGGGATGACTTGAAGTGCCTGGTCTTTGAGAAAATGTCAAAATATGAATTTCTGAGAAGAATGCAAAAAAAGCTGACTCTCTCCCTCCCCTATGCTACCCTAAGTACGTACCATGTACAAACATCTGGGTGACAATTGTTCAATGGCCTTGAAAGAAACTCTTATATTTAAAGCGCATAAATCGCCTTCTTCTCCAAGGTACTTTGTATAAGGGTACATATAAGGTGGCAAATGTCTTACTTTACAAACAGTTGAAGTCCAGATGTCTTTGATAAAGTATCCCATGGCATGGTGAGGGTCGGGAAGTCCCGGGGCACAGCGGGGCCGGGGTAACAGCGACAACATTGTTTTACCTTTTAGGACAAACAAACAAACAAACAAACAAACAAACAAACACACGCATGATACACCGACAGAAGCAGTGCGGGGTCCATATTCTTCCAGATGTGAAATCTTAAAAATGTAGAATGATTATAAAAAATGAAATTCATCTGGAGCGTATCATTTGACTATTATGTAAGATGATATTTAGGACGACAATTGACATGTAGCTCTTCGCAGAATGCTTTCATGGTCGATGATAATACAAGCAGAATCCAAATAAACAAATTGCAAGAACAACAGGAAATTACGTAGTACATACCCATGGTTTTTACGTGTACGAACTCAGGGGACCCGGCTAATACTGCTTTAAACGACTGTCCCTCTCTGGAAAAGAGATATACAGTTTCCATAATGGAGATGATTCTTTCACATCATACACACTGTCACACATCTGTACACAATTTTGCGCTTTATGAGAGCAATATTTGTATTTCTTCATTTTCAAAGCCAATGAAATTCAACTTTCTAACATCGCCTGAGTCTAAAATTTTCACTGACTGTTCTTCGTGGTACAATTTAACAGTTGTAATAGTTTCAATGAGCAGCAATTCTTTATTCTTGTTTTACTCGTGTGCCTTCAAAATGCTGCCCAGGAACATTTGACTTTGGCCTCCCTATCACATGAAGACTTACATTCCTTTTGTAAGAGCAACGATGATTTTTGCGGTCACAACTCACATGTTGATGAGATCCTTTTGCGCGTCGCTGAGTGGGCAGTACGCGGAGGAGGCCTCATAGTCCACCCAGTGATTGACACGTCTGTCGCACGACAATGTCCTGGGCTTGTCACAAACCCACGTGACACCGGCGTAGGGATCCGAGTAGTCACAGTGAGGAGTCCCGGACTCCAGCCAAACGTTACATTCTAGTGGAGACATAAAAAATCATAAAGAAGACATGGCAATGTGTGGAAGGACCTCTTTGTGAAATCAGTCCAAGTTTGATGCATGTTTCCAAATCTCTAAGAAACAATGATGAGACAATGGACAAAATGTATGATTATGTCGTCATTCTACAATTTCAGTACAATTTATAGCATTGTAACTTTTTTTTTACATATAAACATTTTCCTTTCTTGTGACCATGACAACGTTGCGTTGTTCCAATATCAAAGAAGTGTACCTGATTCCTCAGTGAAGTTGCCTTGTCCTTGAAAAGCGCTCCTGAAGGTCAGCCTGAGAGGACAGGTTTTTAAGATGTGTTTCAGCAGGAAGCACCCCTCGGCCGGATGTACTAGTACGACCCGGAAGTCAACATCTCCCGGCCAGTACAGACGGAATCTGGCCGTGTAGGTCCCATTCTGATAATGAAAAAAATGTCTCAGAAAATTACTAACCCTACTCCAGCAATGAAAAAATGGGGCCGTCATTTCAGTCGTCTCTTTAGTCTTTATCAGGATAAATATGAGATATGAACACGTGACTCCGGTATTGGGTCAAATACCTGGAAACCTGTACCGCCCCCCGTCACTGTTAGGGAAAATTTGGCATTCAGACCGCTGGACAGTAATTGAAGCTAGCACTGAAGATAGTGTAAAATTTGGTATATTCAATGTCAATCTTGATTCCGAGGACACCATTTGTGACTTCAAACTAAGGGTTACCAAAGATCTCAGTTTTAAAAAATGGGAAAATTCTTGCTTTTGGGCCACGTTTTAGTCTGTCTCATTCATCAAGATTTGGTCTAGATTTTCATAGGACTTTTACAAAAATTGAACCTATTCTCATTCGTTTAACAATGACCTTTTCCCTGTATCAATTACAGGAAAACCACAAAACACCGATATGAAATGTTCTTTAAAACTATCCGAAAAGGAAAAGGAAAAAGGAAAACGTTGAGGATGACATTAGGCTTCTGACCCTGTGATCTTTGACCCTTCCTGC